>VZSR01000680.1:231851-251088 GCA_013398615.1 Brachypodius melanocephalos
GGCGCTCGCACACCTCCCGAAGTTTGGCACAACTTGTCACGCCCCCCCTTTCCTCCTCCTCCTCCTCCTGCTGCCGCTGCCGCCGGGGCTGGGGGCGGGCGGGGGCGGTCCGGCCGCGGTGCCCGCGTGTGTGCGGCGGGGCAGCGGCTGCTCCGCGCCCTGCCCGGGCATGGCTCAGCCCTCGGGATCCCGGCGGAGCCGGCGGACAGGAAGCTTTAAATTATTGTAATTGCCTCTCCGTGCGTGAGTGCCGAGCGGCGGCGGCCGCCGCGCTGCTGCCGGGGAGCGCGCAGGGCGAGCGGGGGGTACGGCGGGCACCGCACCGGCACCGGGGTGGGGGGCACCGGCATGAGCATCTTTACGTATTGCTGCGAGACGCCTTCCTCGATTCCTGCCCGAGCAGGAGGGTGGCTCTTTGGAAGGGTGCTGAAGGATCTCGGTTCGCTCGTTTCGGCTCTTTTCCCCTCAAAAAGAAAAGCAGGTCAGGGGGAAAAAGCGACTTCCCCGTCAGGGTGCGGAGCGCGGCCACGCTCGTCCCCGCGGGTCCCCAGACAGTGGCGCTGGGAGCGAGCGCTGTCTTCTCTGAAAAGTTAGGGGACTTTATTCCAGCCCGACTGCGATCCTAGAATAACCGGAGCCGCTCGCCGGGAGGAACGTGATCGGCTTTTCCCAGGGGATGGCATGCTGCCTCAGCCCTGTACTTTGGTCAAGGGTAGAACCAATAGCGAGCTGTGGGATTTTGGGTAATAAGTGTGGGAATCTGCAAGAGGAGTAGGTCTAAGAGTGATTTGTTTTCTTACTGCTCATGAATAATGGCCTCGAGCTTTTTTTTTTTTTTTTTTTTTTTTTTCCCTTTAAACAAAACAGGCCAACGAAATAGGCACGTGGGAGATTTGTAGGCGTTCAACGTCGCAATCATCATCATCAACAATAGTACAGTAGGGACGTCCAGGAGGATGGTATCTGATGAGAACTGCTATTCTGAGAGGCTAGTATCACATGCTGGCACAGGTAGCTTTTGCTATCGTTGCTAACATTGACCTCTCCTCAAAGGCAAGCCAGCAATATCCTAAAATTACAGAGAAAGTGTTTTTGGTTGATTTTTTCCCCCCTTTTTTTAGTAGAGCTGCATTTCACTCCATCTCTGTCAAAGAGTGAAATATTAAGTTTAGTTCAGATTAGGAAAGGAAGTTTGATTGCAGCTGTAGAGCTGTAGGATAACGTGTCCTGGCTTTCATCCTTCCAGTTTAAATCCAGCTAGCTGTGCACAGCCTTGCTGAAGTGAGCCACTCAGATTAAAAGGCGACTTCTTACAAAGAGCTAGTAAAAAGTTTTTCTTTATGAAGGGCTAGTACAAAGATTTTCATCAAAGTATTTTATCACCTGAAACTTACCTGAAAACAGCTACTTGTATCTGCTGCTCCTAATCCTTCCCAGACCTGGAAGATACATTATTGCCTCAGAAATAAATTCTTTATCCTGCAAGCTATACCATTTACAGCTATCAAACTGGAATTGCAAAGGGAGATATTTTAAATTTAGCTATAGTATCTGTCCAGGTTAGAGCCAGCTTTGTTTTACAAGGCTTCTGCAGTTGAAGAGGGAGAGGCTGGCACGGATGTGTTGCATCTTGCAAATGGATAGCATGTCTATTCTGACATGATTTGAACATGGAAACCCAATAAACACATGGTCATTATGCATGGAAATCTCACAGCAGAGCTTTCTGCTTGCACTTAGACTGTTTTGGTTGAGAGTTACACTATAAGGAGCACAAGACTTGAAAGCTGCAAGTGGCTTGTGTAAACAGATGGACATTTGAGATGTATTGAGGGTTTCAAGTTAATTCAGTTAACATGTGGGTGCACATGTATTTAATTCAGCCTAGTATAAGTTTTTGTAAGCAATGAAAGCTCGTATGTGCTTTTTAGAAAGAAAATAAGAGCCCGTGGATTTTGTCTGTAGGTCTTGGAGCTACAGCTGTAGAGGCTCTTGGGGACTGTGACCATCCTGTTGTCACGATCTTGTAGGCCCAGGTGAGACTTAACAGAGAGCATAAGAGTTTTTCACTGAAGTTCACGGGCAGCTTGCAGATGAATTTTGAAATGTTAAGGTACCCTGTGCTGAGAAAACACAAAAGTGTTTAAACACATCTTCCTGCACTCTTATCGTACATGCTGCTTGCTAGAATCAGTTAGGTTGAGCAATATCATTAAACTGTCAGCCCTATTGTTTACAGTGAGATAGTTCCTCAATGCTCAGGATGAAGAAACCCAGCAGTTTTTCTGTTACTCATCGTAAAAAACGCAGCGGCGCGTTCCAGGAAGGTTTGTAAGTGGCGGAGCTCTCACTGCATAAAGCACGGGAGGAGACTGGGATTTGGCATCTCCAGCAGTGCTGCTGTACAGCAGCCTCGTGTGCAGGAGCTTTGTTTTTGCCTGCAGTTCCTACTTACCCTGAGATAAAACACTCTGATGTTGGCATATGATACACCAAAAAACCAAAAAAACCAGATCGTTTGTTGAAAAATAACTGCAGCATTTAGGAGAAAGTAAATGAACAGTCCTTCTAAAAATACAGCAGTATGCTAAAATATTGCCAAAGCACTGCTCTGACGCTCTTGTAAGCTGTCATATTTTTTTGACCATTATAAATAGATTAGTTTTATTACAGGGATTTTTTTTCTATTAGCAAAGAAGTTTTCTTTTTCCTGTTTTCAGTGTGAGGATCCTCACATGTTCCCTGAACAGGCAGGGCTGTGCTCGTACAGAAGGCAGTGGGAATGTTGCTGGTGAGGAAGTGGGCATCTGGACCCTACTGGATTGGTCCTTGTAAAGCCTTTAAGCCTCCTGTACTGTAAGTTCAGGGGTTTTTGTAATCTGTTTTTCTTATATTCTCCATATCTTCAAGACGTTAGATATAATCCAGTTAATCACTGAGGATATATTATGTAGTCAAGTTCAGACCCAAATTTGGTTTAGACAGATGTGAACTGAGACTTGAAACAAGAGTGAGCTCCTTTCCAGCAGCACTGAAGCACTGGGGGCTTTGGAGAGTTTTCTTTCTTTTTCATGTTATGCCCAGACCCAAAGTAAATTTCCTTTCAGTTTTGTGACCAAACAGCAGGACTAGGGAAATCGGCAGCCCGATCTGCTTAATTTTGGGAAATTTACTAACAGATAACAGCATTCAGGGCAAGATCAGAGCATTAGGCTTGCATTCTGCTGCTGGTCATGCTGCACTTCCACCTTCTTTGGGCACTGCAGGGAGAGTGGAGGCTGCAAGGCATAAAGTGGATTTCCAATGACTGACGTACAGTGGAGTCCACATGGTGCTGGCTGCACTCTGGACATCTTGGATAAGTGTCTGAGGGTCACTCTTGAAGTGCCTTTCCCCAGGTCTCCAGCCTCTTCAGGCACGTGGTGAATGCACAGGGACATGCACAGCACACTCTGTGTATGTAAAGTGCATTGTCTGAACAAGTGTTTTATTGCTTCCAGGGCACTCATCCCTTCTGGCTGCACAGGTTTCTAGGTGAGGAGACCATACACTTCATCACAGCCTGAGGAGGGTCTCCTATAATATTTCTGACAGCTTTATTTTCTGTCTCCTCCAGCCTCTTTCTTTTCCTTTGAGCTGCAAGCATAGATTGAAACGCAGGTAATACATAAGAGGATCCTTTAATATTGGCTATTTTCGGAGGCACAAAGGACAATTACTTTCTCTTCCTACTAACCTCCTGCTGGCTTACTAGCTGCTTGGGAGGCTAGTGATTTTAAGAATACCACTTTACCCAGTGCATCAAATACGGAGCAAATCTTTGCTCACCAAGACCCCGGTTCCTACATCCCGTGGTAACACCAAAAATTGAACTTGAGTGGTCCAGAGCACCAGCCCCTACTGTGAAGACTCATACAACCATCAGCACTTTTGAGAGTTAAATTTGATCCATTGGCCCTGAGCTGTGCTGACAATTGCCAGCTAAAAGACCTTTCAGTGAATTGTCCTTTAATAGAACTCTTCACCCCCCCATCCCTATTTCCTGTTGTTCTTTTAAATAAAAAGAAATCCTGATGACAAAGCTAAAGTGTATTCTGTCATTATTGTTTGAAGAATAAAGTATTTGTCTATATTTCAAGGAAATTAATTGCCTGGAGAGCGCAGGTCAGAGTTATTTTACAAGGATAGTATTCACTACTGCAAAATCTCAAGGAAAAATCCTCGCACTATTTAAATGATATATTTTTGTACTAGTATTTGATCCTTTGAATGATTATAGTTAAAATACATGGGAAAGTCAGTACTGTATTAATGCTGCACTGGTCTGAGAAAGGACACTGAACACTTAGACCAATCTGTTTTGGTATGTGAGCATGTCCTGAGAAAAACTGAGCAGGCTCAATGGGCCAGTGCAATTTGATGACATTTTGTATCTTCTGCAAGGAGCAGAGTTTTACAGAAGAGGAGCAAAATAGGGCTGCATCTCATAGAGGAGTGATTATCATTGTTGTCTTCTGGTGCCTAGAAAGGTAATCCATGTTTTACTTGAAATGAGTCTGAAAGGCTTTAGGAATGCTTGTGTCTAATTCAGCAGGATTAGATTTGCCCTATGTACACAGAACTTGGCTTTGCCAGTCCAAGCCTAGTGGGATGTGGAAGGTATAACTGGAGTATTACTAGAATTGTATTTAAGGTCTTACTACTGCTCTTAGTGGCAGTGATGTTGTTGTATTTAATTTGATTTAATTTAATTTAATTTAAACCCGGATTCTCAGCACTGGCTTTTGGGTTAAGCAGGTTAGAAGGGTGGCAGGACAGCAAAGAGCTGATGGGATAGGGTGAAATTGCCAGCTCATAGCTGAGCTCCTCCTCCTTTAAGTTGCTTTGCCCATGTTTTGGAGGAGAGGGGACAAAATTCGGTTAAGCTTGCTCTGCTCAGAAGCTTTGAAACAGATGTAAATGTGGTTTGCAATATCTTCAGTTTCTATAGGGAGTAAGTGAACAGAACAGGTTTAAATTAAACCAAGTGCCATATTGTGGTTTGTAGCATTCAGTCTAAAGATACATTTAATTAAACTGGTTCAATTTCTAAACTAAGACTGTGGAGTCTACCTTTTACATTACTATAAAATCCTTGTGTATGAGTAAGCTTTCAGTGTAATGAAAAAGACTGAGGGGGACACTTGTGATCCTCGGCTAACCAATTAAATATTTACTTAATAAGGATCAAGAAGTTAATTTTACAGTCCCTTTTTTTTTAATGAAAGCAAAATAACTATTATATGGCTAAGTCAGTGCCTTTAGTCAGTGAATAGAAGAGTTGCTTTTCTCAGCTGGGAACACCATTTTAATGTCACAACCGACCTTCTAGCAGGAGATTAGTCCTAATAGACCAGGTTTATTCTGAAAAAGATTCAGAAACCATTAGAGAAGAGAATTGCAAAATGGTAGAAAATGAATGGTTTTCCAGTGATTTCGGAGCAGATTGAATTAAAGCCAGACACTGACTTCTGTATTAAAGTTTTTTTTTTTACTGAAACGAAAGTACCTATTCTGTAACAGTGATGATTCCACCAAATCACACACTGGTGGAGTCTCCTCCACTGGCTCTGGAAGGAGCCTGGGGACATTGAGGTACACAGGGAAAGGCAGCTGTTGTGGCATTCTGTGTGCTGTCCCTGTGTGGCATCCAGGAACATACAACTGTCTTTTCTCTGAGATGAGCTTGCTCCTTATGCTATGGCATTAAAGATCGTGCTACTCATGTTGATATATAGGCAAATGCATAAATAATATCAAGAAATGCAGTGTAAGTGTCAATTACACTTCTGTTTAATAACAAATTGAACACACCTGCCAGGAAACTATGCAAAATATCTAAAAAGTGAATTAAGTCACAGGAAAGGGAATGTGTTAATGCAATACTCTGCTTTACAAATTCAAATCTGGAAGGAGAGTGTGCTCAGGAGGAGATACTGTGCTCTTTTCTGTGCTTCAGATTGATTTCATATTTGTAATTGTATGCAGGCAGCTGCCAGGAGCGGGACAGAACGATTCTGAGGAAAGGGAGCAATTTGTTCCGATTCCCGGGAGCGCGGGTTTGTTTAGTGGCACCATGGAGCATTAAGCACGCTGTGGCTGAGATTTACAAATACAGGACAATTAATTAGTTCAGGTTTGGGAGTCACACACAGATTACTCAGTCACTGTGTGCACAAGTATGGTGAGCATTGATGGGACTTGTTGGTTGAGATCCGTTTTGCGCCTCCTGTAGACAGAAAAGACAGGGCTGGGATAGAAATAGTGAAGTGCTTGTCACTTCTGTAAAACAGTTTCCAATTGAAACCTGAAATTATATATAATGAGGCATTCCCATAAACAGGGTTGCCGTAGGTAAGTAGCAGTTTGCACAGGATGATGGAAGTTTTGCCACTGTAGAGGAATAATATTAATTCTCATGAGAGGCTACAAATGAGTAAATGCTGATGAATATGTACAAATGTGTACGTGTGAGTTTAGTGCTTCTGAAAGGCAATTGACAGCTCTGGAAGCTGAGGGCCTCTCTGTGCCAGCAAAGTGCTGTGGAGGAAAGCAGCCCAGGAAGAGTGTGCAGTGATCCCCTGGGATGTGCTCTGTGGGCAGCCCCTGAAAGCAGGGGGGAGGATGGGGGTCAGGTCTGGACCCACCTGAGGCCCTCTCAGGTGGAGGGGATTCTCCAAGCATGTGTCTAGTGGATGCCCAACACATTTAAAAAGTATGCTTGGGTACTTCACGTGGGTGCTTGCCTCCTACCTCAGTCACAAGATGCCATTAGAGCAATATTGCACTCTGTGATCTTTGAATGAGAGCAGTGTGTTTTCATGAGGAGGAATGGAAGGGAGGGAAGCACCTTCTTGCACCTTCTTGCACCTTCTTGCACCTTCTTGCACCTTCTACAGATGTCCCACTATTCTTTTAATAACTCATGCACTGTGCTGGCACAGAAAGTGGCTCCTAGTGAGAAGTAACAATATGAAATGGGGCAGAAAATGGAGAAACCAGCAGATTCTAATCCTTAAGGTATATTGGAGGTAAAGGTGTGGGTCCCATGGTGGGAATAGCAGCAGTAGCTGCATACACAAGCACCTCTGCCATGCATGCAAACACAACATAAAGGAGTAGCTGTAAGAGGCAAGATGGAACAAAAGTGCTGTTGCACAATAGTGGAAGGTTTTAAGAATGCGAGATTTTTCTTCCTGCTTTGCTTAGTTTTAAATTCTGTGGTTTTATGTATAAGAAAAAGGAAAAATATGTACTTGTATAATTGTACGGTTTTCTGCGATTATTTTTCTCTCAACACCTGAGTGTGAGCTGTAGAGGTGTGCTTTATGGCCCTATTTAAGAACAATATTTAAGTATAGGCTTAGCTTTAGAAATGTGGCTTAGTTCATTTTAATTAAGCAAAATATGAGCTTTCACTAGTGTGGTGTTAGATAAATGAGATTTCAATGCAGCTAATGCCCATTTTTGAGGACCTTGGAGACAGTGCCCCACTGACCTTCAGGGTGATTTAGGTGCCTAAGCCATTCTAACGAAGGAGAAAAGAAAAAAGTTCATTTCCTAAGTTACCTATATTGTTAAACACTGTTCTGAAAACCTGCAGGGACTGCAACAAATGAGTGTGAGAAATGTCTTCCAGGACCTCCAGTGATGGAAGTTTGTTTGAAGTTATTTAGGGTTGTTGCAAGGTTTTTTAGGGTTGTTTTGGTAGGTTGCATTTCTCTGATTGTATTTCAGTTTGTGTTATGTTCTTGTTAAGAACATCTGTGTTCATTTTATAATGCTTTCTGTTTCTTTGTTTTCTGTGGTTTGATATACTAGATCAAATCTTCATGAGGCAGGTCCTTCATGGCTCCCTCTGTTAATGAAGAGGAGTTTCCTGCAGAAAGTGTTGAAGAGAAAGGACTTTCATCTTCCCATTGACAGTGATGGGGACAAGTCCCCTTATGAGGCCAAAACTGTGCGTGTGGGAGCAGAGCCTGAGAGATGGGAGGGGAGCATTATGGGCCTGGTTTTGTACCTGCTGCTGTCAAGGCAGAATCTGTTATTTGTTTTAGTCTATTGATGCTAAAACCTCGAGGTGGTGAGCCTGTGGTTAGCCACTTGAGTGTGCATCCACGTGGGATTTTGAAAAGCGCAGAAGGAAGTTCAGCAGTCGGTGTTCAGTGATGTTCTGCGGGCCTGGAACACAGCTGCTTCCAAATCCAGCTGTTTGAAGTTAAAAAAGGAGCAAAAAACTTTAAAAAAAATCCGACTGAACCGTTGAGTGTTTTGCTATTGGTTTCCTTTATTGAGCAGGACAAGGTTTTGCCCTCTCTTAGGCTGTTCAGAAAGTGTGGAGTCTTTTCCGTGTCTTAATAGGCTTTGGTTCAGCCCCTTGTACAGTTTCCCATGTAGAGCTTTTGTTTGTTACAGCTCCAGCTCAGGAGAGCAATGAGTGGGGTGTTTCTGTGGAGCTGTGGACTTCTTTGTATTGACTCCAACACACAGTGTAAAGAAAATAGGGATGTGTGTCGGGAGGCAAATGAAAGCATATTGTTTTTTATAAAGTGTCACCTGCAACACGCTTCTAAATAAACCTCTGTATGGCCATGTATGGGGGTTTTTTTCACTTGAAAGACACTATCTTCCTCTTCTAAACATTTGCACAGCAAAGTAATGCATTATTGCATTTTCATAAATAATTGAAAAGCAACTTAAAAGAAAGTAGGCCAACAGAAAAAAAAAAGAGAAAGTGTCGGTTTCAAATTTGAAAGAAGAAAAATATGTTTCCTTCTTGATAGCAAGTCAGTTAAATGTTATTAAATCCCATTTTCCCACCCTGACATGACCAAAGACAAATCTGAAATTTGAAAGAGAGAGAAATGGGGGGAAAAGGTTTTGAAATGCTGAGTTTGGTTTGGATTGTTTCTCCATTTTTCCCCCCTCTTTTTAAAATCTCCCCCATAAGAAAGGAATTGTGACCCCTTATCAGTTTGCAAGTCACTGAGGAGCAAGCCTCTGGAGGTCTGCGTGTTGGCTTCTCAGTGCCATTTGCCGTGCTGGGCTGTAATAATGCAAGTTATTTTAGAACTGTGCATACGTTAGTGTTCTGGCGCAGCATGATACAATAATGTGTGAAAAAGCATAAAATCACACCTTGGTGAAACTTGCAGATTTCCTGCATAATCCGACAGTGAGCTCTTGTCAGGTTTTGACTATATGTAAAGTGAGAATAAAGTTTTCAGAAGCAAAGCGCAAGCCTTGGATGCATTTTGAATGGCTGTGCAGGGATTTTGGCCCTGACGTGGTTCCGAATGTGCCTGGCTTTAAGCACTTCAATCCCACTGTAGCCAGCAGGCCTCCCTTGGTGCTTGAAATCTGGCAAATGCTCCAAGCCCTTTGCTGAACGGGAGCTTTGATTTTACTGGCGCTGAGGAAGATCAAAGAGTAAATAATTTCATAAAAACCATCAATGGCTTGAACAGTTTTCAGGTAACGTGCAGTGGGATGGGTGTGGTGACACAACCAGGTGTTGGCTGTGGGGATGGTTTATGGCCACAGGTCTCTTCTGTGGGCACGATGGTCCCAAGCTGGTGTGGCTGAGGGAAGATGGGCAGACGGGAAGCAGGAATATTGGGTTTTTAAGGCTCTCGATGCCAGATGAGGACCAGCAGGGTCTGTGCCTGGGCTCTGATTTTTGCTGGACCCAAGGCTAGAGGGAATTGTGGGGGGAGGTCCTTCCATCAGGCAGGAGGCCTGACCAGTGAGTCCTAGCAGTCCTTTTCTGGCATGGGGACCAACAGATCAGCGATTGCCTGCATTAATATGTTGTTTAATATGCTTTAAGATTAGAGCTGTTCAAAGAGTCTACCCCAGTGAAGGTAAACTTCATGCAACTGATCTGTCCTCCAGAGCAAAAAATGTGCATTCTCTCCTGCTTTCCCCCCAGCTTTACTCTGTCTCCTTTCATTTTTTATAACCAGCAAGGCTGTGTTTCAAGTCTCTGCCCACCGTTTCCAAAATGTGTGATATATTTGTTAAGGATTTGGAATTTGGGATGCTGCGATATAACTTTGTGTAGGTTTTGTAGAAACACCTGACATGTGTGTTTAGTTCCTAAACACCTTCTGTGCTTGATTTATCCTCACAGGTTGTCAAGGTATTCAGATGACCTGAAACTGAGGAAGTGAGAGGGAGCTCAGCTGGCAAAAGTCTGACATTGAGTCTGACTGCGGCTCAAATTTGTTTTGCAGAGTTGAGCCCAGGCTGCGTAGGCGGTGAAGAAAGCCTTCTTCACTTCACCATTGTATCCAAAAAGCTCTGAGCAGCATCAGAGTTTTTTTGCAGGTGATGAATAACCTAGTTAGCTCACATTGATTCAATCCAGTGACAGCTCTCCTCGGAGAAGGCATGGTGGGAATTTGTGAGGCTGGGTTCATTGGTGGGGATGCTCTGGGGGTTCTTTGGCGAGGTTCTCTCAGGCAGGGAAACCACGACTTGGGCATCTGACAGGCACCACCATGCACCAGTTACCTCTTTACATTTGACCCTACTGTTTGCCATGGCTCAGCAGCTTGGCTTCTGCTGGAGCAGCTTCAAAACTTTTACCCTCATTGGGTGCATTTTTAAGGTCCCGTGATCGCCAACTGTGATCACCAGGGGCAGGCAGATCTTGAGGTTGGATGTGTGGAGGACAACAAACCAGAGTCCTTGTCTGTTGTCCCAGAATTTCCCTTCCCTCTGGCTGTCCTGACAGTGTCTCCTGGGGTGTAAGGCCAGGCCTGTCTGTCCTGGGAGGTGTTCTGTCTAGGTTGGAAGGGGGCTTTCTAGGCAGAAGACAGTCATGCTGTTGATACAGCACAGCGTGCATCATTGTTTGTGTTATTACTGTTTTACATTTGTATTTGTAAGAAGAGCATATTGATGACTGCGTGTTAAAACTCTGTCTTTTAGTGCCTCGCTTTCTTTCTGAAAAAGGAAGAAAGCTACATTCTTGCTTGGAAAAAACACAGAATTACACCGGAGCAAGTACTAGTGCTGTGTTCATACATGATCAGATGGAGGCAGATTAGGGCATGGTGTATAAATTGCCTTCGTGTTCGTTGGGTTAGCACCTGTCAAATAAGTGATTACAGGCGTTGGCATAGCTTTCCTTCCCATAATCGCTGTGAAACAGGGATGGAAATGGAACAGATGCCATTTAATATGGACCAGCACCTAGGTTCTGTCTCTGGATCTGGCTCTTCTTGCCTCATGGCCAAAGTTTCTTAGCATCTCTTTTGCTTTAGTTCCTCAGTACTTATAGATGGAGAGATAATAGTGCTCACTCGCTTTGCAGGAGGTTTCTGAGGCTCTTTGGTAAATCATTTGGGATCCTTTGATGAAAGATAGGAAGTCTATGCTAGAGCATTAATGATAAGATTAAATTGAAAAATTCTGTTGAGATTGAGGAAAATTACTGCTCCTAGATGAGCTTTTCTTTTGCTGGGTGATGTTAAACTTCTGCAGGAAGTAATTTTTTCAGAGATTGTGTCGGAGTGTCATTTCCTGGGATTTTTTAATTTGTTAACTGACAAGGCTTTTTGATGCCAGGCACTACACTTGAAGTCCTGTTGAAGAGCAAATGAAGTGTTGTGATGCTATTTTTTACAGCATAGGAGTCTATGGTGACTCATTTCGTGTTTGTAATGCCTGTGACAGGTTAAAAAAAATGAAATCAGTTGTTCTCAGTGAGAGGGATACACTCAGCCAGACCCTATTTGAGAGTTATTTGCTGCACTGTTAAGACCAAAGTACACATCTTCCCCCTCCCCCCGAAAGAATCCAGCTTATCATGAAATGTTTATCAGAGCCATATAAACATTTCTTGACTGCCGAATTTTGAAGGGAAATTCTTTTGGTCTAACATATGTATTGCAAGCAAAACTCTTCACAGATTTTTTTTTAAAAATATAATTAGCTTGGTTGCAGCTCTACTTATTACCAGGCATGCCAGCATCTGGCAAGGGTACGGCGATCTGGGAATTCACTGCTTGAGGCCTTGGAACAAAGTGTTCTGATCCGACCCCAGGCAGTGAGTCCAGGACTTGAACTGGAATCTTCAGGAGCAGAGAAGTCTTAAGTGTCTGGAAAATTGGCCTGTTGAGTCACCACACAGGCACTAAAACAAAACTAATTTTAAGCAGGTCAGAGTTCAGTGATTCCCTCTGGAATCTAATTTTTTTTCCCCTAAAAAAAAGAAGTCTCATGTTTTAAGTGAAAAGGGTCAAAGTTGATGTGCTGCTACAATTTTTGAATGCTTTCCCTTAAGAACAGCCACCCAGGCTAGGATTAGCATGAAGGGCTGCTAGGCTGGCACTTCAGTGTCTGGGTTAAAAATATTTTAAAGCAGTAAATGCAGTCAGAACAGAGAGAGAGATCCCTGGGAGCCTTCCTATTCAAAAATGTGTAAGCTCAGGGCAGCAACTGCAATGTAATTTAGGGCAGTATATGCTTCATAGCTTTGGAGAATATTGCCTCTTGTTAATGTTGCATTGGAGGACAGTGGGATAGTAGTAATTTTAGAAAGGTGGTATTCCTGTTTGTTTTACATTGGAAACTTCAGAATAAATGAAAGGAGGCATCGATTGAGGAAGAAGTGTAACTGCCGAGACCCAGCAATGAATCCATCTCTGAGCAGGCTGTAGAAACGGCAGGGGAAAGTGGGCATAGAGACATTTTCCTGGGAATGCAGCTGCAAAAGGAGCCTAGCAGACAAAGGCAAAATCAGGTACGTACTTTAAACGGCATGTGGGCAAACTTCTGTCTGAGAGCCCAGTGAGGAGCCTGCTCCCATTAAATTACAGAATGTTTGGGGGGGATCAAATGACAGGGCGATTGTATTGCTTTTCCATTGCTGGAGAAGTGGGACTGTCTATAAGCAGGGATGATTCAAATAGCTGTTCAAAAAAGCGTGGCTGGCGAGAGGGAGGGAGATTTTTCGTTCCCATTTCTTTATTAAGATAATTTCCTTCTTTTCCCTTTGGGTCTTGCCAAGTTTGCTTTACATTTGCAAGTGAAAAGGATGGATCCAGGCTACCCAAGGAAGCTTGGATCTGAACTCTGTTTGTGTCAGGCATTGTGGGCTTGGTGATCTCTGTTTATCTCTGAGGAAATAGCCCTGCTTGCACAACAGGGCAAATGCAATGCGCAGATGTCAGAGCTGCTAGAGCAAAGAGGGCTGTCTAGGAAAAGCTGTGCCAAACCTAATGGTGGAGTGGAAAAGGAGCAGCCAGGGCTCCTGCCTTCCTCCCTGTGCCATTCCACGGAATGTAGGAAAATCTCTAGGCCAAACAGAAAGCTCGTTGTTCTTCTTGGTGAGCTGTGGCTCATGCGAGCTGTTCTGTTGATAGGAGGATATTTTTATGAATGTTTGCCCACGTAGGGGTGCAAAGATTTGTGTGCTCTGGTCAGCAGTGCAGAATGGTCTATGAAATAACACTGCTTCCACTGGACTTCCCCTTCAATGTGTAGGAATCTCTGAGAATGTGGCTTTTGGAGTGAAGGAGCTATAAAGCTGAAATTTATTAGGGGAACTGCAGCCTGCCTTGCTACTACATGAAGTTATTGGAATGCTTCTCCTGTGTTATTCCTGAAGGTATACAAGGCATGGGGATTTAAATAGGAGGATGTGTGAGGCTCTGAGATCCAATTTGTCTTCCAGGTTACAGCAAGGCTCCATTTTTTCCCAGGCTTAACAAGTAGCAACCATAGTTTACTAAAATATTTATTTACATTTAGTGAAAACTTACTGACGCGCGGTTGGTTTGGCGTTTAAGATCGCAGTTTATGGCCCTTTGAAGTCTCCATGTCTGAAGGAAAGAAAAGTGCTTAGGATAAGCTGAACTTGAATTAATCGTGTAGGCAGATACAGATTGAATTTCCTGTGAGGCTCATTTTGCTAAGGGAGTAAGTCAAGCAATGAGTAATGCTAGGCCAACTTGTATCACAACAGGAGGTGGTGTAGCTTTCGTGCAAAATAGCCTGGTTCACTGAATCTGAATTATTGACCAGTTCTCCGAACTTCAGGGGTGATGGTGGTTCTGAAGAAAAAAAAGTTAATTTATGATTTGTACAGCTTTATGATTTGCAGTTGTGAAGGTGGGATACATCACACACGCTTCCAGCCCTGAAACTTTAATCTGCAGTGATTTGAAACTTGAAAATTACAAAATATTTAAAGGTTCAGATTTATGTTTTCCTTTTTGAATGCTGTGTTTCTTTTCACTAGATTGTGACCCAGTGGAAACTTTGCCATAAGGAAAAATTTTAGGGAGCCAAGAGGCAAAATGTGTTTTGGGTGGCTCCCAAATACAGTATTTTTTTGTTTGTTTGAACTCTGCATTTGTAATTCCACAGTTGTCCTTGTATCCAGCCCCTTTTAAATTGTCCCTTAGCACAGGAGAGTTGCAGCATGTGCATGCTGTGCTGATCCTTTTTGTTTAACTCACAATGCTTTGCTCTCAAACTGGCTATCAGAATATGATGGGTCAACAGGATCGTTCTCTTTAGCGTGAAGCACACCTGAAATATCTGCTTAGCTAGTGCTTGTGATTTCTCAGCAAATATTCAACCCAGTGGGGAGCTGCAGGACTCACCTCCATCTCCCAAGGGTTAACAGTAACCTATAATAATAATCTCGTGGCACAAAAATGCTTCTTTTTATGCATTACCTATTTCCAGAGGCCTAATTTAGGTTTTGTATCAAAATGGATATCACAAACGCCTGAGCTTCCTGCTGGGAATGAAAGTGCTACCAAGAGACTCCGTTCTCTGTTATTCCCGTGGTGTCCAGGAGGGGTGAGGAGGGAGGGAAACAATTGCTGATGTCTGTAGCAGTAAGTATAAATAGTAGCAGGATGGGTTGCAAAGGTAAAATACTTTTGACAGTATTGTTCCTGTGAAAGTCTGGCCCTTGCTTTTGGTTAGAATATATACATGCCATATTCTGCTGTAGATCCAGTGGAGCTGTTTTCATCACTTGCTTTCCTCAAGGATCTTTCTGTGGAATGTTTTCACGCAAAAAAAAATCATCTTTGGATATTTTGTTGTTGTTGTAAGAATTGGAACAAGGAAAACAAAAGCTGGATTAATTTTTTTTTTAAATTTTTTTCTTTTGTCAAAAATGCTTGCTGAACACCCCAGATAGTTTCTCTCAAATTGGTATTGATTTTCCATTGGAAGCACATGAGGGAAGGGAAGGGAAGTTTTAAGAAAACCTACAAAACACTCGTGTTTCTGAATTTCCTGGCAGTTGCTATTTTTCCTTCTCCTTTTTTTGGAAAAAAACTGGGTATGTTAAATTTATCCCAAACCTTTGCCTCCTTCTCCTCTCCCTGATCCCTGCTTTGGGCAGGAGGGCAATTCCTGTGGCAGAGGCCATTCTGCTCTCTCAGTCTCTGGAGGGAAGGGATTCCCAGGGATTCTTGTTGCTCTGGTCTGGCAGGTTCAGGTGCTGAAATTTGGATGGGGTGAAAAGTGCTGACCTGATCTGGCAGCCCCCATGAGCGTAGACACCTGGGGTCTAACTGGGCATGAGGGAGAGGACAAGAATCCTTCCCAGTCCTGGGTGCAGCTCTGCCGTGGTGTGCCAGCCGGGCTGTCCAGGCTGGATGTGCAGTGAGTTCCTGCGGGGTGACGTGAGCGTGTGCATGGGAATAGAGAGGGCAGAGCCAGGCCAGGCTGGGTGGGATCTGTTCCATTGCTTTGAGCCCTGCACAGGTGTTGTTGTGTTGGTCTTGCCCTGGCTGAGCACCCAGTGGTCCTTAAGGAGAGCAGCACTGGCGCACCCGAGTGTAGGGGTGAGTGTGGGGCAGGGCACCGAGAGCAGGAGCCCCTCTCTGCCTCTGCCATGCTCTGCCCTGCTGGGGAAGCCTCTTGACCTTTTGTTCCTCGGTTTTCTTGTGTTTTAAGGACGTACAGACTTCACTGTCACTCACAGGTTTTGCAAGGCTTAATTAATTACCATTTTGACCAGTTTGAGGACTCATAACCCTAAATAAACAAGAACTTAATTGGTTGTTTTTCTTCGTATTTGTGCTATAGGAAAAATTCACTCATGTATTTCCAAGCACATGACACACAAAGACTATCTTCACACTTCTGAGTGGAACTGGGGCCTGATGCCAAGGCTTTTTTTTTTTTCCCCTAGAGAATATGGTATACTCGTACACTCAGATCGAATGGTACAACCTTACGGTTTCACTCGGGAGGTGGAAATTTTCTTCTTACTGTGTTTTTGTGCTTAGAAACTGTAAATAGCAGGAGCTTCTCTTTGGTCAAGTTCTTTGTCCTCATGGCTGCACTCATTGCCAGTGTCCTTCAGCATGTGAACTTGCTTCTTTGGAGTAGCTCTAACGAGTAAACGGGATGTCTTTCTCCCCCTCCCTGTATTTCCTTCCATCTCCTTCTGCATTAATTATTTGGCTTAAAGAATCTGGGAATTAGAGAAGGAGAAAGGAGAAAAAATATAATAGGGGTGCTTATCACCTTTTATCCTCTTTCTTTTGTGTGTGGAGAAGCCCTTGAGCGTATTAATTTGGGAATTAGGAGTAACTTCTGTCCCACACCTGATGCAGCCCTACAGAAAGGCCATACAGTGCCCTGGTTTAATGCGGAAAATCGAGGCACAACAGAGTGAAGGAAGTCAGAGTTTGTGACTCCACATTTGCCATCATATGGGAGTTAAATCAGAGCTAAGGGCTTTTTCTTTTGTGTTTTAATTTCCTTTGTTTTAAGAAAGTATTTTTTAAATGAAGTGGGGGAGGAGAGTAATATGCCAGTGACATGCTTTGGGATCTAAGGCTCCTTTGGACCCCATAGGATGTCAATGGACTCATTAAGATTTAGCCAAGTTTTATGCATTATTCATAATATACATTCACAGCATGCACCCTAAAGACTGTCTCCTGCGAATGCTTAGTCAGAATCATTTGCATTCTGTATTATGGATCCATAATATAGAATACATTTAGCTACATTTTGTGTATTATCCTTTACACTTACTTCCAAGCCTTTACTCTTCTGGCATATGCAGCAAATGTTTAAACAATAGCATGCAGTTATGTCTTGTTGCTCTATAAAAACTTAATGCATAATAAGGACCCTGATGAAAATTAATTATTGCATAAGAGCAATGGACAGCTTTTTCCTCTTTGTAGCTTCAGTGACACTTTAAACTTTACTTTTCTAACATGTTTAAGAAGTGTTTTAAATTCTGGGCTGATATTTTGTAAATTTTGTGTTTCAAATACACACAAAAATCATTTTTTATGTGCAAGGTTGGCAGGTGATAAAACATCAAATTGAAGCTGAGATGCTTAATAATCATAAGAGTCTTTTTCTGTGAGTTTACTCTAATCCTACGAACATTATTTCTGCTGTACATGACAAGACGAAAGAATCAACAAAACACCACATCAGAAAATTAATTCTCTTCCTGTCATCCAAAGCACTGAAGCTCCTCTATTTTCTTTTTCTCAGCTGCCAGTACATCATGGTGATGGGTCTGATCTCGGCTTTGCACTGATCCACCGAGTGGCCCAGACATGTTCCTTATACACCTCTGCCTTAGTTTCCCCATGGGAAATGGCTCTCCTTAAATTCCTCTGTAGGAGCTGTCTATCTAGATTTACTCCTTCAGCACCCTGCCACTGCCAGCAGAGAATATTCCTGTTAGAAATGCTGCAAGAAAATGGGATTTCTCTTGGGGCCAAATTGCAGTAGAGGGAAGACAGGGGGGTATGAGGATTATCTTCCTTGTGCAGGATTGATTAAGGAATTGCTTTTGTGAAGTGTCTTCCATTGTGGGGACCACGATAATATTTCTAGTGGCCGGAGCTTGCACGTGCAAACACCAGATGGGCAAAATCCAGGATCCTGTGGCATCCTTTGCAGATCCATTTCACTTGGGGAACTGCCCCTTTGTGTGTTCAGGGGGACCTGGGTAATATCAGCCCTTCATCCATTTCATTTTTCAGGGAAGTTCAGGTTGTACAGTTTACAGAAAAGCTGTTTGGGATGGTGATGTCCTTGTCTCAGGAGCCTGGCTCACGCTGGGCAGGAGTGGTGCCTTGAGACTAAATATACACTGCATACACAAGGGATATAAGTGACTTACTACGTCAAGTTCTTTGCAAATGTTGTAATACTTGATTAAAAGCCAGTGCTTATCAAAACACTTCAAAAAATCTTGATATCACATAAGATGGAAATGTTTTTTTTCCCATCATAGACCTAACACAGGAGAATGTTTTGGCAAAGTACAGTCAGGAGGAAAATAGTTGGTATAAAATGAATTTTAAATCCTAAGGATTATTTATATTTACTTTTTTTCCACTAGGTTTTCAAAGCTACCTTTAGGTAGCAGGCATACAGCATGCCCTGAGGATACAGTAGGGAGTTAGCAAGGATTTTGCTGTGGCCCAGGCGAAGTGGAAACATGCTATCCTTTGGTCCAGAACTGTCTCTTGAGCTCTCAGTAGAGCAACACCTAAAATACAAACATTTTACTGCCTTTCTGTTCAAGTTTTTCATGAGGATTTTTTTAATAAGTGAACTGAGAGTTGTAAATTTTTAAACAGATGTACTTTGCAGCACGCAATTGCTGTTACTTGTTTCTTTTGCTTACATATTGAGATTAACAGTTCATGACTTTTAAGTCTAATGCCTAGAAACAAAATATTATTTCTTTTAGGTAAGATGTGATGGAGTGGAGTACTCTTCTCTGTGTAGTGTAATAATAGTGTGTGTTGAGTGTAATAATGTGAAGTAAGGGTAATCATTGTAGAGGGAATATAATCTCTGAGAGCAAATGTTACTGGATGCATTGCCAGGTGATTTTATGTTCTAGGGAGCAAAGCTACCTTTTCCATCTTGGCTGCTGCATACATGGGACAGGGGACAGGAAAGAAAGGCAGAAGACTTGAGGCTGAGATCCAGGTTTTTCCTCAAGTCTGCGCTGGAAGTTTTTCTTATTATCCTCCTTGAATCTTTAGCTTTCCTCCCTTGCTTTCCCATATTCCCTCTCTTCCCCAACTCGTTGCAGTTCTGACAGTTCCCTGCTGTACCCTTGCAGGAGAAGGGAATACAGGTGACCTGGCCCCTGATAAGGAACAGCTGTGTTAATTACAATACAACCCTGATGAGTCACAGCTGTATCCAATAAAGGTAAGTGTGA
>VZSR01000680.1:251188-420732 GCA_013398615.1 Brachypodius melanocephalos
TTTCTGCTCTCTAACAAGAGGGCTGCTGTAACAAAGCCTTTCTTCCTTGCTGCTCCCTAAAAACTCCAGCATAAACCCCAAATTAATTTATGCATCAGAGATTGTTTGCTTAGTCTCTGCCACATGGTTCTGATGCATTGTTGGTCCATCTCACTGGTTGGACATCAACATTTGGGGACCAGTGAGAACATATTTTTGCCAGTACAAATCAACAGAACAGGAATATAAACAAAGCTTAAAAAATCAAGATGTCTAAATATCCCTTTCAGATTCATGAATATGCTATATATAAGTCTAACTTCTGAGATTTCCTTTTATTCTCATGAATATCATTTACATTTGAGCAAATGCGAATTCATTTCCACTTTTGATGCTCTGGAAGCTGCTTCTGGAAAGTGAGTAAAATGTGCCCTTTAGTCCATCCCAGTTCAGGCCCCAGTGCTGTGTGTACAACCCTGGGATTTCCAGAGCATTTGGCAGTTCTGCTCCATCTGTTTTTCTTTTCAGCAATCTAAATTCATATTGTAAAATTTGCAGTAGTGCAAAGAGAAGGGGTTTTGTTAGTGTTATTTGGCTTATGATGTAGAAAATAAAGAACCTGCTTCCTACTGTTTAGCAAAATTCCTAGGAATTTTTAATAGTGTCGTTTAATACTTGAAATAGGTATCTTTATATTTTAAAATTATTTTAAACAGTTTTTCTTCAATGAGCAGCTGTATAAATAGGCACTAGGGTACATAGAAAATGAGTACTGTTGATTAGCTGCACTCAAAAGGGATGGTAGAACTAATTTCTGTTCCTCCGTGGTAGTACCTGGCTAAAAGAGCACCTCTACACCAGGTTTCAATTCAAGGCTTCTCAGGTACTGGGTTGCAATTATTAATAATTATACTATAGAAGCAGTGGTTTGAATGGGTAGAGTTTAAAGCATTTCAGTGGGTTACCTACTGTATTTTTATTCCATTTTACACTTGGAAATGTTGTGGGATTTTACTTCTGATTCAGTTCATCACAGGAAATCCAGACTTTGCAGTTAGCTGGGATTGTTGTACACTTTGTTCTCTTGGTGTTCTTTCTGTCCTTTGTCCAAAATCCCCTGCATAGTGTTTCTGTCCATTGCTTGTGTTAGAAAGTCAGAACCAGTATGCATTGTGGGGCTTTAAAAGCAATAGATTGTGATTTCCTTTTTATTAGCCCTAGCTCTCAGTCTTTATAGTTTAGGCTCTTCAACTCTCAACAGTAAAATTCAGCACTTAAAAAAAAAGAAATTGAGATTTTCATATGATCACAAGCATTGAGGCTTTAAGGAATTCCAAGGCAATAGAAAAAGTTCAGGGATGTTTGCAACCCTGGAACTTCCCTGAACACACCATTAAAGGGGGCCACAAAGACTCTCAGGTTGTGTGTTCTTCCCACAAAGAAGACCCTTCACCTTGTGGTGCTTCATGGGGTGCACGATATCCAAAGGAAACAAAACTGAGGCAGTGTCTCTCATATCCCTGTTCTCCATACTGTAGATTTGGGAACAGAGGGATACTGAGAATGAACTGCATTTAATGGAAGTAATGCTTCTGTTCATTTTGCTTGGATAACTTTACCTGAAGAATAATTTTCTCAACTTTTAGTTCGAATTCCCTGAAATTTAATTGAAGAAGAGGTAGAAATTTGTACATATTTCTGTACTGTAAATTGCTCAGGCATTTTGACAGGCTCTGAAGAGCTGTGCCTTTGAAAGGAGTATTCCTCTCTAAATCTTCTCCTTTCATTGGTATTTGCTTCTTTGATCAGGAGGGCAGGCCAGAGAAGCTTCTCTCCTGCTTCCCTGTTTCCTTCCTCACAAGACCTGCAGAAATCAGCCATGCTCAGCCAGCAGGACTCTTCACTTCCCAGTGGAGGTCAATATTCTGGGTTTTATTGTTTAAAATCCTCTGGTCTCTGGTGTGAGTCTATTCTGAAACAGTTTTCTCTGCTGTTTTTCTGTAACACTTTCTGTTTGCATACAAATTTCTCCTAGGAATTGCCCCAAAATTCCTCCACCCCTTTTCTGGTGTTTGCTAGTAACGCTTAAAGTCGTGTTGGGGCTTGCAGTCCTTGCCAGGCTGTTCTTTCACCTTTCTTGCATCTCATTCTCAGACAATTAGCAAGATGTACAGTAGCCTGCCTATTTATTCCTGAGTTTAAAAATCTAAACTTGCTATTCACCATCTTCTCACGTTTGCCAGTTTTGCAGCAGTGGCACTGCTCTGATCTTACTGATTTGTTTCAGCTCTTAGATCATTTTGCAGTGATGGATGAAAAAGCAAAGACAAGTTTAAAGCTACATTCATTCATCTTTGTTATTTTAATGCTAAATCCCAAGGATAAATATTATTGTTATACTACTGCTGATTAAAATGTACAAGAGAAAAGTCCTGTTTTGAAGATCAGGCTTCTTTAGTGAGGAGAGGGGATGACAGCCCTGTTGAAAAGGGTAGAAGCTGAAGAGCCTGGTAGGTATGTCCATTTTAAATGTGTGCTGAGGGTGACTTGGTTCACACAGAATATTTGCAGTCAGTCAAAAATAGAACTCATAACTTGCATGCTTGTGCTTCCTCAGCCCAATCTCTTCAGAAACAAATCTCCATGTTACTTAAAAAGAGCAGAACTGAGACGTGACTGTTGGAGCTTGCATGAATTGCCTGCTGATGTGGGGTGAAAGACAAGGGACAGAAAAAGGGACAGTATATGGGGAGGCTTAAGCAGATGTCAGTGCTGCACCTGCCCTGCCTTGTAGTACTTTGTAGTACTTCACTGATGTCAGTCCAGCATCTCCTTTAAGTACTGATTATTACAAAATAAGATTAATACAAATATTTCAAAACTAGTGCCACTACAGTACAATGTATTACTCTATTCCACTTAGGACTGGGCATTATTTGTAGTAAATAAACTGCAGACAATGGCAGTCTTGGTTGCAGCTGGCTTGTTTCCTAAACATTAATACTAATACTAAACTGAAAAAGTAAAACAATTTAAAAGAGCTGATTGTGGAATCTGTACAGGTGCAAAAGTTAAGCATATGGCAGAGAGGAGATTGCCAATGAAAATGACAGATGATTAACATTCATTAAAACTTTCAATTAACACCTTGAAAATCTCCATAAAATAATATGGCATGTAAATAATGTGTGATTTCTCCAAGCATTCTTCTACCTGTTTTTAAGGCAAAGGAAGAGTGAGAAAGAGAAGGGAAGTCCATTCCAAAAATACTTACAATTAAGATTTTTTTTAGCCCTTGGAGTTTGTTTTGGAGTTCAGTGGTCTAGAGAGGAGTAAAACAGGTTTGAGCTGTCAGTATGGGAAAATATTTGGTCTGGGTAAAAGTTACTCCTGGATTTTCCTACCCACGTTTTTATGGTGGGCATGAGAGAGAAGCCCCGACAAAATTCAGGGCAATGTGACGGATGCTCTGCTCAGTTGGCTAATTACAGAGATTAGAACATGACAGTAGTGGCAGTCCTGCCTGTGTGATTTCACACTGCTGTCAGCTTCAGCAGGATCTCTCCATGTTATGGAGAATTTCAAAGTCTGTGCCTTTTCCTGTTGGTGCATACACATGAACTAAGGAAGAAACCTTTGTATTGTCTGAGGGAACTTTATGGAAGTAAATGAAAAAGTCATCATTAAGAGCTGACTTAGATGCTAGTTCTTAATATCTGCTGTTAATTATACTCAAAAAGCTTCCAAAATCAGGCATGCCCTTGACTGCTCGTGTTACTGGAGGGAAAGAAGCATCTTTGTCTTGCAAAAGCAGGTGTGTGCTTTAACCAGTGCAAGTAAATTCATGTGAGCATTACCTATGGATTTCCTGACCCCTGGAATTTGACTTCTTTATTTAAGAAAGCATCCTTTGGCACTAGCATGTGCAATATTTTTTCTCTCTCATTACTGAGCTCTTCTGTGGCCCTGGCTGGATTCAAGTGCTGCAGAGCTCTGGGGTTGTGGAGATCCAGACTTCAGGCTTAATTTTCTCTACTCCATTCCTGTTTGAAGTCCTTGCATTTCTTTCTGCATCTCCTCTTCCTAATTGGGTACAGTCAGGGCACGAGTGTGGCATTTTAAAATATAACTTCCTTCTCACCCACCAATTCCTTTCATTTTGAAATGCTACTCCATAGGCTAAGTGTGTATGTCATTATGTCTTCACACTGTTGGTGTCTTAGGGCTGCCATTTGTTGAGGACTCATGAAGGGGATGTGATGGCTGATAAAAATGCTATGAAACAGCTTCATTTGTGAAGGTGTCTGCCTTCCTGGCTTGTCTTAGGTCCATTGTGCTTTGGGCTGTGTCCCTATTGCAAGGCCTGGGTCTGTATTTTTTTTTCTTGGTTCTTGTGGTATCCCTGTGATGGTTTTGTGACACATTTTGCATTTTGGCAATTCAAAATGCCTGAGCTACATGGCAGAGTGGTGTGGGGGGTGATTTTTCTACAAAATGACATTGAGTTGTGTGTTTTGTGTCCTGAGTTGTTGGTTTGTGGGTGTTAGAGGATGAGTGGTCTGCCAGAAAGGTTGAACGAGCCAAATTTGGCATTCCAGGTATTATTTATGCAGGATGAATGCTGGGATAACTCTCCTGTCAGACTGCTTCTGCTTGGAGTGTCCTCACAATTTGTTCCAGAAAGGAGCAGGGAGAAAACTAGATGGTTTGTTTCAGTGTGGATGATCAGGGCACCTCAATGCAGGAGTAAAATATGAAATGAATGAAATAAATTGTGTGCACACATTCACTCTTCCATGAGAAATGAGAAAGCTGGGTTGGAGAGACAGCATCAATTTTAGCAGACTTGCAAAGGGCCTTGACCTCTCCATTTGGTCCTGGGGATCCCCTCCCTGAAGCAGAATGTAGATGATGGGGTACAGTTAAATAAAGCTATAATTAGAAGCAACAGGAGGGAAGAGGAAAATCCATCAGTCCGCTATCATTTTGCATTTGACTGCTCCTGGATTGATGTTTTCAAAAGTGATCTACAGTGGCATCTCTAGGCTTCCTGGAAGGCAAAGGAAATTTTATAACTGACGTCAATGGGAGCAGAATGAGGCTGATGCTAAATGCTTTTTTTGTAACCCTGTCCCTAGTGAGTGGTCATTTTCATTGTTTTCCCTGATATTTTTGTGGGTGTCACATAGATCAAGAAGGAGAAAACAGTACTTAGAGAGACAAGTTGTGATTATGAACTCCCAAAAACTGTGAGAGAAGCTCTGGGGGGCAGCTGTGGGGCTCATGAGTGCTGTCACTTCATGTTACAGGTTTGAGTAGCCTTCAGTGTCACACTTTGAGCACCTTTTGTTCCCAGAGGATATCATCAGTAGAGTCCTTTCTGTCTCAAACAAGAAAACCCAGAGCAGTTCTACGGATAAGTTCACGATTTGCTGAAGTCTGACACCACTCCTACGTTCATGCATTTGGCTCAGGATGTAGAGAGAATACATATTTCCCTGCAGCAAGCAGTCTGACAGGCTGATCCATGGTGAGACCTTTGCAGTGTGGTGTCTACTCTCCCTTGATCCGTGTCTGACATCCACTAACATGGATGGCCAATGTGTGTGTGTGTAGAAGGGCTGCTCAGACCCAGGACTTGCTTATCATAGCACTGGAGCTAATCTCTTCACTCTGCTAAGGTCAAGGTTGAAAAATTACTCCAAAGAGCAAAGAGAGGGAAGACAGGTTTGAAAATGGATACAGGTAGAACAGACAAAATATGCTGCTGTAGATGCTGATTTGTAATCTCTCCCTTCCTCTCTTGCCATTCCTTTTTCTTTCATTGTTGCTGGTTGTTCATTAAGTATTTATTGAAATACATGGTAAAAAGAAATTTAACAGCGGAATTGCTGATTTTGGATTAGGCAATTTGGTGGTGGATTTAAATTTGGAGAATTTGTATTCACCAAGTGTTTGGGGGTGAGGTCAGAAGTTCCTCCCTTATATTCTCATTTGCTGCAATACAGTGGCGTTCTCATGGTACGTGGGACAAAAAAAGTGATTAGGCTGATCAGCCTTTGCTGCATCTCTAGGGGGATTGCTTTTTAGGGCAATCAGGAGAAATCTGTGTGGAATGTAATGGTATTTGTTAAGCAACCCAAGTTACCCTTGATCCTACAAACTGTTCTTTCGGTATTAAACAAGAATGGAAAAAAAAAGTTAACCAATGTTGCTTTTTTGCCTCTCTTTAAGGAATGAATAGTAGATATTTGACTCTGGCAGGAGTGTGTCATGCTGTAGTTACATTTGTTTTTAATTGAGTGGTTTAAAAATTGTGTGAAGGACAGTCAGTGTTGCCAGGTTTGAGGATGCAATAAGCCTGTTTTTCAGGGGTCATATACCATCATAGATAACACAGTGTTTTTTGAACTTAAGCTGTGTAACCCCCTTCTCTCTTTTTCTCAGTATTGTTTTTTAGTATAAAGAAATAATAAGGTTTCTGTGTGTAGGTGTATCATCTTTATATCTACTCTGAAAACCTTGCATGAAAAGAGCACTAAAATGATGATTAAGTGCTGTAGATTTGTAAGAGTGGATTCTCTAAGACAGCATTTAAGTGTGCAAGATGAGAACTTCCTGCTCCAGAGCTCATTTAAAATTACACCTATGAACTCCTGACATGAGGAGAGTGTGTGCTGTGCTGTAAAGACAGCAGTCATTCAAACCCCAGCAGCCCCTCAGGTGAGTGTTTCTGTCTGCCTGTGGTGGGTTTCTCTTCAAAGTGAGGTGTGTTTGTTAAATGCCCATTTGTGCAAGAGGAAAACCTTTATGGATACTTCTACAGCAGCATGGAAATTGAGAGGGCTTTGCATGCAGCTGTCTGCCAGTGCTGAAGTCTGGCAGGACTTCACCCAACTCTTCTGGCTCGTGATCTGAGAAGAAAAAGTTCACCCCTCATTCACAAGGAGCCTTTTTTTTTTTTTTCTGCTGTTGCATTTATAAAGCCTGAGATTGTCTTTGTTCAAAAAAGAATTTTGGTATTCCTTGTTCTTGGAGCATACCATGTCCTAGCATCTTCCAAGTTTAGCACAGCATTTGCTTTCAATGTTGGAAAGCCAAAGCTCTTTTAAAGGTTTTAAATTATCTGATAATGTTTAATCAGTTCATAGACTCTGTGTGCTTGACTAGTAAGCACTCCTGAAGAGCTTGCACCTTTAAAAAAAAAAAGTGAAGTACACTGATAATATTGCAGAGTGTGGAGAGGTTTAAAATTATTGGAGCACTTAATTTTTTCTATAATTGCTTCAATTTGAAGGGAACTAGGCAAAATACCAAGCTGAAAATGAGTTGCATTAATCGAAAAATTCATCAGTCAGAAAGTAGGATTTAAACCAAAATGCCCAATTAGAATAGGGGGAAAAAAGACACTAAATATCTCGGCATTAAAGCCTTAAAGTGATGAGCCCCACATTGCTCTGTGTTGGCTGTTGACTTCAGAGATTATTAGAGGAGTTCCACACATCCATTCCACTGGAAGCAGTGGAGGAGCTCGGGTGGAGTCAGAAGCACCTTGCCTGGAAAGTAAAGCAGGGCACAGTGAAACCCTGGCCCCTTGTGATGTACCACAGGGGACAGCAATCGAATCTGGGCATAGATCAGCTAAAGGTTGATATCCTTTTATAGTAAGCTGACAAAAAGATAAACACCACTGCAGATAAACCTTATGGCAGGTAAAGAGCTTTTGGGTACTATGTAATTATATTTTGTGGTGATTTAATGAGCTTTACTTAAAAAAAAAAAAAGGAAAAGTTGTATCACTTGAAAGGTACCAGAAAAACCAAAGCAAAAATGAGGCACGTTGCTGCAGCTGAGGCTTTTTTGAGATTTTCAAGTCAGTAAGTTTACCATTCAAAGTCAATTTTGGCAAATAGTCTGTTTTTCTGGTCTGACATATCTGGCATAAGCAGTGATTGTTACTAAACAAGGGAGAGCAAAAAAAAAAAAAGGATTTATTTTTGAAAGAGGATGAAATACTAAGAGTGCATATTATATTTCACTGAGTTTAGTAGTTCCAAATGATTCTTGACCACATATGGTTTCAGTACAGCACAGGGTAGGATTCTATATACCAGGTTTCACTGGGTTTTTGACACTGACAGCAGGCACCCAACTTTCAGTATGTGACTTTCAGAGTCATCTTTGAAACCATGGGACAGTTCATGGCGTTATGGACTTATATATCTTTCTGGACATTGTTCACCTTTCTTTGCATCATGCAGAATATTTCACTATATGGTACTTTGGAAGGATGTGGGCAGCTGAAGTTATTCCTTAGTAAATCATGAGTGGAGAAAAGCAGTGCACTTCCTGTTTATTTGAAGCCTAATAATCTAATTACTCCTTTCAAAGGCTCATAATCCTTTTGTTCATACAGGAAAATGCTGTGTTTGGTGTGTGGCCCTGTTAGTGGGATTGGGCTGGATCCCAAATGGCCAAAAGGTTTGAGGGGTGGAAACCTGTACCCAAGTCTTTGGGTTTCTTTGCTGGGTAACAATAATCTGACCTGCACTAAAAAGAGTTTGAATGTGAAGTGATGTCTGCCTCAGAACTAAATATTGGTATAATCTGTAGCCTTGTCCTTCACACCTGTGTCTCTGGGAGGTGCCAGGGCTGGCTGTGGTGGTCACAAAAGCAGAGAGGCTGGGCACAAGCAGCACATGTGAGACTTGTATCAAATGAAGGGGATATCTCTTGGTTGATAAAACCAAGGGGCCTGCAGGAGTTGTAGCCTTCTCCTCAGAGCTGCTTTGTCTCTCATCTTGATAGTCCTGGGAGGACTTGAGCCCTGTGGAGCTCTGTGGAGGTGGAATAAGGCGAGGTGGGCAGTGGAGGAGCCTGTGCAGAAGAGAGGTGCTCAGTTTTTTTAGCCAGATTGTGCTTCTGCTCTTCCAAAACCACCCCTTCTTTCACAGGGGATACCACTGTGTTCAGGTGAGCTCAATACGGGCTCTCAGACCAAGGGCCCAGTTTGAGGCAAATTAAAGGAAGGTTCTTGTAGCTGTAAAAAACAGCCTGAGATCAGGTGTGTTTTCTAATTTTCTAAATATCCTACCTTATTTACTTAGAGGTGATGACAGATAATTTAAATGTTGTAGCATCTCTCCAAAGAAAGAAATGAAGGATGAGATTTTTTTAAAGAAACTTGGGTATTACTTTGGTCAGGGCTGGAAAAAACTTGCCTGGGCCACTGCTGACATTGTGTATGAATTTCTGTCACACCGATTTTGTCTTATCAACCTCCTCACCTCACCAGTCCATGCCCCTCTTGTGGTGTCTCCTTCTTGTGCCTCATACACCTTAAGTTTTCCTCATTCTGATCTTTCAGCTGCAGTCTAGCCTGCTGGTATGCAACTATTGACCTGAGCTAGTACTGTGAGAAATTATTTTTACTATTTTTATGTGCTTCCCCCCCTTCAGAAATGTGAGAAATAAATACTAATAATTTCAAATTCCAGCGTATTTGATTGCCAATAGAGATGCATGCCAGATTTTGACATTTGATACTCTGCTTCCATTTGTTTTTTCCCCTTATTTTTTATCCTCCCTCTTGCTGATGATGATACAAGTCATCTTCAGGAGTACATGTATACTCTGGAAGTTGCTGTGCTAGAAATTAAGACTTTAAATAGTCAGGGGTTTTGATTTTTTCCTCTTATCTGCACCTAATCCTGTCTTTGAATGAGAGAAGTGAGAGGAACTCCAGTGATGCTTTTCTGTATTGCAGCTCCACTGCATTTTGATTAACCTTAGGCTCAGTTTGCTTGGGTTTGTAATCCACTCATTACAAGGTGGATACAAACTCAGAGAAATGAAACCCCAAATGTGCTTTTTGATGGAAATTTGCTCTTCTCTTTTTGTACTGGAAATGCATATTTAAATAATAAAACCTGGATTTTACTTTTTGGTGAATGTCACTTGCTTTTTAAGAGTTAAAGCTGGCTCAGATGATCTATTGCTGTCTCCTGTGTTATGAGTCTGTAAGATAACTGTGAATACCTGTGAACACTTCCTAAGATTTTACCTCTTCTGGAAATAAGTATTTTGGTGGGGGTACAGTGGTGAATCCCAAACATTTCAGTCAATCCTTTATTATCCTGCTTTAACAGCCCTGTAAGGGATGCAAAGGCTCAAGTACCAAGGGCTTTGTGCACCTATTCTCACATTGCTCTGTGGCTGCTGGGGAGAAGCACTGGGCTCAAATGCTGTGTCTTTGTGGTGTCCACAGCTGAAATGGGTGGTCTCACTTCCTCTATTTTGCAGGCAGATATGGATTATTTTCATCCACACATTCATTAATCTCTCTGAGCCCTGCCAAGCTCTTTGAGCTACTTTCTCAATTTAATTACATGTTGCAGAGTTTCTGGGGCTTTTTTTAAAATCGTTCTTGGAAAAGTGTTTTAATTTTAAATGCATTGTATGACATTTAGCTGTGTGTCTGGTGTTAAGAAGAGAAGTAAATATGAGCAAATGATCTCTGCAATTTTGCATTAATGGCCTCTGTGAACTGCATTTTTTTTCAGGATGTCATGTAAACTTACCCACGCTGCCAAGTATGGGAATGAGAGGAAAGAGTTGCTTTCCAATTTGTCCATTTTAAGATAGAATAATCAGAATTAGCACCACTAGCTAACATTGTTTTTAAAATGCAGGGCTCAGTCCACACAGAGTTTGATGGGAAGTCCTGCCAATTCTTTTATTTCAGCGAGGTACAATCATGGTTCAGGAGTCCTTTTTCCAGCCTTTTAACAAATGGAGAATGATTGTGGACTCCTTCAAAGTGTCTGTGAATAGTAGCTGGGAAAAGCAAGGGCTTCTGAATAGGCTTGAACTTGCCCAGAGGGCTGAGATTTTACTGGGAAGTTTCAAGATTTCTACAAAGTAAAAAAAGTCATAACATATTTTGCTAACTACAAGTCTGTTTTAAGCTGGATGGCCTGAAATGAAAGATGCAGACTGGACCTGAGTATTGACTTTAGAGAGATTCCAGGGTGGGATGTCACAGCGCAGAGCAGTCACACATCCTTCCTAGGGCTTGGCAGATGTGTGAGGTCTCTTTAAACACCTATATCAGTTTAGGGGTTTTGTTTTGGTGTTGTTTTTATTTATTTTTTTTTCCCCTCCATCTGCAATGTTTCAAGTAGCTGAAGGAGGGCATTTAGGAGTCAGATGAATGAAACACATGGGTTCTGCTCATAGAATTTCCCTTCTCAGGGAAGAAAGCCACCCTGCCTAATGAACTGACTTCAAGAGTGCTGCATCTCTGCCCTTGTTGCAGCTTGGTGGGATACTGGGAATATACCAAATCCACAGCTGGTGGTGGTGTCTGGAGCTGCCCAGCAGGAGCTGTGAATGCCTGCTTTGCATTAATACAGGAGAAAACAAGTTGGGGGAACCTCATTGTGGGGCTTTACCCTGCACTGAGTGTACAGTTGTAGTTGGATCCACTTTGGGGCCAAGAACAGACTGGTATTTTTTTATACACTGTGGAACTTTTGTCACGAGGGGTTATGGATGGTCTAAAGATAAACTGTGTTAGAAAGCAAAAAGACAAGTGGGTGAACAGAAAGTCCAAGAGATGTTGAATACAATGGAGAAAAAGCCTTGAGGCTCTGTCTTGGGGTACCTAGGAAGCCTGTGAACTATAGGTTGCAAGAAGAATCACTCTTGACTCCCTTCCATGGTCTTTCTCTGGGTATATGTTCCCAATTATTGCCAGAGAAGGGAATGCATGGGATTTTTTTCTGACTCTGTGACTTTTTGTTCAGCCCCTTAAAGTTCTTCTGAACTCTGCTTTATATGGCTGTGAGAATTGAGTGTAGCTGAACTGCTGATACTCTTCATGGTGAGAATTTCCTACTTGAAGTTGAAATAGCTTTGAACTACTTGATGACGTGTGCTGCCATTTAAAAAAAAAAGTATACTAAATGCCATTGTTATCTTTTATTATTAGATTTATGTTTGCAGAACCAGCTGTCACTATAAAGCAAACTGAGAACTTGAACTTGAGTCAGTCCATTAAAATGGGCTAAAGACTGAATATCCTACATCAAGCTGCTTGCTGTTGTACTCAAGTGTGCTCAGGTATGAGTACTGTTCCTCTGAGACCTTAATAAAACCAAGGTGAGACTTTTAAAGTTTCTCCTGCTGTGAAAAACTGATCTGCAACTGATTATGCAGCAGGGAAATACTGATAAGGGATTAATGATGGTGCAGTTAGTTGCCATTTGTAAACAACAGGACAAAAACCCCTGAACTATTTTTTTTTAAAAATTTACCTTTATGTTCTCCATTTTAAATGAGCTCTTAAGGTATTTGCTAGGAATTGAGGGTCTAGATTTTGCAGTTATGTCTCTGGTTTTGCAGGGCTCCAGAGCAGCACAGGGATTTGTCCCCCAGGATCCAGCTGCAGGCCTGGAAGCAGGCTTTGTGTGTTAGTCTCAGTTGCTCTGGACTGGAGCTGGAGTTTTGCTGCTGCTTAAGGACAGAATCGTCCTATCAGGCCTTCTGGTGGTGCAAAAAACTGCTGGGCTGATCTTCGAGCAGGATTGATATAGCACAAATCAAGTTAGTGTCTCTAATGTAGTGTCAGCACTTCAACTTTTCTTCCTGGAGCCTGGTCTTACTCATTTTAGTTCATACACAGAAGTTAAGTGACAAAGCCCTTCTCATCTGTAAGCAGGACCTGGTTTTAAGTGGCTTCATTAGGATGGTGTGTGCTCCTTTATGGGCTGTGGGATTTGCACAGCCCCATTTGTTTAATCTTGTAGGCTAGTTATGGGCTTACATTCTTTTTCAATGTCTGTCTGGTTTGTTTTCTCAAAGTGATGGGCAGGCCTTTCCCAAACAACTCTGATCCTCTAATTGATCTGGTTTTGGAGCTCACACTGAATTCAATAGATGTTCTGAGCATGGAACAATCACAGGATCAGGACAATGTCTATTTAAGTCCAGTCAAGTCATATAAAAGTGTCTTTTTCTCTCCTTACCAGCAGGAAATTGATTTCGTGCTTTTCAGTCTCCCAGTATATTTATTAAACTATTATTTGTTCATTTGGTTACTTTATTATTTAATTTTATAACAAAATTTGGCTTTGGTCTTTAGAAGAAAGAGTGGAAAACACTCGAATCTTTTTTCCCTTCAGAGCATGTATATTCTTGCCTCTTTTTTAAAGGTACAGTGCTGCTGTGCACCTTGGAACAAAAGTGACTAACAGCTCTCAACAATAGGAGTGGAAATAATGGCGGGGTAGCAAAGACATGAAGAGTTTTGAAAAGCAATATTCTTCAGTGTTGGGAGAGTAATAAAAGGTCAGAACAAAGTGCAATAGAAAAGCCATTATGAAGGGAATGGGCAGAATTCTGGTTTTATGTTGATGTCAAGGCTTTGGATTTGTTTTCTTTCATTCTGACAAGTTTTATTTTGTTTAATTCAGGTTATTATTATTATTTGCCTTAATGCATGTGGCTTTACTAGGTGTGATTTTAATGCTGCACAACTGTAAATGGCTAGGTTTGAGACACTTATTTCTCTTTCCTTTTTTTTTATTTGGAACCTTCTGTATAATGACTTCTTAACCAAGAATTATTGTTTAGTATTATTTACTCAGAGCTGGGCTGTGCTACAGAAATACAGACAGAGCAGCACCAGACTTTGCTGTTAGCCCTGCAGGGCTGCTTATGGAGGAGGGTGGGTGCTCTTAAAGGTATTTCATGTGCCATTCCAAACTCCTTTCCGATACTTGACTTCCCTGTGTCTGCAGTCAGTGTTGAGATCTCCACTGACCTCCATTGCCAGCAAAGCTAAAAATTGGCTGTGACTGTTCTGTATCAATCACCCTAGAATATTGCTTTCTTACCCCTAATTAAGTAAAAGACATTCAGCCCTCATCAATTATGAGTATGTTTTGAAAATAGGAATGATTAAAAAAATTCGATTTGTACTGGGTATCAATGCTGGAACCCATCCTCATTTCCTTTTGGTTTTGACCTAAGAATACAATTTTGTGTGATGGGTTGCTGATGTAAAGCACTGTCCTCCTCTTCCCTTTTGCCTTCCCTATATGTAAAAGCAGCAAAGTTGGCCAATACGATTTTAAATCAGCATCCTTCAGGTAAATCTTTTTTCCAGGATTATTATTGGTTGCTCAGCAGCAGCTCAGTCCATATGTCCATGTAGCCAGTAATTTGGCATGTTTCAAATCTAATATGTAGTGGCTATATGTGGGGAGAGCCTGCATAGCTTATTTCCTTTCTATTGAATTTCTTTTTTTTTTTTTTTTTGGTCATTTTCATTTCTCTCAGCCATGTCTGATAATAAGATCCCACTGTAGATAGTCCTGGAGGTCTGAAAGGTCTGCAGAAATGTCCTCCCAGAGATGTTAAAGACACATTAGGCATCCATTTCAGTAAACAAATTGTCAGAACCCTGGACCAGTCCCTGGGTGGTTTTATCCAGACAGTTTTTTTTTTCTGAAGTTTTTTAGAGCGGTTATCAGAGGCTGCTCCTGGTCTTGTTTTGTAGCAGGGGCTGGTGATTTAAAAGCACTCAGACTTTCTCTCTGCTGTTAAGGGGTGAAATGCTAAAGCTCTCGTTTGCCTCAGAGGCAGATGGGCTTTGCTGAATGCCTGGACATCCCCAGCCCAGAAGTGCAGTGACCTGCCCCATGTGCAGTGCACCACTGCCATGTAGAGGTTAGTCTCAAATACAAGCAAGGAGTGCAACAGCTGCTCCAAAGCTGCAGGTCCCCAAATAAACAACTTATTCCTTTACCATTTCTTGGTCCATTATGCACAGGGAGGAGTTTTGTTTTCTTTTATGTGTCTTTGTTTGTTTTTGCCAAGTGCACTTAGCAGAAGAGAGAGTACCCTTCCTTGCCTTGAATGGATATCAGTGTTCTGAAAAAGAGACACAAAATGCATTTGGACCCTCTTTCAGGTCCAGAGGTTGGAGTTACACATATTTGTATTTGAAAGTCTTGCTTACATTTTGAATTAAGTTTACCTTTCTCATCTTGCCTTTTTTTTTTTTTAATTTTGAAATTGTTAGACAAAAATGTTTCTTGAAAATTGTTTTGCCGCTGCAGAAAGGAAATGTTTTCAATATTTATATCTAATTGAAGACTGGCTTATCCTTTTTCTTTCCTTATTTAACCTCTCCAAACATGTACATTTCAGATTCCTTCTTAGCTGTCTCAATTTCCCCTATGCCCTTTCTGGTTGACTTTGTTAGCGTGGTACACTCCTTTTATGGAGTTGTACATTTTTCAGTTTTTATCCTTCAGTGGATTATTCAGATGGGATTCTTGGCTGCTGACATCTGCTTCACTCTGGGTACCAGTATGTGCTGTCATCTCTTTCATGGGAAACTGGACTTGTGTCCTTCTTCCCTCAGGGATTCAGCATGAAGGATCAAGGTATGAAGTTGTTCCTTGCCATAACCTCTGCTGCAAGAGGGTCATTTTTGTTTGTATTGTGGTGCATCATAGTGCTGGGCATTTGTTTGAGTTTCTCAGCTCAGGGGGTGTTGAACTCGTGTGCCTGGGAATCCTTCACTTGCTGTGCACTTCAGGCTTCCAAAAGTTTTGTATGTGCTCTTGCTTCTGTATGCACCTTGTAAAATTTAAAGATGGATGAAGGTATCTAAATCCAGCAGTTTAAACACTGAATGAGCTTAAGAGGAAGAACATCTCCTTTTAGTCTAATAGAGCAATGGATAATGTTCCTGATTATGGAACTGGAGACCAGGCTGACAGGAAAAAGGATGGAATAATAAAATATACCTCCTGATTATTTGCAGCCTTCCTGAAAGGAACCTATAGGAAAGATGGAGAGAGACTATTTACAAGGACCTGGAGTGGCAGGACAAGGGTGGAGAATGACTTCAAACTGACAAAATAGTTTGGATATTAGGAAGAAATTCTTCCCGGTGAGGCCCTGGAAAGAAGTTGCCCAGAGAAGCTGTGGGTGCCCCATCTCTGGAAGTGCCCTAGGCCAGGCTGGATCAAGCTCTGAGCAACCTGGGTAGTGGAAAATGTCTGTGCCTGTTGAGGGTGGGTTGGAAAGAGATGGTCTTCAGGGTGCCTTCCAAGCAAGGGCTTTCTATGTTTTTGTGATTGAATTCACAGCCTCCTCTGCTGTTGCAATGTGCCAGGGGAAGTTCAGGCTGGACATTAGGAAAAGCTCTACTCTTAGAGGGTGGTTAGCCTGTGAAACAGGTTCCCCAAAGAAGTGGCCATGGTGCTAAGTGTGTCAGAGTCCAAGGACTGTCTGTATGATGTTTTCAGTCCATGGTTTAGTGTAAGCTCTGCAAGGAGCTGGAGTCAGCAGTCCTTATGGGTCTCTTCCAACTTGAGATGTTCTGTGATCCTATGTGTAGTTCCCAGGCTGGTGTGACAAATGACAGACTAATGCTCACCTGTACCACAGCCCCGAACAATTCTCTTGTACCACATCTGTGTTCTGCTTTCCCATCAGATGGGATCACCTCTCAGTGCTCCCTCTGCAGAGTGCTCTGTGTGGGTTATCTGCTGTTCCATGCACACACAGCGAGTGGGATCTCTGCTTTTCCCATCCTGCAGCCTGCTTTGAGTTTATGGTCCCTCTGTGGCCTTTAACTGGCACACTGATCCCAGCTGGAGGAGTTTACTCACTGTTTACAGCGTGTTCCAGAAGTATTCTTTGCACATACATGTTAGATCTTCATAGGGAAGATGTTCTTTCCTACTAATTTACAAATGATAGGCTTGGTGCTCAGTGTTTTGCCCCTCTGCCTTTCTTCCATCCATCCTCTTACCACATGTCTTTTTTTCCTTTCTTTTCCTTGCTGTCATGTGTCAACTGCATACTGTAGCCATTGCTGTCTATAATGCATTGTTCCAAAGCAATAAAGTTGTTATGGAGAGTAGGATAAAGAGGATTAAAAGAATTCCAAGTATATGGCTACTTGCTTGGGCAGGTTTCAGTGCAGTCCTACCAATATCATGAGACATGAAATAGCACAGCAGCAGAGTCTGCTTTGCCACAGGGAAGCCCTTGCAAGCAAAGCCACTCACTGTGAAATATTCTTGATTGCTGTTTCTATCTTTTAGATTAAATAAATAGACCGAGGTTGGAAACTCAGTCCTGTATTGTGGATATTCTTCATGGCTGTGTCAATTAGGAATCTTTTTTTTCTTAATCCTGACACGAGCATTTTTCACCTTTAAATACAGCTTGATTCACTACAATGGACATAGAAGCCAAAAACATAGTTGAAATTGTGGAGCAATCACTGGAGGCTAGAGTTACTGCTTTAATTTATGGTTTTATTCCCCACCCCTCTCTGAGATTATTCTCTTTTCTGTCTGCCTGTCTCTTACAGGTTTACTTTTACATTTAAGTAAACTGTTATTCTGCACTGCCTGCTTCAAGTATTACAGGAGAATTTACCTTGGGTTTTTTAATACATTGAAATGACTGATTCTTAATCTAATTGCGATTTGTTTAACTTTATGTCCAGTTTAGAGCTTTGAACTTGTTGTAAAATGCTGTATAAAGTACTGGGTGTCCTTGTACTTCCTAATTCTGTCTGGCATTTACAACAATTCTTTCACTATCTCTGAGGGTACAGCTCCTAGCTGTGCCAAGACAGAGTCTGATCCACTCCATTGCTATGAATAGGAGTCTGTCCATGGGCTTCAGTGAGACTTAATTCAGACTCTTTATTGCTTCACCTTTACAAACTGAATTCCAGGCCATTCTCCATGGTAAAAATCTTGGCAGTATTGAAGTGAATGGGATATTTGCTGTGGTATTCAAAGGAGCCAGGATTTCAGCTAGAATATTTAATATCCTGCAATTAACAATAACCTGTTTTCTGTCCTTGGGTTTGACTTGGACATTTTGCTTTACAGCAGACATGGGAGATTAAGGTGAAATAAATTTTTCATCTTGAAGCTTGATTAAGGTCAAAGTTACTATTGGATAATTGGTGTTCACTATGGCTGTGGAGGAGAGAATTTACTCAAGTTTCTAATTTGCCCATTAAAGGAAATCCTGTGACGTGTCTGAGTCAAGGGGATACCATCCAGGTGATAACTCTGACTTTGAATCTTGATGTGCGTCAATACTTGCTTTTTAGTACTACAAGTGCACATACTCGGTACAAAAAGGACACAAATAGTGTGGTCAAATCTAACTGTAGGTTTATTTATTTATATGTATTGCATGGAGCAATATTTCATACTCTGGTGAGCCAGCCAATGAACCCTGAGAGGTCTGGTGGTGACTGTTCTTGTAGAGCTATTGTGGGGAGATTTTTCCATCTGTGAGCTGAGCATTTCTCTTGTAACATTAATGGCCACAATCAAGTGCAAAATCAAAATAAGAATCTCAGCTATTTAGGGACTAGATGCAGATATTATATCCTGCTTATATCTCCCACACTTAAAATTGCACCATATACATTTTTAAGTGTATGCCTGGTATTAAATACACCTCAAATAAATATAGTATTGTATTAAATATACTTTGAAGTAAATATACTTCAAAGAGAACCTTTTAGGTAGCTAGGTAAGTGGCTTGGTCTTGGATTCTTAAAGCAATGAAAATAAATGTTGGGTTTTGTGGGAATTATAAAAAGGAATGACAGTCTTGCCTGAATTGTTCCTGTATTTCTCTCTACGTGTCTTTCCAACCAACTGAAAAAAAGAGGAAACTCATAAATTTAGTTCATGCATCTAATATAGAAATTCACTCATAAGACTTCTCTATAGAAATTAGAGTATGTGCTTGTGCATATTTTTATTTACTACATTAGCCTACACATACAAGAAAGTCCAACACTGCTCTATATTTCATAATGTTTGAATTTTTAATTTTTCAAAAATCCTTTTCACAATAACCGAGTAACTAAACTCTTAAACTGTTTCTGTCTGCCCCAAGGGTTTTTTCTCTTCCTCTATGTGTTGAAGGGAAATCTGAGCCTAAGAACACTAAAGAGGAAAAACATGTCTCATCTACTTGTCACGGCATCTATACTTTGCCATTTTTTTGCCACCCAAATGTGACAGGGCAGCACATAAATGTGTGAAGTCTGTCACAAATGGCAGCCAGAGCTGGGAATTCAGGAAAATGAGCTTTGCCTTTTTGAGGCTTTTTGCATTTAAATCCTGCAAAGTGCTGAGTGCCTTCTGAAAGGTTATGCTAAGCCTGCTCAGCGTTGGTTCACGGGAGGCGTTCACCTTGCGGGATCCAGCCTGGAAAAGACGCGTCTCCTAGATGGAGCCCTGCGGGATCTGCGTGGGGTAGGAGAACGTGACGTGTTGCCTGTGCTCTCATATGTCTCATGTATGTGAGATGTGTCATACGTCACAAGTCCCAGGTGTGGCTCAGAAGCGTGGGAATGATGGCTGTGGAGATGGAAAATCTCCTTTCATCCGCACAAGAGTGGGAGCAGTGCAGGGAGCACGGGGGCAGCCTACCCAGTGCACTTCTCCTTGGGAGTGAAAAGGTGTTTACAGTTCCATGAAATGATGCATTTTATGGCAGTTCCTTCTTCTAAAGTGCTGCTTAGTGTCTCTTTGTGCCCCACGTCTGCAGGTGCTCACAATATGCTCAGATTAGAGTTGAGGATAATGTGACTGCAGGGAACAGGAGGACAAGGCCACCACCTTGATCTTACACTAGCACTTGAGGGACAGTGTCTGTGCAGCAGTAAAGATGGGCTGTTTTTAAATGAATTATGTGAGGCTCCAGGTGCTTTGCCAGTCTGCAGCCATTCAGAGCCTTTATATTCAAATCCCTCTTTATATGTGTATGCTTTGTCTGTGTGTACGTCCTACACACATGCATTTTATTATTTCACCATCAGCAGCCCTGATCCTCCCTCTTTTACAGCCAGGCTCTTTTGAGACAACCAGCTAGAGGCTCTGTTTAGGCAGGAAGACAGCACTGTACTGGAAAAAGTAAAACACAACCATGTAGAAGTTAAGGAACTTAAGAAAGTACTTTTGAAAATCAAAAACTTAGTAATAGCTAAACTTTCAGGTTGTGTAGTTCTAAAAGGACAGCATAACACCCATATGCCTTAAATTTCATGTGAAATTTCATAATCCTGCAAACACACCTCATTGGCAGGTATATTTTTTCGTTTAATGATATTCCTGTGCAATCAGGTAGCTTCAGAATCCAAGGACTTGATAAGAAGTCACAAAGGTTGGGTGGCCTTTTTCATGCTGGTCTTTAGCCCCAGGAGAGAATTCACCCTTAAAAGGTTTTTGGAGTGATTTTTTTTTTTTTTTTTTCTGCAGACATTGCAACTGTGTGTGCCTGGCTCCCAGTTTAGGGAGCCTGGCTTGCCTTTATGTAGCAAAAAATTACTGAAAACTGGGTTTTTTTCTGTTAATTCCTCAATCTCACTTAAAAAAAAAAAAACTTTTTACTCAAAACGCATCAGTTAAAATGATGTACTCCTCTTAGTGGCCCTCCCAGAACCCCTGAGGCAGGTTTTGCTGATCTGTCTTTCAATTATTCATCCTTTTATAGAACAACACTGGGAGCTTTGAGGATATGTTTGACTCACTGAGGCACTCATGGGGTGAGAAGGGGGAAGGAGAGGGAAAACAAAAAGACCTGGGTCAGCAGTGCAGACAGAGAAATGACACCAGCATGGTGGTGAGATTGAGGATTTCTGCTTCACTGGTGATTTCTAACTTTCTTTTTAGAGGGGTTTTAGATGTGGATTTTTCGAATGAGCTCTCAGAAGTAGACACAAGGCTGCGTGATTTTTTTTTTTTTTAACAAGAAAAACTACGAGGGAAAATCAAAATTCTTACTCTCAATCCCCTCCACAATCATTCTCCCCTCACCATGGTGTATTCAGAGATGGATGTGGTTTTTGATCAGTATTTCCACGGTCCAACTGCACCTAAGCCAGAGGGAAGCCACACTGAAGTTCCCAGTGCAGGGAACACCATTAGGGTGCTCTTACTAACACCACATTAGGTCAGTGTTACTGGGCTGGTGTGTTGTTTTTTATAACGACATTTTGTGTCACAGTCCTTATCCCATGTTGGTGATGCCAAGAGGCATTTTGTTACTTAGTGAAATTGGGTATTATATCAGATATTTCACAGGTTGTCCTGTTGTTCTCTACTTGCTTAGACAGCACAAAGCACATGAATGGTTCTAAGCCTGTTGATGGTTTCCATGTCATGAGTTCTTGTGGTTAGGAATTGGGTTTTTTATGCTGCACATATTATTTATGCATTTGAATATCTTAATTTTTGCTTTCCATCTCTGGTGTTTTACTTCGAAATCTGAAATTCCTGCTTTTCTTATAGGTCATTCCTGAGTTGTTTTTAGACATCAATGCTAGATGGTAATTATGATAAGTGAAGTAAAAAGAGTATTAATTTTAGTTTATGAAAAGTTTGTAGAAGTTTTAAGTGGAGTTTAAGTTTGCATATTAAAAATAATTTTCCTTCAGGAGTGATAAATTAAGAAACTTTGGATGCAAACATGATAGAAATACTTATAAATTTGATTTATAGACAAAAATTCAGAATAAGAGATGTCTGCTTGGTTATGGGAAGAAGCTGAAAGTTGGTGATACATGTTTAGGAGAAATACTGGATATGTGTTAAAATCCTGCATTTGTGGAAAGGGCTGCCAATGATAGGAAAGAATATCCAGTGTGAATGCTCAGGAGAAGCTGAAGCTTTGTTCTCCAACATGCAGTGACCTTCTGAGGAAAATGGGACAAAGCCAGTCCCCACAGACCCAGTTTGGCTGTGCAAGCAGGGAAGGATGAAACAGAATGAGGGTAGAAAATGGGGCTGCCACCTTGAAGGTGAGACCTCTTCTGAGAGGAAGTCAATCAAAATATTAATCAGCCTAATATGTTTCCCAAATCCTGATTTTTTTTTTTTTTTTTTGTCATGACTTCAGGAGAAAACTTGTTTATTTTTTTAAATAAGTGGCAAAATTGTAAATAAGTAACATGGCAGTAGTAAATACTTAGTAATGACTTAAGTGTCGTTGTCTGCAGTGTCAGCCTGGTGTCAAACCAGTCAACACTAACATGGTGAGCACTGAGGACTCCAGAAAGACAGAAGTGTATGGCAGGAACTGCACAGCCTTCCAAGTGACCTTTCAGTCAGTGTAGGAGAGTGTCATCACAGGGAGTGTGCATCAGTTTAAGCAGAGACACAGTAGAAAATCCATACTGTCAAATTTAACTATTGCTCTGCTGTAGAATCTTACCACATTTTGGGTTTAAGCAGTTGTTGCCCAAACAATTAATATACTAGTTCAGGAAACATTTCAAATTCCTCTGAAATGGAAACAACTTCCTTTTTTTTCCAGATTTCATTGCAAAAATTCTTTTTCCTGTTCACCTGATTCTCCTTAGTGTGTTAATAGTTAAATTGGGCAGTCTCTTTTCATCGATGGCTCCTTAAGCTTTTATTCTTTCCTTTTGCCTGACTTTCCACACAAAGAAGCTGTCTGGTGGGGCTCTTCAGTGCTGGGAGCAAAAAATCACCACTGTCAATCCTGCAAGAAGTTTAAACACACAGAGAAATGGGGCTGCTGCTCATCCAGGTCAAAAGGAGTCTTAAACATGAGCTGGTGCTGTGAGTTAAACAGCTGCTTTGCATGGAAAAACATCTTCTCCCTCTCAAACTTTATTAACAGTTGTGTGGCTTCATCAGGGGGGAGTGATGGTAGGAGGAGGCCAAATGTAAACAAGGCACAGGTGGCTGTGTGTGTGGGGGCTTGGTTGCAAGGGCATCTGGACTTGTTCTGAACAAAATTTAGATATATATAGATGATGATTTTTTTAATATATATGGTGGGATTCTATCCATCAGCAATCCCATCACTTCTACCACTGAGGGAGCAGAACACTTTTTAATAACAGTGGGAAATTACATGGAAAATGTGTTAGTGCTGTGTGAGGGAACAGTGACTTCCCAAATTCTCCATGTGTTTCTGCAGACCAAACTTTACCTCAATTTTCCAGCTGATAAGATCAGAATATTCCTTACAGAGTAACAGGTTGAGGCTCACAGGTCGTTAATATTTTTGAGCTTGAAGTGTCCAAAAATGATAAAACTGGTTAAGATTGTAATAATTTTTCCTATTAAGCACAAAGTTGAAATATTGAGAGAGGCTAAAGCTCACTCAACCAACCAGTCCCTAGCCCCAGTTTAGAGAGGAAATCTATTACTCATTTCCTGCCTGTACTTAAAATAAAGAACACCCTCTGCCCAGGACCGTGTCTAAGCAGACACATCATCACTGCTTTTTTCTGTGATAATAAAAGTGTCAGAAGGGGATTCCCCTGAATGTTTGATACTTTTGTGCTGTGTGGCTGCAGCAGTCCCAGAACAGCTGTGCAGAGCCTGTCCCGAAATGCTGGGCTCACACGTCCCTCTTGCTTCACCCTTACTGGAAACGTGTGTCCTTGTTTTGAGAAATAACTGGAGGGGCAGAGCAGGAGGAGGCTGCTGTCTGAAATCCAGAAATAGGTGTCATTAAGGAACAGAAGAGAAACTGCCTCTTCTCAAACAAAAACTAGAGGGGAAGGCACTGGGATGGCCCAGGTACAGATATGGGTGTGGAGCTCTGAAAGCCCTGGTGTCATGTTTTGCAGTTTCCTAAACTTGGTTGTTGAGCTACCAGAAGTTTTCAGTGGTAGAAAATTTCTCAGAGAAATGCATAACTGATGCTGGAGATCAGGAACAGGCCTTCTAATGGCTGCCCATTTAACATGGGGCCCTTCCAAGAAGCTGCAGACAGAAATAAATATGCTGATTACTTGTGTAAGTGGAAAACCTTTAGAATGCACCCAAAACTTGCAGTGTGCTCCAAAAAGGTGTTATTTCTATGTTGTCATGTTAATATACAGACAACAGGCCACCGCTTAGCTCTAAAAGGCAAGGTAGATTAGCATTAGTTATCATCATGCTGACAACTCCAACATCATTTTCTAATGATTGAAATTGAAAAAACCCAGACCCATAGCCAGCATAAATCATATTAATTCCAGAGACGTGATTGAAGCTCCAGTGCCATTCAGTAACTGCACATCCCTATGTGCTATGGTGATCTGTGGTCTGTGTTTGAAGAGATGTGGTGACTCTAGACTTGCCGGTGATGCCTTAAGTTTTAGCTTTCATGATTTTCAGATTCTGTGCAGTTCTGAGCCTCATATTCAGTGCCAGTCAGCTCTCTTCAGAGTAGGGAGACAAAACAAATCCTTTTCCTGATGAAGACCAAGGACAACTTTCAGACCCAAAAGCACAAACAGCAGTGGCTGGAGGGAGGAACAAGAAGGATGGGACCTCACAACCTGAAGCTGGAATTGGACAAAACTTATAAAAATGTAAGACCTTGTGATCAGTGAGCCATTTTGTGACCATTCTTGGTCCACCTTGGGTGTAGCCCTTGCCAGGCTCTGTCCTGCTCAAGGTGAATCCTGGAGGCCCTTCAATAAATCCCTACTTTGTTCTCCAGCTTTGTCCAGTCTCTGTTTCAGGTGAGCCCTCCCAAGGCATCACCAGCATCTACAAGCCACAGCAGTGTTTAGTAGCACCTGTGGCCATCTGGTACTGTAGCACCTGTGGCCATCTGCTCTCCAAATAACTAACAGGTCTTAATTAGTATTTTTAATGGGAATAGGAAGTGGCTGCTCTTTTTGCTAAGCACACATTCTAGCCTTGCCTGATGACTGGTGCATGGAAGTGAACAGGGTCTGAGGGAGCCATTGTCAGTAATTCCAGAGTTGAGACTTTGGTGGGTTTTTTTAGATATGAGGACCTGAAGTCTCTTCAGTCAATTGATATTTTTTTAAAAATTGCATCTAATGTATTAATTTCTTGCTGTGAACTGCGCTGCAACAGTGTTGTGTGCTGTTGATCAGCTCCTGGATTCCTCTCTAGAAGTGGCTGCGTTTCCAGGGATGAGATACTGTGAAATTTGGGCAACCTGGAACATGAATATGCAGTTTTAATCTGTGTTTTTGTTTGGCTAAATCTTAAATCTTTCAAACCTAAGAACCTTAAGATGAGATGAAGAGAAAGAAAAATATGTAAAATCTCACTGTTTTGAGTGAGAAATCTTTCTGTGTAACCAGAATTGCATTAAAGAGACAATGCTTATGACATAGCTTGTCATTAAAATTTTTCCACTTTCTTATTACACTGGAAGTATGGAAACAAAATTAATATTCTGACTAATACGCAAGTTTATGTGCTACCAAGTCCTCCTGTATTACGTGCACCAGGTTCTTTTGAGATCTGCAGAATCTTTCCTGGGACCTTTGAGGTGGTGCTGAAGTGCTTTAAGAATGACTTTTCAGTTTGCCTATTTAAGTGCTGTTCAGGTGAGCTCTGGATCACTGTGATCAAGCCCATTTTAATAAATCTTTCCAATGCAAGTCAGGTTCTGAAGTTTGTGAACATCTCGTGGAAGAATGTGCAAGAAACCTGTGTGTATACAGTATATACATATGAGTGCATATAAATATTTGTGTGTATATATATACACAGAGTGACAGACATGTTTTGGTATTTGCTGTATTTCTGATGTTATTCTGTGAGAGGCAGAGGTTCTGCAACTCTATTGAAGCTAATTTTGTTGCATGAAGGTGTGGTCTAAGGCTATGAATTCTCACATGTTCATATTTAAGTTGTTTTAAACCATATGAAAAATATCTGAAGTGCCAAAATGTTTAGGCATTCTAATCCAAATGATATGAGTAAGAGGGATAAGCATTTTTCATTTAAGAAAAGATTAAAAAGAAAAAACCAACCCAGAATTAAATCTGTTATACTTCACAATAAATAGTTTTGCTTCCAAAGTATCTGCTGAAGCCACCTGTGATGCATGCCCAGCCACCTAGAAGGGACTCCAAAGATGTATTCATGACAAAAAGCATTTTCTTGACTATTTGTTCAATTACTTTTTTTTTCCCCTCTGCCTGTTTTCCTTTAGAAAAGAATTGCTTACAGGAGAAATTCTGTTTTCAGATTTTTTTTTTTCACTTGGCTGAGTGATGAGAGCAAAACTTCCATACTGGATTGGGCTTACTAGGAGCTGTATCTCCAGAAAAGCAGGAGGCCAATTAGGGTATATGTTTGAGTAATTCAGATTGCTGGAGAGAACTGAAAAGTGGAAAGAACACTGTGAGCAAAAGTGGCTGCAGTTCTGCATTTTACAGCAATCTCAATAGAGAGGAGCTGCTGCAGGGGAATCTGGCTGGTGTTGTACTAGAGATTATGAGCACCAAAGGTAAAAATTCCTAATGATTAAACTTATTTTAAGCTATGGAGTTTGGGTTTGATTCAGCTATATGCTTTCTGAATCCAGCTGTCAGGGATGGCCTGTGTTTTCCCTTTTCCCTTATGTGGTGTATGAAAGCTTTTGTGGGGTTTTGACAGGACACTGCTCTCCAGTGTAAGACAGCATCTTCATCTTCAAAAACTCACTTTTGAAATAGTCTTTCCAAAAAAAAAAACAAACTCAAAAAACAAACCCAAACTGCTCACGAAGCAATAGTTTCGAGCTGAAATATAATGCCAGTAAATGGTTTACAGTAAAATTCATTTTTCCATGACTTGCTTATCTGACTGTCTTGGTTTGCAAATGAAACCTGCTGCTTCTGTTGCTGATCCTGCCACTGTTGTCATGAGAGAGTTTGGTATGTGCACTTGAAGCTCACTGCTGCTTTCCTTTTGTCCTATGCCAAAAACTCATGTTATGTGGAAAATACAGCCTGAATGGTGTAACTGAAGAAAACATGTTTATGACAGCAAATTTCTCCAGTAGGATAATGTAAACTTCCCCTAACACAAGTGGCAATGCAGTGCTGCAGAATGTGTATTAAGGAGATAATAAGGAATGTGGGAAAGGTCCCTTTTGGATGGATGCAAGTGTGATAGAACTTTGTGGAACTTACTCAGTCCAGCAGTGATGACTTGGCCTTTTTTAAAAATCTGTGCAGTGTTAAACTCTTCTGTACAGCCCTAACTATTGACAGTGCATGGCTTGGCTTGGTGCCATAGATATTTTCTTATTCCTACTGAGTTCAGAACACAGGATATATGAGCTGCATAGGTGGGAGATGTCCTTCCTTCACTTGTCTCTCGACACCAACAATTTACATATTATCGATGGGCATGGCTCAGTAAGTATCCAGCCACAGTGCTGAGATGAAAATAGGGTTTTCTCATGACAGAAATTGAGATGAAAATAGGGTTTCCTTATGACAGAAATAACTGCACTAACTTGGTTTTATTCCACTTTCTGAAACTGTACCATGATTGGTGTGTCCCCCAGATGGATTTATTCAAGCACAGTATGAAAATGGCCATTACAGAAATAGGAACAGTCTCTCCAGTGTTGATGTAAAACCTGACAGAGATGACACTGTAGTGGATATAACTTCATAAAATTGCATTTACTGCTCTACATTCAATAAAATCCTCTTATTTCTTTAGGTATTGGAATGAAAGCATGGTTTACTGCTTTTGAGGTTTGAATGAACACTAAACCCAAAGGTTTTTCCAGTGGAAAACATTAAATATGAAAAATTCAGTGATACTCTATAGAACTTCCAAATTCCAGGATACAGAATTTCTGCAAAGTTCCAAGCATATGTTATGTTTTGGGTTTTTTTTTTTTTTGGTTTGTTTTTTTTTTTTTTTTTTTTTGGTTTGTTTTTTTTTTTGTTTTGTTTTGTTTTGTTTTGTTTTGTTTTTTTAAATAACCATGCAGTGTTTCTCCTGCTATGGGAAGAATTCTTCAAAAAGCTTTTATCTTAAAAAAAAAAAAAATCCTGCATTACAGTATACATTATTGTTTATTGACTGTAGTTTGTTTTACTCTTATCCTGCTTGTTTTATATTACCAGTTATTGCCATACTTCTTGGTAAGGTAAATTATGCATTTGATTTTTAACATGAAATCATAACACAGAATTACAGTAAAGCATACTACTTTACTTGAGTCAGAGTTGACTTGAGACTTCTGTTCTAAATTCTTCAAATGAAGTTTTTATTTCAAATTTTGTAATGCCCAGATTTGCCACACTTTGTTTTCCCCAGAACTTAATTTTTAGGGATTTGCTTGTTATGATGGGTTATTTTTATGTTTTACTTTGAAGAGGTGTGATGGTTAAGAAGGGCAGTCAGATCTTTGGAGGCAAATTGTTTGTCTTTTGTTATGCTGTGTAAAATTTCTACTGAAAGCCTTCTTACAAGTGCAGCTGATACTAGTAATTAGAATTTAACATCTGATTTTAAAGCATAATTGCCCCTCAAATATCGCCTGAAAGAGAAGAGTGGACACACACACAGAGAAGAGAATGTGAAAGATTGCTTATTATGTGCTTACTCTGTATTTATTTTATGGAATTTGGTTCTATTTGCTAAAATTGCCCTTTTAGATTTAAGTAATTTTTCTTTTCATCATGGGACTTAAGCAGGAGGAACTGAAATCAAGTTGAAAAGTTAGTAGGTTCTAGATTCAAAAGTCAAATAGATAATTTGAAAATAAAGAACCATAGAATACTCTAAGGTGGAAGAGACCCACAAGGATCATTGAGGAGCTGTGGTTGTAATTTTAGCCAATTTTTTTTTTTCCTTGTTAGGTCAGTCCTTTGGTATGAAAGATTGTGACAGATTTTTCCAATAATGGCACTGTAGTAATTACTGCCTTTAACATTGATTGTCCAACCTGCTGGTACAGGGATATGGTCTGTATTTGAAAGTATCACTTTGGCCATAGTGAGATGATAAACCAGCTGCAGGGATATGCCACTCATGGCTCTCCAATATGATTTCTGACCTGATGCTAGTGGTAGGTTTGTGCCAAAATCCACCTCGTTTTCTAACTCACTCCCCTTTTAATGTCTTATTCCCCACAGTGTGTTTCTTGAAGGAATATTTTGGCCATCTTGGTTTCTGCTTGGAAAGCTGCTGCATCTTTCTGCCTGCCCTTTCTTGGGCAACACCACCATTGGTCTTTCATGGCTCTGTGGGGTTTTAATGTTTGAAAAGCAGCAACATGGCCTCGTCTAAATCAAATTAGCCCAGCTGTAGTCAGTTCTGGCTGCTGATCTGAAAGCTGAAGTCATTTAGTCTGAGATTCCCAGCCAGAAGTACAATACATTGTACTGTTTCAGTAGTAATGAAATTCTCCTACAGTATATACTGATGCTTGTTTTTGATAGGGAATATGTCTGATGTTCAGAGTTACATTAACAAAATATTTGAAGGCCAGGGAGATTACTCTTGTGATGAGATTCTTCTCTGATGTAGTTGTCATTAAAGCTGGCTGCAAGTGTTTGGTTTAAAACTGGGTTTGGAAAGCTGAGTTCTGAGAACTGTGTGCAGGATAATTTTTACTTCACAGTTTCAGCTGGAAACAGAAAAATCTTTGTATGTGAATGGTGTTGTGGTGCCTCATGGGAATTTTAGGTCAGCTGCACCCTGCAGATTTGTGTGTTCAGTGCCTTGGCTGTTCTGTACATGCCAGAGTTACTCCTGTAGTCCCAGCAAGAAGAGGGGCTAGCAAAGTTTGAGGATAGCTAATCTTTGCCGCCAGATTCTCATTGTTGTGTCAAATTTCTTACAGCAACATGTTCATTAATGTGGCTGACGTGTGACAGTCTTCTCTCTGTTTCCTCAGAGGGAAAAATCTTTGTTACATCAAATCCTCGAGCAGGGCTTTTTTTTGTTGTTTTAAATGTACAAATTGTGGCGCGAGGCATTAGGAAAAGCAAGTTCATCCACCAGATGCAATGGGAATTGCTGAGCCTTTTCACAGACCCTTATTCCAGTGGGAGCTGCTGCCACGTCTTTGACCAGGTCCTGCAAAAACTTGGTCTCCTGCTGTACCATTAGCACAATGGCATAAAAGCCTGCTGTGCCTGAGCAGAGCAATTGACTGTGATTTTGGAACTTCCAATGATATTTTGAATATGCTGAAAACACGCAGTCCATGTGGTGTCTTCAAAATAAGGAGCCTGCTCTAATCTGTGAAACACTGTGGAAAAGAGTCAGAATGTGCTGTTTCACACAGGAATCTGCCCTGCTGAGGAAGGATGCAGCAGGTTGCTGGAACAGTGTTTGTTATTAAGGTGAGCGTGGGGATGTCACACTCTTAAAGTACAGGGAGGCATTTTTGAACAGTGTTGTTCTTTGCTTGCATCCTAGAACCTACCAGAGTGGGGTTTTTTTGGCACGGGGAGTGTGAATTTTATTAGTAGAGAGAAAGGTGAGGGAACTTTTTTACATAAATAGCTTTTAATGTTTTTGCTTCATTGCCTTACTCTGCAAAGTTATAATGCACTTAAAAAGCATCTTTGAATTTAGGTTTGAAAGGCAATAAATATAATTAATCTAGTAGAAGTAACCAACATTGAGTCAGAAAAGGAAAAAAAAAACCCCAATATCTTCACTGCAACTCCAGGCTGCAGTGCAAGCTCACTGAAGTTAGCTAGAACACTGGATTGTGTCCCAGCACTTGCCCTGCATGGTACTTCCCAGGACTTTTCAGGGACCTGAGTGCTGTTTCTGTGTCTCCCTGAAGCTGGCACACGGAGTAATACAGAGCTGCTGGCCCCTCTTCTGCTGCCAGGGTTAGGTGCAAGCTCAGAGATTGGTGTGCCTTTTCCATGTTTCTTTCCTACAGCACTTTCCTGTCCTGTCAGAGTCTGCCCAGACATCCTGACCAGGTTTCTTGTGTCATCTGGTGAGTTCATGGGATCAGGCAGCGCTGGTGCAGACCCAGCCCTGTGAAAGAGGAAACTCCTTGCTGGCAGGTGCTCAGAAGACAGTGACACTGGGGAAAACAAGGATCTGAAACAGGGCATTTCCTTGAGGAAGGCACGGTGGCCATGCATTTCCAGCTCTGGAAGCCATTCCTCCTCCTGCTTTGCTGTCTCCCTGCTGTCAATCCAGAGTGTCTCAAACTTCATTTGCGCTCATTTCACACAGGGTTTGCTTATCAGCCTGAAAGGCGACTGTCTGATCTTTCCTTTTGCATGCTTTCACTTTTAAGATCTTCCCTTTCTTATGTAAAAAAGGCAATTAGAGTCGTATCTGTTTATTTTAAACAAAATGGCTGTTAATTAGCGTGATCAAAAACCCTGCCATTGTAGACTATGGGCTTCACTTTGTAGTTGCACTAAATTGCGTACAGTTTGGTGCCAGCTGACATGATAGCAACACAAAGTCTGCCTTTTTTTTAACTTAATGAACAAACAGATTTACGAGGCTTTGTTATCTTCTGGTTTAGATCTATAGGTTTGGAATGCATTATTTAGAGTTCTTGTTTCTTAATGACTAATGTCATGTTGTTACTTATTAGGAGTGCTTTAACTTGCTGAAGAAGTTTCCCTCTCTTTTGTATCCCCTTGTTTCCATTTTCCTTCTATTTTTTTTTCTCCTTTTTTTTTTCCTTTTTTTTGATGGCTTAATTAAACAGTGCATCTGTGGTACACAAAACAGTTGAGATGCACTTCTCTAGTTGCATTCAGATGTTCCAGCACTAACTCCATAGTGCTGTGGGAGCACTGGGTATTCTCTTGTCCTTTCAAAGCAGAATAAGGGCAGTTTCTAAGTTTTTTCCTTGCCTCCGTCACTGCCTGATGTTTATCATAATGTCTGGGAAAAGGATGCCCACAACAATCCATTGGTGTGGTCTTGCTTTGTTTTGGACAGGAGAAAGTTAGGAATGTTGGTGATAAAGCTGTGATAGCGCGATTCCCATCTGCAGGCTTGTTATCTTGACTGAATGACAGTGTGTCCTTCCAAATGAAAAAACACATCAAAAAACCAAAAGACGTTTCAATTAATAAGTGAAAATTCTGTATGCTTTCTTTTTTTATTACTGTTGCAGGGAAGGTGCAATTTCAGAAAGTCAGAAATGTCTGGTTTTTGTATTTGGTTTGGCAACATCTGATGGCTATCGAAACAGCTACTGGAACCAGGATGTAGAAAATGTAGAGTTGGAATTAATCAGAAGATCCTCTATTCTTGTCACCACTGGGGAGCTGGGAACTGCAGTGTAGTTTCCAGAATTTACTGTCCTAGGAATGAACATACCCCCTTCATTGAATTTTCCCTGCATCCTTAGATAGCCATTTTTATGTTAAATTCTTGTGTATTCTGATACAAGGCCTAATTGACCCAATATTTCCAGGAGTAGCTGATTATTCAGGTATGTCGTTATTTCTCTGCCTTTTTATCAGTTGGTCATTATTGGAGGATTCAAGTGAAATCCTTATTTGCATAGAGAAAATCAAAATTGAAGTCAAGTCATAAGCAAAGTCAGTGAGCTGGCATAAATTTGATTAAAAGAAGGTGTGATCAGGCCATTTAATGGGTTTTACTGTCGTTTAAAACTTTGCGTTGAGTGTAATTCTTGGCTGTAATTCTCCAAGTACATCTTTAATTTAAAGACACAAGAAATTAATACATTTTCCTGTGGTCATATTTCAGTATTAAACCATACACAATTTCATGTTAAAATATTGAAGGCAATGTTACTTGCTATTATGGAAGATTAAGGTAGTAATAATATTATATATGCTCCAAGGGAAAAAAAAAAATACCAACCCAAACCAGAAAGACCAGAAAAAGTGAATATGAAAACAAATTGAGACTACTTCAAGTTTAGTGTTACACTGATTGAGTCACATTTTTTAAACTGTTGTTAATTTCCAAATTAAAGAGAAATAAAATACATTTGGGATTTCCAGTGGAGAACCATTTTTAGAAAGTTTTTTGATTTCATCTGTCACAACATTGTACTGAAATGAAGTAAAGGCCTTTTCTATTTTAACACCATAAAATTGGGAAGAAACATCAGGTGAAAGTAATTTTCAGATGGTAATTTGTCTTTGTATATCAAATAGTACTTTTTAAGGCTGATGTTTAAAATGGAAAATTTTCAGCTTTATCAAGAGAGCTTTAAAAGAGTTTTTTAAAAATTGAAATATCATAAAAATTGCTTTATTTGTTTAAAATGGTCAATAAAAAAGACAGTAATTTACAGTGGAAATAATTATTTGCAAGCTTTTTTAGTCAAGATGGGTTTTTTATTAGTGAACAAAAGTATGAGAGGATATACAGTTAAACAAAATAAATAATTCTGGAGAGAATGGAAATTAATCACTGTCATCCATTTCATCTTTAATTCAAGAACAAGGAATTGTTCAATGAAAAAACAAAGCAACTTTATAAAATATGATTATTAGCTGTGGGCTTTCCGAATAAAACTACCGATTAAAAATAATTAACAAATCAAACTCTTACATGAATTACTGAAGTTTGAAGGTAAATGAGATGTGCTTTCTGTCTCTATTTTCTCCTTTTTTGCCTCAGAATGTGAAGTACATGCTTAGGAGATGTTTATGAGGAGAAGTCTCTCATGGCAAGTTATTTTGCAGTTGTTCAGTTCCAGGAATTTGTCACTGATAAAATGGTTGATATTAGCAGTTATTTTTCATCTCGACTAAGTGAAATATTCTATGATTACAAATGATATAGGGTTAAAAACATTTATGCAAGTGCTATTTTTTCATGTGCTGGCTAATTTACATATATTTTACGTTTAATTAACATATATAATATTTTGTCTGTAGATGTAATAGAAATGGGGCTTTGATCCATCAGAGTCCTTCAGCAAATGCTTAACCTTAAGCACATAAATAATCCCATTGTTTTCAGTGTCTTTAATCTGTGTTTTTAAGTGCTTTGTTGGATTGTGGCCTAGTATAATTATATGTTTGCAATAACAGTTGCTTATTAAAAGCAGTTTTTAGATCTCAAAAATAATATAAAAGAAACAACATGAGAAAATATGTATCAAACAGTACTGAAAAAATACATAGAAATTGTTTCAGAATCCTTATTCACTTGTCATTGTCCATCACATTGCAGATTCTGCTTTTTGTGACACTCCTGTTTTTTTTAAGAGGGCAAGATCAAGGTATATTAAGGAAGATCCTACAGATGTTTATATTAAAATTCAGGATTTTTTTTTTTAAAAGGTTATATTTGTTATTAACACTGAATTCTGTCACAAAAGTGAGATTTTATTAAATGGTGTCCTTTCATATAATTCTAAAGCTCTGAGTAGATCATTTAGTAGCTGTTAGTTCCCACAGGCTTTTGCATCTTTCTCAGTAATAACAACTGGGAGCAAGGAGTGTTGATATGAAAGGAACAGGGGTCTCTCCCCAGCATTTCATCTTCAGTGCCTTCCACTTTTCCTTGCTCCTTTTTTTCCCCTGGCTCTGTTCTGTAATGTTCCACTCTGTGTCAAACCCTCTCCATTTCCCTTAACCCAAAGCAAAGATTAAGGACCCAAAGGTTAAACACTGCATTTTACTCTGGTAAAATGTGCTGATTGTCACCTGAGTGATGCTGTTCACCAGCTGCATTTCACAGAGATGTGCTATGAGAGTAAGTAGGTTCTAGATTATGAACCCTCCAAAATTTAGTGTTGGTGTTAACAATTTCTGTTGATGAGGAACCACTGGTGTGGGTAAAACACTGGCCTCAGCACCAAGTGCTTGTGCCTGCAGCTCTGTACTTGTATCTTTCCTCTCCATACACTCATTTGCTGCTTTCCTGGTCTACCTGGACCTCTGAAGTACTTTGAGTTTATTTTTCCATGGAAGCTCAAGAAAAAAACCACAGTAATAGTAATATAAAGGCAATTTTCCTTGATCTTTTGTGCCTCTGAGTCAGAGCTCGTGTATATTTTACAGCAAATTGTCACTTCTATTCTTCTGGCATAACCATCTTGCCTGGTCTGCCAGCCAAATTTTTTGAGTGCATTTACAACTCATGTGAGCACAAATAAATGACCATAAGTGTCCAGCAGCACTTAAAGGGTAAAAGAAATGTGAAATGATCTGTAAATATCACTGTTATGTGTGATAAAAAAGAGGGCTTGGCTAGTCTAAATTAGAATATCCAGCAATACTGAGTGAATATAATACCAGAATGAATTCAGAGTAAATTTATTTAATTGTGTACAGTTGAGACTCTCCTGTGAGCATGGTGGGGCATGTGGATACTCTGTGCTGTTCCTTTGCAGAGGAGCGTGTGTGATTTCGTGTACACAGTGTGGGATGCATCACACAGAGTTCCTAAACTGGCCTGGGCTGGAGATGCTCTGTTACAGCCACAGTGAAGTAGTACTGTTTGTAAAAGCTGAAAAGAACAGTGGAAGAGTGCAAGAAAACCAGAATCCTTTTCTGGTTGAAGTGTCAGGGAAGCCTCCTCCCCCTCCCACTCAGGAAGTAACAATTTCCCCCCAGAAATGGGTTCATTAGTGTGTGTTGCTGTTCATGCAGGAAGGTGTGTGATGTCCCGGGGCTGTCTGTGTTTGAGCAGGAGATGTCACCTCGGATCAGATTTGCAATCCTCCCAGCCCGTGCTGGCCCAGGGCGCGGAATCTCCCGAGATCTCCCGTAATGCACAGTGACTGCATCACTGCGGCGGCATCAGAACCTCACTCTCTTCAAGGAGATGATAATGGTTGCCACCTTATGCAGCTCAGATGAATGACAACTTTGGGGAAGGTCACAACTCGGTGTGAAAAGTCTTCCACATCTTGCAAGAAAAAAAAAAAAAATCCCATATCCTGTGTAGTGCCTTTCCTGCTCCTCATCTCTTTGCTTACACAGGTGGAAATGCTGGAATTAGATAGCAGAGCGAGTGTGAGAGTGCCACTGTTGTATTTTGATGTGGTTCTTAAATTGCCCTTCATTGTCAGAAGCTGTTAGGCTGAGGAGTGAAATATAGGCCTTGAGTGGCATTAGGAATTGGTAATTACCTCTAATTCTCCACAGGGGCACGGAGAGGTGTGGAGTTGGCCCATGTGTCAGTCAGAGCTGATGCAGAGAGAATGGGGGTGAGGGCTGCCCGTGATGCTGGAGTGTGGAGGGGGTGGAATGGGATCATGTCCCCTTTTCCAGCAGCCTTTGAGCCCAGAGTGTGCCGTGGGCAGGTCAGGGGGCAGCTGATTGCCTTGGAGTTGGACAGAGAAAGGGCTGCAAGCAGAAAGGTGGGAGCATCCCTGATTTTTTTTTCCTAGCAGCTGCTGATGTTTTCTAATCAGCCCTTCCCTGTCCCAAGCCCTCTGAGAAAGCAGCCTTCTCACATCAGGCAGGGGCAGGAGGGTGAGGGAGGTTGGTGCTGAAGCTGGGTGGGATGATGGAAGCCGTGGGCACTCCGTGGCAGGAGTTGCTCTCAGCCACGATGAAATGCGTCTGCAGCGACACGAGGAAGTTTTCACAGTCATCAGCTCTCCAGTTGAAGCAAGACTGGAAAATGTAACACATCACGCCCTAATCCACTTAATATGGTCTCTGTCCATAGCTCCCCACTTGCTGTCTTAAGGTAAAGCTTCTCAGTTTCTCCCTGTCCAAGCATGAGAGGAAGATTAAGTGTGCTGCTGTGCCCTGAACTTGCTGGCAGAACTTCTTTTTTCTGCTACACGGGCTCTAAGATGTGCTTTGTTTTATTGTCTCCCTTTCTTTTGAAAGGTACAAAGTACAGTGACAGAAACTATCATATTCGATTGGACATGCTTTCTACAGATTTGTTAAGGATTTACTCTACACATTTGTAGCATTTAGTTGCCATGGCAATGACCTCAGTGCAAGAGGGAACAGCCTTTAGGTTGGACCTCAGATTTTCCTTTCATTTCCATTTAATTTGATTTGACTGTGAAATGTCACTTCCATTGCATTGATTAAGCTTCATTGCGGCCACCAGCTCTGTTGGAAAGGTTAAAGGGCAGGCCAGTGGCTGTCATTTTTCTCCCCCCCACCCTTTTTTGATATCACTATAGGTTGGTTTTGGTTTTGGTTTTTTTTTTTTTTTTCCAGAGGAAGACTAAGGTTTTACCCCATGTTGTTCCACAGTAAAAGCAAAACTAATGCAGCAACAGTTTGAAGTGGTGCTAGCCTTACAGCTTCCTCAGACAATTTTGCAGCACTTAAAAAAACCCCAGGAATTTCTCTTTTTCTTCCTGACATATGCTCACCCCACAGATAAATAAATTGAATGTGCCACCCAACACTTGCAACCATATTGGAAGGAGGGTAGCCACCTCTTTTTCCAAAATCTGTTGTCCCTAGGGTGTATAAGTGCCTCCCAGCTTCCACGAGGCAGGGAATCCCTGGGACCTGTGTGTAGAGTATGCTTTAGCCCAGGCTCTTTCTAGTTAGTTTGGTATTTGCAGATTATGCAACAGGTGTAAAATAGAGAATGGCAGGGTGTTGGGATAGGAGGCTCCAAAGAAGAACTAAGCAAAAGCAAGGATTGCTTTAGGCAGTTTTACTAATGGCAGACAAATTAAAATCACTGCTGTTGTGTTCTTCATTCCTAGTCAGAAGCATTCAGTGTCTGTAAGCAATATGGCCCATCTGCAGAATACAAAGGTGCAGAAAATTATGCTGTATTTGTAAAGACTTTCCCCTCTTGCTGCCCTAAGACCTCTGCTTTGTACTGTGTGGGCTGCCAAGGACTTAGATAAATTAGGTCTGTTCATTTAGGTTTTGCAGAACCTTTTTTGTCTGCATCTCTGTATTAGCAGGCACAGAAGCCTTCCTGGCAAGCTGGCTTTTTGCTGTGAGCCAGGTTTTCTGCCACATGCTTCAGCTAAACATCAGCTAAAATATCATCTTGAAATTTGCATATTGCATGATAACTGAAGTTCAGATTTCTCCTGCATAGTTTGGTCAAAACTTAAGGTAAGTCTTACGTGTTGTTTTCTGTTAAATAGATCAAATGCTAATTTTTAAAACATTGAGAAACTTGGTTTCTTCTTACCAGCCCTGCAAGTAATTGCTTTTTAAGTTTGTTTAGTTGCTTAGAATTTAAAAAAGAAATGAATAAACCAGAAATATTAAAACAGCTTGGTCTGAAGAAAGGGATGTAAGGAAGGCTCATTAAAACAGGCATGTGAGTACAAACTGGTGGGCTGGTGAGGAAGGGGCCTGGAAAAGTCAAGGGACAGAAAATGTTTGACCAGGCACAGGGTAAACGATGCAAGAAAAAATTCAAACCCCAAAATACTACATATGGCTTGAAACTCTTTGCAGCTGAAGGACTGTTTTTCCATCCTGACTGAGCTGAGCTTCATATTAAACCTTCTTTCTTTTTGGAAAGGAGGGCTGAACTAGTGTGAAGAAAGCGGCAGTTCTGGAGCCTGTGCATTGGCTGCAGAATGGAGAGATAACTTGCACATGCATGAGAAAGAGGGAATGTATTAAACTTGGGTTTTTTTCTTATTTCTGCTCCTGTTTCTGTGACGTGAGGCAGCTGGTACCAGGGCCACTCTGTCACAGACACATCATCCCATCGTGGATAGGCAGGGCCAGGTGTGGCAGGGTGCAAATCCCTGGGGATAGACACCTTTGCTCCCACTGCATGACTCACACCAGAGAGGGCTTGAACTGGGGAAAGGGCTTCAGAGGGAAAATCCTTTCTCCTGTGTCCCTCTGTGTCACACAGGAGGGGTGTGACTTCAGCTGCCAGCCTTGAAGCTCAGAGCTCACTGGCAATCCAGGTGAAAGAGCCTGGCTGTGAGCTGTGGCTCTGTGATCTGAGCTCCAGGCTGCTGCTGCTGGGGTGACTGTCAGAGGGAGGACAAAATCTCCATGGTAGGTGCCCTTCCTGCAAGTGCTGGCTCCCTTTTCTGTTTGCTTCCAAAAAGTTAAATGAATAATTGGCAGGAGAAGGGAGGAAAGGAGAGAGAGAGAGGGATGTAACTTCCTACATAAACAGTAAGATGAAAAACCCCTCTGAAAGCTGGAATAACTCTGAGCAGTCCAGCTGGTGGCCTGTGGGATGCTGCTGTCTGACTTGCTTGCTTTTCTGCTGTGGCCTTGCCTTGGGACTGGAGGGGGGGGAAGTGGAAAAGTTGGATGTGAAATCCAGCAGCTGCTGAATACTTTTGCTTATCCATGCAAATTGTCACCATGCCTGTGGAGGGGGAGGAGCAGTTTGGCATTGCTGGAGCCTGGACACTGGCCCGTGGAGGTGCCCCAAAAATTAGGATGCTGCTCATGGCTTTGGATGTACTCTATTGTCTTAGCCTGGATTTGTAGAAGAAAATGTTAGTTCTGAGCTCTGTGTGTCTGTTTCTGACTGGGCATCACAATCACTTTTCCTGCTTTTCGCTGCTTGGAAAGGACCCAATGTTAGAGCAAGGTAATCAGTTCTCCTTTGGAACAGAATAATGCTAATATTCTCAGAATGTAAATGCAGATGCTGTGGGCTTCCACAGAAGACAAGCTTTTTTGCAGTAGTGTTTCAAAAACTCCCAAATTTGTAATTACTTACACTCTGAGTTTTTGGAGATGAAGAAATTGTGGGACCATGGAAAAGACATCAGATTAAGAGGAAGATACTTGAATTCTCTGTGCACTCTAGGTTTTTTTTACATGGATCATTGTGTTTGGTTTCCTATGTAAAAATAATTTGAGGCTTTCAGAGTGTGTGATTGATGCCAGCATTGCTAACTTTTGTTGTAAATTATGAAGAGGTTCTTTTCAGATAAATCGTGTTTAAGACTAAATGCTGAACTTGGTGCTTGTTCTTCGTGGCAGTTGTGCCATGTGAATGGTAGAAATTCCAGTTTTCCAAACTCCCAGCCACACCCTGTGATGGAGACAGAAGTACAGCAAATAGCTTTGTTCAGATGTCTCCTGTGTCAGCCTCTCAGTTAAAAATGCTGTATTAAAAAACTAAAGCAGGTGGAGAAAGTTAAAAGCTGCATTCTGAAAATTCTGTTTTATACAGTATCACAAATCTTTGCTAAAAAATGAGACAAAATGGATTTTTTTTGTTCTGTTTTTTGTCCACACCCAGTTGCTCCTTCTGTCATCAGAAGTGTGTCTGTGGCTCATGGTCTGAGCACTCCAGATATCCCACCATGGAGGAGCTGCTGCATCTCCTTGTGAGCACCCAGAGCAGAGCAATTCCCACCTCCCTTGGGTGCTGCCTAAGGCAGCAACAGAGTTAAACTGACACATCCCTTTTCTACCTCAAACACACGTCATTTTACTTCACACCCTCTGTGAAAGACATCCTCTCAGCCAGGTAAACCAAATTTGCCCTATTTAGGCAGGGAAGGGAGAAGCTGTTTAATTCCTCTGCACAAAGTGAGCAGGATTCAGCAGCTCCAGCTCAGACACATCTTTATTTTTTATTTTTTTTCGCCACTTCTCAGCAGGAGCTGAGTATTGGCATCTCTCCCACAGCATCATGCCTTGTTGTTTTCTCTCAAGCAAAAACAACAGAAAAGGGAGATTAAAAGGAAGAAGCAGACAGATTCGAGAGAGGATCGTTAGCTCCAAGGTCTGGTGGGACCTCCTTGAAAACATTTGCAACTCTGTGTCACCCATGCCAAAGTCACACTGCAGTTTTCAGAACCTTTTATAGTCTCCAACCTACAGACAGTATCTTTCCCTTCTTCTGTTTGCTGCTTAACATGAGTAGTTCATAATAGATTTTTTTTTTCTATTTACCTCTGGTTTTTAGAATGTAATAATCACGTTGGGACATTCATAGGTCATGTCACGGTCTGCTGTTAATATCTTTGTTTATTAACCTTCTCAAAGCAATTGTATGGAGGCATAAAAGGAGAGGAGCCTTCCCTAGTTTTAAGCTGAATTACCAATTTGAATGTCAGGCCAGGTTCACAAAAATTTCCAAAATAGGTGAGAGTTATAAATAAAACTGAATGTGTTACTGTTTGGGGGGAAAGCTGTGGAACTCAGTTTTTTCTTCTAGCTCAGCCCCAGAATAGACACAGGCTGTTTTTCACTTTGAGCTTTTAGATTCCAGCAGACCTCAAACTTAACAAAAAGATAAGAAGAATTTTATGAACCGAAGAGTGAGTTTCATGCAGATATGAATCAGCACTGATATCTTGGCTGCTGTCATCATGTGAGTATGCTGTCATTGCAGCAGATATGATAAATTTGGGAATCTTAAACTGAACACACTTGTCCACTGTGCCTGTGAGCCAAAGGAGGGAAAGGAGAATTTTTCAAATGCCAGCAATAGCATTTTTAGAGAAAAAATATTTTACCTGTAGTCTTTAAATTTTGTCTATAAACTTCATTCAGATTTTGAGATGCAGGAGGTCTTAATGGGTTTTTTGGGGCACCAAGCCAATATAAATATTAGAAATAAGAGGAAATCATAGAGCTGTTTTCTTATTGTTAATAGCATAATGCATCTTTTGTTGGATTTCCTCTCTGCAGGACTCTCCCTGCTGCAGTAGTGCCATTTACCCCAGTCTTCTTTTATAGTTTCAAAGGGCCTGTTCTGCAGAGCTGCTTACAAACAGTACTGAGGGCTGAAAATTCTTGCAGGCAATTGGACAGTTTTGATTGATCAAGTAAACTTAATTCCCAGTGACAAGAGAAAAATTAATTCGAGCATTTAGAGAGATGAGGTTTGGGGGAGTTTATAGCGTTGGTCTATAACGTGAGTCTTTAATGTTTGAAGGCTTCGAGTCTGTGTTTATAAAGAACCCTCTTCACTTTGCCCCCATTTTGAAGCACTTATTTTCCTCTCTGCTTGCAAAGATCTTAAAAAGATCTCAAGTCTTTGTACTTGAGATTGCTTTTGTTCAGAGTTGTCCAGCGTTTTCTCCCCTTTCATGTTTTTTGCACTGTTTGCTTTGCTGTGTGCACGTTGTGAGGTTTAATGTGAAAATCTGGTGGGTGAAATTGTGCATATCTCCTCCTGTTTTGCCCTTTCTTTTTAGTACGTGAAGGAACCAGCAAAAAGGAAAATGCTGTTACTGAACATATAAATAAATCATAGATTTGTAGTTTCATAATCAGTTTAGCAGATTTTACTCTAGTTGATATATAATATTGCATGTTTATATGTGAAAATGAAGAGAAAGTAAAAATAAAATTATATTTATCATCAATTTTGTTAATTACGAGAAACTAGTTCACAAATACACAGGAGTACTATCTTCAGCTAATCCTCTGTCTTCTTGTTTGTTTAATAGATTAGATGGATGTACCGAACAGCATGCTGCTGGGGCAACATTAATTTTATTATAGAATAAAAAGAAGACCTATTAGTCTCTGTTTCTGGCATGTTTGTAAGCTATCTGACCTATTTTCTCCTCCTGCCCTCCTCTCCGTGCTTTCCAAATTCCCCCTCTCCCTGTGCCTAATGTAAAACTGTCTTACAATTACACCAGCTGATAGCCAGCCCTGGAGATATTAACCCAGTATGCTGGCAAATAGATGAGATATATTGTTTTGTATGTTTGAGCAAAAGGGAGAGACAACTTCATCACTTTAAACAAGGGGATAATCTGTTTACACCGAAGGAATAGGCTCACTTGGCTTTCTTCCCCTCAGATGTGAAGATAATTTCAGGTGGCAGTATTTGCCTTGTGTTTACCAACAAAAACCTGGATGGTTTGTCTGAAATTTATTACATTTTAGGAGAAAACTAAGCTAGGAGACTACACTTCCCAGAATCCTCAGGAAGTGTGATACGGACTTCTAAAATTAAAGCATTGTGTTTTTGCAGCTGCTTATCTTGAGGAGTTGGAAGTGTCTGTTTCTAAATGATGTTCCTTGCAAAAAATGCTAAACCAATCTCTTAGTACTGTGTTGTCACTGAAGATGGAAACCAGGCCTTTAGGTTCAAAAACTCATCATTAGCAGTATAGTCATTCCACATCTCCAAAAGTCACGACTGATGTAAAAAAAAATCTGTTTTGAGTCAAAAATTTTAGACATGTCAAAAATCAAGAGTCTTCTTACCCCTGAACAACTTTGTCCTGCTTTTTGTTCTGGGCAGTTGGTGATGACTTTTAGATTTTGGTGTGCTGAAAGATAATACATTATTTAGGATTTTTATGTGTGAAAATAAAAACAACCAATCAATATAGCACTTAATATCACACTACTTGAAACTTCTCTTTTGACCTTGACAGGCTATTTTTCAGTAAGGGGCATGTCTGCAGGGAAGGGCCTGCTCAGACTAGTCTGGAAGTAAAAAACTAAATTACTGTGTCCCAGCACTGTAGGTGGACAGAGCATCCTGCTAATGTGGCTGTACAGACCAGGATGGATTCCAGCCAGACAGGTCAAAGGGCAAATAAATGTCTCTGTCCACACCTTGAACTGCACAGGCTTTTTGGCTAGTTGAGTTTGGCACTTGGTCTGAGACAAAGAAGTGTCTCAGTAGCCCAGACAGAAATGCAGCCCCAAGTGGGATGACAGCCAGCTCAGTGCCTGTGCTGTTTCCTCATTTCAGTCACCACCAACCCCTATTTCTCTATTTTGTCCAGGGTTCTGAGATTTTTGTCACACATTAGCAAGAACAGCGTGAAATACTTGGATATTGAGGAGTGCAAGCTCTCAAGGATGATTATGCTTCGTTGTTGGACATGATTCTAACAATGTTTTTCCATGTCTCTGTGATTTTCCCTATTGAAAGTACATTGTAACCTTCATCTTATTAGTAGTCAAATGTGCATACATAGTGGATTTTTAATGGTAATGGAGGAACTGCCATTTGAGAAACCTCAAAATGTGTTGAAATCTAAAAATACAACATTGTCTTCTTCTCCACCATCCCTCTGGTTCATACGTTCTTTCAAGATGTGCCAAAACAAGTCTTAATCTCTGTCTTCAAGATTCTGTATTGTAGTGTGTGTTTCAGCCTAGATAAGCTATCTGGGATGCATTTTTATTACACTGCAAGGTACTATTATTGTTCATGCACAATAATAGTGAAAATAGTGATTTTTTGTTTGTATTTTTTGAGCTTTGTCTATACCCCAGAGGTAGATAAAGAGTTTATGAAGAAAGGTTATATTTAAGAGAAATGGGTATCAGTGCTATGAGATTATACCCATGACAGATGGTTGTAACTAAAGCTTCATCTTGGTGCTGAAAAGCTGAATGAAACAGTATTCAGATTTTGAAGTAATATTGGCTTCATTTCAATGGGACTTTTGCCTGAGTAAAAACAGACTAAAAAACTCACTAATGATTCTGATTTTTTTTGTGTCAGCTTTGAGTAGATTTTCGAAAATCGAATTTTATTTTTGCCTATTTTGGATTGATAAAATTCCAACAAAAACATGGGGGGGTTGTTTGTTTGTTTACAGAAATGTGTGCAACATTATGCCTTTGTTCACTGGGATGACAAGATATAAAACAACATTGTTTTATTCACACTGTAAAGCAAAACATCTTACTGGGAATCATGAAAGAGTTGGAAAAGTAATTTTTTTTTTTTTTTTTTTGCTTTTAGTTCCAGAGGGGGTTGCAAACCTCGAAATTTTGTGAGGTTCAGTCAGAATAGTTATGTAAAAGTTCAGATGCTAACCTTAAGCAAATCCAAATATCTTGAGGCTGGAAATCTCTACAAGAACATATTTCCCCTTGACTTGTCTAATACAATGAGTTCAGCGAGGCTACACCCTGGGGAGTTTTGGCCCACCATGCAGTGTGTGCTTTAAGTGCTTACACTCAGCCACGAGGGTATTTTTAATTTCATCTTGAGGAACTAAACTGAGGGACTTCACAAATGAATCCATCAGGAAGACAAGGTTAATTCTGGCCGCTGTTTGTGGGAGTATGGTGCCTTCAAATACCAACACTTTTTTTTTTTTTCAGTGGTGGCATTTGGAAGAATAAATGAAGTGTGACTCCCGGCATCTCTTTAGTTGCCCTGAAAATGGAATGTCAAACAGCATATAATCATCTTCCTTGTTTAAAGAAAGAGGAGCAAGTGAGAGACCTAGTTTTCTATTTGTGTCAGTTTTTGGATGTCTTAATATTCTATCTTGTCTAATTTTCCAGAGAGTGATAATAGAGTTCCTGTCAAATTAGAGGTTACAGACTCTTTAACCTATGTCACAAAACCCCCCCTACATTCCTTATTATTACCATGAATATAATCCAAATAAAAATTTAGCTTTTAATGCTGTTATGCTGAATGCTGCATTCCAAGCATATAATTTTATTCATTATAAGTATTAAAAATATTCAGCCTGACATTAGCCTGCTTGCTCCCCGATCTCTTAAAAAAAAAAAAAGGCTGAATTGGATGTGTCACCACTTGGTCTGGGGAGCAGCAGTTCGGGCTGAGCCCCTGCTCTGCCAGGGCTGAGCAAGCATCGCTGCTGCCCTGCCAAGTGCACTTCTCAGGTTTAATTGATGTGGCAGAAGAGGGTATTTTCAGATGGACCAGCCTGATGTTGCCATCTTCCAGGGGTGGGAATGAGCCAGGAGGATAAATTAAATGAGCTGTATTTGCCCCGCTCTGGGGATTCGCTGTCAGAAGAGCCTGATGTGGCAACGCTGGAATTTTGGCTCACGTCCTGCTAAGGGAGCTCTTTTCTCTTGCAGAGAGTGGTGCAAAGGCCTAAGTTCCTTTAAAATTAAAAAGCTGCAGACCTCTTTAGTGTAAAAAGAGCTGTGGCAAGTATGACCTACCGTTTGGTCAAGTTTTGTTCTCTTTTATATGAGTTACGACAAATTTACACTTGCTGTGAAAGGGCCTTACTTTCAAGCTTATAACAAACGAGTAATGAATAAATGTATCTCATTCTTGCATCATTTTAATTCAAAATCCAAAATGCTTGGAACTTCTGTACCTAAGTCTCAGTGCCCAGTGTTCTCAGAGATGCAAATCCAAGGCTGGGGGATTTGTTTTGTTTTTTCTTTTAAATCAGGTGAGTGTCACACACTTCAGTTTTGTAATGGAGTTTCTACACTGTCCTAATTAATACAGTGTGCCTGTCCTGGACCTTTGAAGTAAGTGGGAGTTCTGCCACCAGTTTAAATAGGAGAAGGATTTGAGCCAATTTGAACAGAAGTTTTCACTTATCTTAGTGCCTAATCTTCTTTTTAAAGGGATGTGGGAGTATCGGCACCTCCTACGTAACGCTCATCAGCGTGCAGAAGTAAACTAGTCTGGTCACTTATGGAGGCCCATTTAAAACCAGGAAGATTACTCAGGTGAGTGACAAGGCTTGGAGAACAGATTTTAGGGAAGTTAATTCAGAGTGCAAAATGACATTTAACCCATCTGTGTGAATATTACCAGTTGAAGCAGGCCACAAAATCGTTTAGAAATCGTAAGATTAAAAAAAACCACCCCATCCCCTTCTATATTTTTCTTGCATTGGAGTTGTCAGGGTTCACACTTCCAAGGGTGGGTTTTTTTAAGCATCACAGCTTGTAGCTCCGTTTCTTTGTTAAATTTGAGCTGATATTCTCCAATAAGCAGAGCATAACTGTAAGAGAAATGCCTGCTATGGATCTCATGGCAAAATCACAATATTTGACAACACTAGGTCTGTGTAAATATGTATGTTCTTTGCAGTGCTTTGTCCCTGGAGAAGCAGGGTTGTCTAGACCTCCTCTACTGTCTCCCTGAATGGCAATGTATAGCTCCAGAGTGGCTGACCACATATGGCTGATTTATCAGGAAACTGGCAGACTCTTGACTGTTGTCTTAGGAGGGTGTTGCAAAAACTGAGGCAAATTTACTGTACTGGAATGCTTCAAGTAAATCTGTAAATTGAAGAAGGTAGAAAACTGATGTCGTCTTCATACTATGCCCATAAATACTGACTTCCTCTAGTCTGCCCTGTGGTCTTTATAGCTTAACCCTGATTTTTCACCAACTGCCAGTGAAATGATGTATTGGAGCTGGTGGAATATTCAGTGTCTATACAATATTCACCTGACTAAAGCCTTGCAGACAGCAGCATTAACAACTTGGTGTACTGTATTGGAAAGGCTTTTTGTCCTTCATTCCAGATGATGTTATATCCCAGAACTGACAAAGTTTTACTCATTTTTAGTTTGACTGTGGATACTGCTGTGTGAGGACAAAACAGGGAAAAAAACCCCCATTTTCTCTGGTGCATCTGTGGCTACCATTTAAAATAGGTCTGCATTTTCAAACATGACCATTTAGTTTTATTTATGTGTTTTAAAGTAAAATATAAAAGATTTATTTTATATGTTGTTTGAAGTAAGTCCAGGGAGATTTTTTTTTCTGCTGAAGTTTTTTTGTTGCACTCTGTTGTGTGGAGGCCAGCTGGTTTGCTAGCTTGAATGACCTCACATTCCTTAAATATACTCATAAATCAAGCTAAGGCCATGCATTAAAAGCCCAGCTCTGACATTAACTCAAAGGAGGGAAAGCTTGATACATTGTGGGAGAAGCACAGAGATGGACACTTAGGACTAGATTTTTCAGTCCTCACATTTACCAAACCAGTGTTCTACTGAGTCTCTCAGAAGATTTGGAAGTCAGCTGGACCCTGTATTATCTATGGAAAATATAAAGTAATGATAATAAATAAGTAGGGAAAAAAAAGAGCCTTGCAGATCCAATAACTACTTTAAGTAGTACAAACAATCTGATTAGACTGTGAGATGGTGGGTTAATAGTTAATTGAAGGTTTTGTTCTTGTGAATGTCTCTAATAAAGGAAGTTTGGCAACGTGTTCAATGAGATTGCCACAATGGACCATTTTGGTGTGATTTAGTAAAAAGTAGGTAAAGCATCAGGTTTGCATTAATAGGTTAGCATGTCATTATGTTTTTGGAAAGTACTGATGTTTCTGGGTCACACAAGGATTTTGGTCTGCAAATATTTTGTTCTGAGTTCTCAATATACAATGAGGAAAAACTGGTTTGATTTTTAGAAGCAAGAAAGACAATAATGATTAGAAACATGAAAGTAAAATACTTTTTATAATTCCTCTGCTTTTTAAAGCTTCTTAGGTCCCTCGGAAATTAAAAGTGGTTAATTTAATACCTTCTTTAAAGATGAAAATTTATTCGTATTTACAAAAATAACTTGATCCAAAAATCAAAACAAACTAAAAAATAATATTTCTAAGACTTAAAGGTACAGTATTGCTGCCTGCTTATCCCTGAGTTTGCTGGGTGGTCCCTGTTAACACAGAGACACTCATCTTTTGCATGGTGCTCCCACCAGAAGCATCTCCAGGATTTTGCTGTTCCTTGTATCTACCTTTAAGGTATGACATAGTAAAACAGTATCTGTCTAGGTCATTAGAATATTTTTAAGGCATTAAGACACTATTTAGCCATAAACTTATTATATGAGTGCTGATCCTCAGGGACTGACTACAAGGTAATAACAAAATATCTCTGAAATCTGTTTGTAATCAGGTCAATTCTGATTTACCTTAAGCTGAAACAGTATATGTGAGGACCTTAGCTGAATATCAGCAGCAGGGGTCCACAAGAATATAGGTAAAGAAAATCATATTGTTCTGCAAATTGGTACAAATGAATACCTCTCAAAGCCAAAATACTTCCACTTTAGAGAGTTGTTGAAGCATTTTTAATGGCAAGGCCAAATGAAGTGTTAAAATTTGAGAATATTTCAGCGGGATTTGACTGACAAAATTGAAGCACTTGCAGTTGAAAATAAAACAATGTGTTTTAAACCCTCTGATTAAAGAGATGAAGAATATGGAAATGCTGTTCACAAACAGGGGTTATTCCAAAGGACTAACTTAAGGCTGGCTTTCATCTATTCCTCTCTCAGTGGGGAAGGATGTGGGTGGAAGGTGGTTCAGAGACAGTGTTTAGCTTAGGTGCTCTGAATTATTCTGTGAATAAGCTTTTATCTCTTTAGTAATTATGAATAACCAAAGAAGATTAGCTTCCTGGTGCTTGAAGTAACCTTTTTGAATATATTCCTCATTATTGTCGATTCCTGACTGATTTCTCCACAAGAATAGAAGTTGACACCTCCTGCAATTAAAAGCAGAGTAACAAAAAATGGAAGTCTTGCTACTTAAAGTGTTGGTTGGCTTGTATAAAGGAGTTGTCCTTTTTCTGTATTTACTAAATACTCTCTACTCTTTTATTATTGAATGTCTTACACAGTCACTCTCCAAGTAACCATTTCTTATACGAAATAGAACATAGCTAGCATAGCTGTTATCTGTTCCTTCAACAGATGGGGAAAACCCTGCAAAAAGGTTTGTATCCATAGGTAAAATGTCCTTTCAGAAAGAAAATAAGTGGGAAGGTAAAACATACCAGCAAAATAAGAAGACAAATTATTAACACTAATACTTAAATGCAATATTGTTTGGAAACGATAATTTTATAGTACAGGTAATAAGCCAAATAATTCTTCAACACGCTATCTGATTGCATCCCAAAAGTTTGCTGTCTTAAACCACTTCATAGTGCAGTGGGGAAACTAGTTTATAAACGCAGGTTTCTTTCTGCCTTTGCACATCAGTTATTTGCACTTCACCTTGTGCCATTGCAGCTTGCTTGTGAGTCCTTGCAAACTGCAGCCAGGAGCAATTTTCATAGAGTGGCTTCACCACCAAAACCCTACATGGTGTACAACCTTAATGTATCTTAAGACTAACAAAGAAAGCAATCAGGGTATGGATAAGGACATGGAGGGAATGCATAAAGAAAAATTATAGTAGTTGCAGCAGTTACTAGCATTTTTGTGTTAGCATTTGGGTTGGGACCACTCCTGTGGTTTTGAGGAGAATCTCCCTGGTCTTTTTTACTTAGCATATGTCAGCTTGGTTTGAAGAACAATTTTGGTTTGTGTTGAACTAGATTCCTCTGGAGGAAAAAGCAGAACTTACTGTGCTGAAACACAGCCACAGATACTCTGAGCACTGAGAGAAATACAAGGATCTAAACCAGTGGCTGGTCCCTCGAAAAAAAAAATGGGCTGCACACAAGATTCAGGACAGCACATGAGGCTGAATCTTGTCAGTAATCCAGATAATGTAGATGGAGGTGCCCTGGTAACAGCTGCAATGGTCTTGTCCTCTGCCTCTGTTGCATGAAATTGTTCTGTAATGTAGATACAGATATAATAAGCTGGTCTCTTAATACACCAGCTGCCCAGCAGTCAAGATAGCCCTTGTAGACATCTGGGCAAGTAAGGAGCCTTGACTGAAGGTTTGCAGGAGGCCAGTGAGGAAGCCTTAGTTAATACAATTTAGTTAATTCATTTTGATAGCATGCTGGAGATGAAAATGCTATCACCCCATTATTCAGGGAAGGAACTGGTCTAGGAGGTGGCACAGCTTAGCCAATTCCATACAGGGAGCCTGGAATTAGGGCACGGTGTTCTGAGTGCCTGTCTCTCCATTTATTCTTCTGTTTCTAACTACTTTCCCTAAGTGTTGGGTGTAGACATTCTCTGTTTATCTGCAACTGAGTTCTTAAATGGAACTTTAAATAACTGTAAATAGATTAGCCATGACCATGTAAGACATCACTTCTCTTACTTCTTTTAACTGCTTACTTCAGGTTTTGTTTCTGCCTCTGCCCTGATTTTTCACACCTTGTTTAGACTTGTGTTTACTGTGGCTGTTTCAAGTTTCCTACCTCCTTAAGACCACAAAGCACTTCAAGAAAGGATTTCCATGTATTATATTTTGTTCTGAAAGCCTTATCTCATACAGACATATTTGCCATTTCCTTTTTTTCCCTATATATAAAAAAATATGTTTCAAACCCATTATATATGCAGTATTCTGCTTCCATAGCCTGGGTTAAGATCTCTTTCAGAAACTGCAGACAATAAAGCATTTTCCATAAGAAAAGTTAATGTGATAAATACTGATGCAGTGTTTTCTCACACTTAATTGTTTTTCTCATTGTTTATCATAATTTTGTCAACTTTCCATATCATTCCCCACAATGCTTTGTGCTAGATTTTCTTTGAAAATTCCTTTCCTCTGAACTTACTGTGAACTTGTTTCTAAAACATGGCCATAAAATGCCACCAACAAAACAAAATCTGCTATTCACTAATAAAAAACACCCTGTCTCCCTCTCATCCCTCACAAAAGAAACTACAGAGAAGAAGTAAAAGACAAGACAGAATTTATATAGAAAAGTAATTTTAAATTGCAAGTGTGAAGCAGAACATGAAGGCTGAGTAGAAAACAGAGAATCAGTTGTGAGGCTGTGGTTTAAACCTTGGGCAGAGTTTGTGCTTCATTCCATTTGGTCTCCCTGTACTGATGGCTATTTAGCTGGGAATGTCAGAAGTGTTGGGATTAGGCTTGGTGTGATGGAGGGGGAGGCGGAGGATTGTGTTTCTTGAGATGCTCTGTGGGAGGGGAAGGATTATGCATGTGCCTTATGTAATGAGGAAGAGTCTGGAGAACTTGCCTGTCTAGGAGGAGGAGGTGGGAGGATTAGCTTTTGATGTAAAGTCAAGGGAACAGCCCTGATCCTGATCCCCTGAGAAGGAAATCAGAAACGCTTTATTTTCCTGTACGTCCTGTTTTGTGTATGAGAGGTGGGAGTTCTTGTTTGGATTTGTTTTTCAAGGTGGAAAACAGCTGGATTAGGGGCAGTGAAGGAATGAGCAGAGGGGATTCAGGAAGGATGGGGTCATAGGGGTGATCCTTTCTGTGATCCCAGGTTGCTGTCCATGCCTTCACCTTGTTGGAACAAGGCGTGGTGACACAGTTTGGGCCCAGAGGGAGTTCAGGTGTCCCTGCACATTGAAAATGTCTCCTTCAGAAAGTTTGTTTCTGTGGGGTTTTGTCCATTCCACCTTTGTGCTCCTGCTGGTTGGGGAGTCCCTTGAGCAAGTCTCAAATTCCCTGCATGGTGGCAGTGGATGTCCTTCCCTCTGCTGATGGTCCCTTTTCTTGTCCTGGGAAATCTGATCTCAAAGAGTAATGGGAATCATCATGGGGAAATTGGATAGGGTTTTTTGTTTCTAGCTCTGCCCCAGCTTCACCAGCCAACACTGTCTGTTGTTTGGTGTTCCAAGTAAGGGCAGATGAGTTATGAATTAAGACTCCACCACCAGTGAGGATTCTGGCTTTGAAAACCTCATCCAGGAGCTACTTTTTTCAGTGATTGAGTGATCACAGTTTAAAAGAATTTCAGCAGGCTGAGAACATCCAGACAGGCTCATCCATGCAGCTCAGCTGGCACCCATTCCTCTGTGGTGTCACCCCCAAGTCTGCAAAGGTTTCACAGGTGCATTTATCTGAACACATTAACATGAATTCTCTGTAATGTCATGTTTGTGCTTTGTACTGCTGGGTGAAGAAGGTGAAGGCAGTCCAAAGGAATACCCCCAGGAGCCAAGGTACAATGCTTTTGTACTCTCTTCATTTTAGCCAAACGCCACTTGGACTGTAATAGTACTTAGTAATGGAATTCAGCACCTTCATGGTGCTTTTTACTCACCAAAAATACTTTCTCAAAGAGGTAAGTTACTATTATTCCTGTTTTGTGGGTGGAGAAATCACCTCAGAAGTGGTTAAGATCACACACCCACATAAAGATCAAGTTGGAATATTATGTTTCTCTTTTTCCTCTGGGTCCATGATACTATCCATTGAATCCTGATAGTGTTTTCATAAGCATGATATTTTGAAGAGTTCTGAGGGAAGGAGTGAATCCAGGATTTACTGGTTGTTTGGGGGATCAGAGCTGAGTGTAAAGATCCCCTGAATTCAAGGTGAACCTGCAGATTCATGGAGCATCTGCAATATGTGATTGAGCACTTTCTCCCTTCCTCATGCTTTTGGCATGAATGGGAGAAAAGGGAGTTCAGGTTTAGCTTAGGTTATGCTCGCTCTCACTGCATCACTTTGTCTAGATTATTTAGAGAATCTCCACAAGACTCTCTACTGGTGTTTGTGAAAGCCAGACAAAGGCCTTAGAGACAGGTACCTAGTAAAAGGAAGTGTTTTCAGTGCTTTCAAGTCCCTGGTTTTTGTGTTTGGACCCAGGTTTGGGACTATTTTTATCATCTGTATAAACCCAGCGATACTTATGACTCTAGGTTGAGAAGTTGTGGAATGTACCTTTTTAGAGTCTGGGAGAATTTACCCCATTGATTTTGGGAAGCAGGGGTATTTCCTTAAAAGAAGTGAAATTATTTACGGAGAACTATCAAAAATAAATTAGACTTAATTGCATCATTTTAGTAGCTCAGAGAAGGTGTCATAATTGGGTGCAGGGTGAGGTCAGTGATGGAACAAAGAGATGACAAAACCCACCACACACCTTTTAATGCCTGTGGATTTACAGTAGCTTCTATTTTCCTGTGCTGTTGGTTTGGGTTTTTTTCCATCATGATATATTCTTTCTTCACCCACTATTGGAAAAAAAATTGAAAAAAATTACAAAAGGTTTCAATATACAGTAGTTAATTACTATATTACAGCTCTAATTAAATTCTTGGAGACTCTGCACAGTATGATGTCCATGCCAAGAGGGACACAGCCCGTTCTTAAGTGAATACATGTTCTTGTCAAGTTAACTTATCTGCATTTTACTCACATGAAATATTCCTCATCCCTTGCTTCTTGACACACGTGACCAATAAATGTTTTAAAGGCCCATTTAACATTGATTTTTTTGTCATATGAAATGACAATGGCTTCATAATAATTCCCAGATTTTATTTCATAGGAAGTGACACGGTGTGTGGTACCAAGCTCCCCAGATCATAATGTCAGCCAAGTACAAGTAAGAAAATATATATATTGCATCAAAACTCGTTCTCTGTATGATTAAAACCTAAATGTTTCAGCCACATGTGAGTAGTTGGAGTGTTAATATTACAACACGTTGTACAAATACTATGGATATCCAGAACAGTCAGAGCTCAGCTTTCTCTATCAGCTCTTCAGTTTGCTTTGAGACATTCAGTGATGAGGGATTTTGTCTTGCTTTTTGTAATCAAATCATCTGAGAAGGGAGATACAGAAAGATAGATTTTTATCAAGTCATTTGCAGATGTAAATGAGGTGTCATGTAGGATTTTATTAATTCTTCTACATTTTTTATCACTCTATCTGTCAGGGTCATAGGCAAATTCTTTTTTTGTTCAGATTTTTAGATAAACATTTAAGTCCTTGTATGTGTGGACAAGTCTGTCTCAAACAGTTTTACTCTTGAGAGAACTTCAGTGGTCACAAAGCAGTAATGTTGTTTTCACATGGAAATAGATGGGAACAGTCTGCTTGACCTTAGGGTTCCATTAGATCAGATGTCTCCAGAAATTATATATATATATATGTGTAGCTTAATGACAGGGAAATTCAGCTGGATGTGCTTTCTGCTGGTGTCATTATTCCTTTGATATTAAGCTTTTACATCATACTGTGTCAACACTTTGACTTTGGCCCCGATTCAGCAGAGTATTTAAACACCTGGCTAACTTTAAGGACTTCAGTAAGCATTCACTCAAATGTTCAAAACCTGAAACTTGCTGAATGGGGGGCTGTTTGTGTCACAAACACAATTTTAGCCAAACACTAATGCAATATTTAACAAGTATGTTATGTTGGCAGCGAGCAGATGGACTCATGTGTGGTAGCTACATCTATATCATCATGTGCATCTTCATCTGGACACACAGAGCAGAGCACCTAAATACTGGTGGTGGCCCTGATAAGTGGGAAGAAACAATTCATGCAGTTAGAACAGTGCATCCCAGGCTTGGTTAAAAGTGTAGTCATGTGCTTTGATGCTTCAGTTTGGCTTTTTACATGGATGTTAAGTAAGCCTTGGACTTAAATAGCTGTTCAAAGCTCCCAGAAATTCTTTTTTCAGTTTGATGGTACTTACCAAAGCATCAATTAAGAAAATGTGTACAGTGTTTTTGAGGGTTTGATCATTCATTTTACTAAGTCTGTCTGTCTTTTCCCATACTCATAGCTGTGCGTATTTTGCTTTAATTCATACATTCCTAAGTGGGTCAGTTTGAGAGACAATTCCTGTCTCTGAGGTTAATATGGATGAGGATGTCAGTGTATAAAATGCATTGCTTCCAAGCTGATGAGGCCAGGTAGCCTTTCCTTACTACTGCAGGTAAAGAAGTGGCAATTCTGTCATGAGCATTTTCTCTGTGTGCAGTGATAACGCAGTGAAACGTCCTTGAAGGGGGGAAAAGCTACCACAGACATCCCTCAGGAGTCTGTGAGAATTCAGCTAAGGACATGGGACTTGAGTCAACAGTTTTGCATGGACAAATGTTTTAAAGAATCGAACGTGGGGGCTTTTGGGGGATTTTGTCATCTTCTTATCTCAGGTGAATTTTTGAAGAATTAATTGCTCTCTTTTGCTGGTCGGCTTCACTTCTCAGTTTTTATTGAACGAAAGCCTAAATAATTTCTGTTTCTGTAGGGTTAAGCTGGAAAATGTTTAAATCAAGGGGGTTTTACTGATTTAAATGCCGCTGTGTTTATTTGTGAAAGTTGAAAGTATTGGCCTTGTAGTTTTCAATAACCTCTAAAAATCCCCTCTGTTCTTGTCTTTTTCTGAATCAGAATGAAAAGAAAGCTTTCAGGAATCTTCACTTAAAAAAACCCCCCCAAAAGGTCATCCTCCCAGAAGTCAAATCTAACCTTGAGAGAAAGACACCGCTTTGGAGCAGTTCATAGCCCAGGGGTTAACATTCTCCCACAAGACATGTGGAATTGGGGTCTCTCATCTGAATCAGGGGTTTTGAACTCACAGCTTGGGTGAGCATTCATCCTGGCCTGTGGCATGTTTTGGGTTTGGGGTTCTGGAGGGTTTTTTTTTGTTTAATTGTTTTGGTTTGGTTTTTAACTTTTTTTTCCAATTCAGTTTTTCTGGGCTTGAGAACTTTGCTGTTGAAACTAGCAAGGTTCCATTAATTTTTGTTTTTCAATTAAAATGCATTTTAATTGAAAAATTTAGAGTAAGTAGTATTGCCACTTAAATTTTGGTTACTGCACCCAGCACACCACTGAGATGGGAGATAGAAGAGTTGCAGCAATGGAATGAGTAAATTGTTTTAGCCTGTGAGCAACAGTCTTACCACCCCTTGGGAATCCCTTGAGCCCCAGAAGAAGGGGAAGGGAGCTGCACTAGCAAACTGCCTTTCGGGGCTGTCATCTGCAAATTGAATTCTTGCTGTAGGGGTGAATCAGCACTAGGAACATATGTAACTGGCAGCCTTTGATTTTATTATTTTTTTAGCTGTACTTCCATTGGTCTTTTGTTTTATTACTAATTTTATGCGAGAGGCAGTACTTGCAATTCAAATGATGTGTAACTTCACTGCAAATGTGGTCTTGTTTCCTTGTCATGAATAGTTTTTTCCTTCCTTACCGTGGAAGTTATTTGCTCTGGTGGAATGAAATGCCACTTTCAGAACTGGAGATCTGCAGCCTGCATTTTGTTGTATCAGAGCATGAGAGAGATCAATTCTCTTTGCTCAGAGTGTTCTGCACTGAGGCACTGTCCCACAGAGCAGGGTGAGGTGGCTCAGAGGTTTCAGTTTTACTTTTTCAGGAGCAATCTGTTGCTTTGCCTCTTCTTTGTGTCGAAGCGCACTGAAAGAGGGGGATGATCTTCACTGATTTCTGTACTCTCTGTATCAAATGCTGCATCCTCAGCTGCTGTTCATAAGAGCTCATGGAAATCCTAACTTGCAGCTGTCTGTTGGGAATCAGCTGTGGGTAGTAAAGGTGTTTCTGTACTATTTGTTTGTGCAGGGTCTCACATGCTGAGGCCCTGGGTTTGGTTGAGAACTCTTAAGAAGTAATAAAATACAAATGATGTCCAGGAGTAGTGATTTACCCTCCTGTTATAATACCTGTGAAATTGCTGGACCAAACGGGGAGCTTTGGCATAGCTGCCTTAAGTTATGACAGACTAAATCAGAAGCTTTTCCTTCCCTCATTCATTTATCCTTTCCTTCTTGCTTTCCCCCCTCTCCCTTTGAATATTTTTTGATGAAATACATTATTGCCACACTCAACCATTTTTAGTGTTGGTTTTCAAACCCATTGTTCCTTGTTTCAAGAGGAGCATTTCACATGAGGTCCCTATTCAAAGTGAATATATATATGATAAGACAAATTGTTTCAACACTTGCTTGCAAGGCCAATAAAAAGAAATGCTGTAGTGCAAATTACCCTTGCAAATGCTCTCTAAAAAGCTAATAACATTTTTCCCCCCAAAGGATAGTTCCCAGCCATAAGGAGAGTTTCTCTTTCATGTTCATTTGCCACACAGATTTATAAAATGATCCCAAATCCTTGCATAGGCTGTGAGGGATTGTGGCTTTGAACTGCTGAATTGGAAAAGCTATTAATGGAAGAGGAAAAGTTTTCAATTTCAGTCAGATTGGGTCAGGATGGTATAAACTCAGCCCTCCAAGTTTTGGTGTAAGATGGAAGGCTGTTTAGTCTTTGTTGATAATTTTCATAGTAAGATTCACAAGGTTTTCTGTTTAAAGGCATGAAATGAGATAAGAATGTAAGAAAAAATCATTAGCATATTCACTGCTTTATTTTATTTTCAAGTAACGACAGTCATTTTAATTTGCTTTCTGTGGAATATGGTATAATTGGAAACTTTTCATGACCAGAACCATTAAGGAAGTGGTCAAAAATCTTCAGAGCAGAAGTCCAACTGTTCTGCCCTGGATCTGTGTCCTCCCTGCAGGGCTGTGGGCAGTGCCAGGGATGGTCATTTCCCTGCTGGCTTGGTACGTGGTGTTTTCCCCTTCTGTGAAACCCAGGGCAGCATCAAGAGGTTCTTAACTGTGGAGCCCCACAGGGACTGGAGGCGGGAGGTGGGCTGCCTCACCTCCAAGATCAGCAAGCTGTGTTCCCAACGCTGAAAAACCCTGGAATTCTTCCACCAGGGATGGTTTCCAGCAACGCACGCTTCTCCCTCTTTAATCGGACCTGCAGTGTCCCCGTGATTGTAAAGGACTTTGAGAATCGGAACTTAGCCAAATTACTTCTCCTTCATGCCATTTTGACAGAAGGCTTTCACAAAAATTAAACAGTAAATAACTCCTGTGAAATTACATCTTGTATTTACTGCTTTTAGTGATGGTGGGATAAGCGATGGAGTGAGCGCCAAGCGAGCTGGATTTGTGTGTTTTTACGAAGAATGTCTCCCACCAACTTTCCCTGGAGAGCTGCTCTGGGTGTGTTGCGAGGGAGACTGTCTGTAAAAGAGTGGCTGTTTACAATCCTTTCCTTCCCAGTCCCTGGAAGTGACTGGGGAAGGCACTGGCCACTAAGCACCAGACTTGGAGCAGTGACTGGATTTGTACGGGCTCCCAGCAGACACCCAGTGCTTCCAGCCCTCAGTTGTTTCCACCTGTCTAGGATTTGAAAGAGAGGGGTGGAAGATTTGCCTGTGAAAGGCTCCCCAGCCTTACCTCGAGCTAGATGGGACTGGCGAGGTGGTGGCTGCTGTATCTCCTCTTCTAACTGCTCATGACATGTTTTTGAAGCAGAACACGTGTGGGGCTGTGTCCTTCTGATGGAGCCAGCCCTATCTCCTTTCCCCCATTTCCTTTCTCTTGCTAATCTGGTAACTGACCACTTATCCCATTTATTATCCCAGTAATTGGAACTGAGAATGCCTGCAGCAGGTGAGCCCCCTGCCTCTCATTCCCCCCTCCCACAGCCCTGGACCCACAACCCTTCCCCCTCTCCCCGTAGCAGCAATCCCTGAGCACAAATAACTCTCAGAAGCCTGGTGCTGCTGTATATTTGATTTTGTTTGCAAGCTTGTCTTATGACCAGCTCTCAGCGTGGGAAGAAGCAGGGAGTGGGGAGATGGAGAGAGAGAGTTGTTGCAACATATTTTAACATATGTGCTTCAGGCCTCTTGGTGGACTCCCTCTTGGGAAGAGGGGAGGGAGCGTGCCCCTAAGCAGTTGGTTGGCTTTGCTTGTTTCTATAGCAGCCTGAAGGAGGAAAATCATGTTTTAACAATAATATATTCAACCAAAAAAAAAAAAAACCAACCCGCCACCAACCCTAACAATTACAGAAGAGTCTTTTTTATTATTATTAGAGAAATTGCATTAAAGATGAATGAGCATGTATTGGAATAATTATGTTTTAAGGTGTGTAACATTAAAAGGTACTGAATGGAATATCGACTGTTTTGTGAGAACGGTAATAATGAGATTTCTGTCACTTAATCTTACAATAATTGGGTTATTACTATGCAAATTAAGGTATTACTTAAAAAAAAAGGAGGAGGTAAGACAGATCCTTGAGGCAGCCATTTATCTGTCCTTAAAGCTATGCTGTCGATTCTCTTTAGGCTGAAGATCCTTTTTTAAACAATTTGGAGATGCTAATTTCATTATTTTTTTCACCTGTGTTTGCTTCTAGGATGTTTTTTATTCTCCCCAGGTAGCAGATCAGGACTGGTGGTTTTTAAACATTTTCTAGTCTCTTATGGATTCCTCTAGGAATAATTAGATCAAATAACTATGATTATTACCTTTTTGTTCCCTCTTTCTTTTAAATAAAATAATGATTTGTGTATTTTGCCTGAGATTTTTACAGCGGGATCACAGTGAATGCACATAAATTATTTTATTTCTTCTTTCCCTTTAGCAAAGAATTATTGAGCAGCTCATTACAGATTTCCTGATTTCCATTAGTTATTCAAGTTTACTTACTGGCCAGTTACTGGCCTTGAAGAGGAATAAGGACAGCTCAGAATTTGGTTTCTTTTTTTTTTGTTTGAGAACTTGGTAGCTTTTATGGGATCCATCTGAGGCCTAATGGCATTTTACTCTGTCCTTGATTTTTTCGGGGTAATATTTAAGACTGGGCTGCCAATGGGAATTTTCTTATTTCAGGATGAGTCCTTTGTAGCACATGTATTTGTAGAAATTTTGTTTGTGGGACAGAAGGTGCTTCTCCTTTGGTCTTTTTTCCTAGTGATTGCAGGGTGACTCTCACTTTCTCCCTTTTTGGTTCACTGCTCTCCCACTCTGTATTCAAGGCTGGTTCTGATTACTCTTGGTTTTTACACTTTCAGAACTTTTTCCCTATTTTATTTTTTTTTTTAATGCACAACTCTCAAGACAAGTGGAGAACTATAGAGAGAGCCAGAGTGGGCACAGAATTATCACTTGAGGTCTTATCCCATCACAGGCAGCAGCTTTCTCTGTGTTGCTTTCTGCAAGCAGCTTAACCTCTACTCATTTTCTTTAGTGCAAGTGGGATGTAAGTATATCAAATTCACCAAACCTATGTGTAGTTAAAGGAAAGGATATTCTCCCACTGTTTACCTGCTTATAGAATGGAGTGAATACCAGCATACTAAGAACATATGTATTGGTTAAAATCCATAAATTCACCAGGGCTTTTAAGGTGATTTGTTTCATGAATTAATGACAAGTTTATTAATGATGCTGAGGAATTTTGCAAAAAGTACTTTGATAATGCCCTGGATTTTCCAACACTGAATTATTTTGTATTTCTTGTGGCAGCAGTTGTGAGGTGCTGCCTGTGACAGGGGAGGGAGTTTATATTATATACAAGTTATTCCCAATTCATTCCTGGTGCCCCCGTCTCTCCCTGCAAGTGGATGGTGCCGTATCATTTTTAAGGAGAATGCTTGGTGAAAGCTGTGAACTTCCACAATGTCCCTGGAACATAACAACAAACTACACATTACCAGTGATGTGGGGTCACACTTTTTTCACAGTACCTACTATCCATCCAAGAGAAAGCTGTTAACCTTTTAAGGATTCACAAAGAGGTGAAGTCCTTTTATTGACTCTTAACTGACAATTTCCCCTATGCTTCGTGTACTAATTCTTGCTTGATTAACAGCTCTGGAACAAACTGAGCTGTTGACCTTGTGGACCCCAGGTTGGCTGATTTAATAATCAGGAAGAGTCTTTCTGTTTAGGTGGGTGTGCCTAAAAAAAAAAAAAGTTGTAATCTTCGTTTAGATCTGAACCTCAACAGCATAGAGACAAAGAAATATCACCATAATAGAAATAAGATGTCCAGAAAAAAAGACCAGTGCAATTTCTTCCTATGAGGGCCATATAAAACACCACTGGTGACCACCACTGCTGCCTTTGCAGCCCTCTTGTTTCTGTGGTGGGAGGGATGGCTGAACTAGCTGCAGTGAAATAAAATAATAATAAGCCATTTTCCAGAACTCACAGTTAAAAAAAATAAAAAAAAATGTTTGAAGCTCAAAAAGATGATTTTGTTTAAGATTTCAGTTTAACACATATGCATCCTGCCCTGGTGATTGCTTGTGGTTGCCAGGAAGTTCTCCAAGAAATCTGCAAAATGTCTAGTCTGTGTAACAGACGGGAGAGCTGGAAAAATTGTGTGCAAGTCCAGAGCTTTAGATTTCTTTCTCTCCTTTTGGACCGCTTAGATAGGATGTGTGAAGCTTAGATTCTCTCTCTACACCCATTTGAACAAAACCTCTGAGCCTTTATTGAGTCTGTTCTTCCCTCACAGTTCCAGGTTGAGAACAGGGTGAACTCCCTTAGCAAGCTGTGCATGGTAGAATTGATGGGGGAAAAACATAAGCAGTCATTTAGGTAGGGACTGAAATTTGAGCAGCTAACTTACCCTGTTTTGCTTAGTGCTGCTGCTGTATCCCACAGTGTGGAAAACCTGTGGGGTTACTAGCTAGGCAAGAACACCTCCTGTCTCTGCTGTGGCCTGTTTGATACATCCTTGGAGCATCAGCACACCTGACAGAATGATGGGGATCCCATGGTGGCATAATTAATTGATGGAATGCTACACTAAGGTTGCATTTCCCTGTTATTGAGTGACAAGGGCTGTGATTTTCCATGCTGGGGGCTGATCACAGCAGTAGGAGAAATGAAATCCACCCATTTCGGTTCCCAGGCTTCCCATGCCTCAACAGCTGGCTGTACCTTCACCTCTTTTAACTCCACCTCTTCCAAGGGTCCTTGGCCAAAACATCACCCGTCTCTGCTTGGCTGCCTCTCAAGTCTGGGGGAAATCAGAGCAGCAAGGGCTGCAGTTGCTAATTACTGGTTTAGCTAAAGGCCTGACAACTGAGCTGAAGGGAGCACTTAAAATCTGGCTCTGGCACAGGTGAGCTCTCTCCATGGGTGTGCACTGAGGGGAGTGTGGATGGCAGCAGGACCTGTGTAGATACTTACATTTATTGCTGTCTTTCCGGGTTTATTTTACTGTTGGTCTCTTAAAGGTGTTACAGAGTCTTTGACAGGCACTGCCAGGTAGGAGGTGTAAATGTGGTCATGATCCCAAATGAGCTGAACTTGTTGGTACATTGTTTTACCAGCCAGATGGAAGGAGAGTTGTTCATTGTTTCTATCTGTTAAAACCCATAATGATGATTTTTTTTTACAAATTACTTATTGAATAGTTTATATACTGAGCCTAGAAGCACTCTGATCTTTTCTAATACTTTTGACTTTAATTGTCGATATCCATTAGATATTTTTCAGTCTTTTTAAAGGCAAATATGCAAAAAAGAAACTTCTGTCCCATCAGCATGTCTGAAGTCACTGCTGTTGACTCTTCAGTAGCAGACAGAGAAAAAGATCATAACAGTTGCACGTTGAAGCAAAACTGGCTGAAATGTGTGTTTAGAAAGAACAAGATTAGTTGGGAGTGAGATGTGGGAGTCATCAGCACAGAGGTGGTGAATTGAAGCCATCATTCCTCAATGATGTGAAAATACAGAACTGTAATGCATATAATTGCTCAGATACTAGAGGGGCATTAAAAATACACAGTGTTTTATGTAATATAGCAATTTATAAAAATGCAGTAGCAGTTAGTGTGAGGGTGGTGGGAAACCCTGTAATTATTTGGGATATGATGTTAATAGATCCAATAGCAAGCTCTAAATAATTAATTTTTTGTTTTACTTTTTGCTGGTTTTGCTGGTGTTCATCTTTCCTCTCCCTTTATATTTCTCATATGAAGCTCTGCCATCTCTTTCCATTCTCATTTGCTGGTAGGATATTTCACCCTCCCGTGTGATGGCAGGCAGATGGCTCTCTCTGCAAATAATATTTAATGCTGTTCTGTCACTTGGCCACTGAGCAGCATTGTGGCAGTAGGGTAGTTGAATTCTATGTGTGATAAGTAATAACGTGTGTTGCTTTTCCTGGGATAAGGTTTGTGATTCCAGGCTTTCTCATGAATGTGCTTTTTCCCAGGAGACTGTGCAAAACACTTGCTGAGGCACCAGGTCAGCTGTTAAAAGCTAATTCTCAAATGGGTTCAGCTCTCAGTCCATATGTGGATAACCTGTAAGTGGGAGTAATTGAGACATTTAACGAGACAAAAATCCGTGTTGCAAATCAAATGAAGAGGTTATTATAGATTCATGATGCATTGTTTTCACTTGTAGTCAAGGGTGATGATGCTGGGTATATCTCGAAAGACAGATGTGAGGTATAAATGTTTGTAAGTTTAAATGCGAATAAATAAAATGCTGTTGTCTTAATCTTGACTCTTGACTGGAAATGGATGACATGGAACCATGTCCTCCCAGCTGAAAATCTGGAAACCTTCATGAATGCAAGTAATGTCTCTTGACATGGAATTTCTCAGTTGGGTGTGAAGTATGAGGAATGACTTCTCAGAGATAACAGTAGTGAGGATTGGAATTAGCACTATATGTACAGTGAATTTGAAGTCCCAGGCCCCTGTTTATTGGCTGGGGCTTTTGCCCTTTTCCCCACTTCATGAAATTGTCTTTTCAGTGTTCATGCAAACCTTATTTCAGTTTCATGTTGCATGGTTTCATGTCCCTTTAGTCTCCCTTAGAGTTCAGGCTTTGAAGAAAACCCTAACCCTAGAATGAAACTCAGCTGAAACCACCACCACATTTTGCATAGTTTCCACCAAAACCCATAAATTGACCAGGCTCACTCTGTCATAGGCCTGGTTACACCAAAAATTTTCTGAAGCCTTACTAAACGTTCTGTAAATCTGGATTCCTTGCCCTTCCATATATCCTGATATACAGCTTTGAGGTTGAAGTATAGCCACAAAATTCTGGAACTGCTCTTCAATATCTTCGATGAATTTTGGTTTGGTGGTGTTTTTTTTTTTTGTTTTTGTTTTTTTTTTTTTTTGTTTTGTTTTGTTTTGTTTTTTTTTTTAATTGACCCAGAAAATTGATGAAGCTGGCCTGAACAATCTCTCTGAACTGCCCCTTTCTTTCTGGCATGGTTTAGTAGAAATGCAATTAGCAGGAAACACCCCTCATCATGTTCCTGTGACAGGAAGGATGCTAAGTGCAGGTTCTTATCAAATGTCAATATGAATCACCTCAGATTTGAGCATAGGTATGTGAGATCTTCGTGGGTTTTTTCTTCTTTTTTTTACCTTGTAGGGAACCTTTGAAGGGGTTAATAGCATTAACAGTAACATGATCTCCTGGGAGTTCATTTTTACATTGAAAATACTATAATCTTCTGAGAGTTAATGTTTATAATTTGATGAGCAGTATTTGACTTTTGACATCTTCTTCTTTACCCCCTTTTCCACCAAAAAAGTCAGTTGTAACCAGACTGCTGGTATATTTGGATAGCCATTCCATGAAAAATGTTGAAAAGGATGCTCTCTCTTTGTGTATAACCAGTTGCTGCCTTATTTCTCACAAACTGTGTAAAACTCCCTGTATCCACCTAAAGCCAGACCTTTACCTTGGACCAGGCTTCCAGAGTTTCCCCCTGCCGACAGGCTCAGGAGTCACATTTAGGTCTGTGAGCCCAACTTCTCTGATTTAATTTTAGTTAGGCTTGAGACTCCACTTGTCAAGGTCTCCATCTATGAATTGGGAGGCAATAGCTCAGGCAGCTTCTGTTTTGGCAAATTACCATTTGTGTAATTATGTGCTCTTTGCTTTTGGTATCTTCTTTGACTTCTAATCTGGGAGCAAATCCACTTGATTTCTTTTTGTGAGGTGGTGCTGTTGGTTGATGGTTACGATCTATTTTGGAACTGTGTTGGGAAAGTGCTGCCTGTCCATGATCTGTAAGTGATTGCTGAGTGCTTGGAATTGCAAGGAAGTTGGTGTCTGTGGATGGATATGTTCACATATGTTTGTTTATTGTATGGTTGTTGAACTTTGCCAGGCAGCAGTCCTAATGAAGCTAATAACACCAGGGATAGGATCTTTGGCGAATTTGGATGTTGAACTTACCCTTCAGCACCTCCATCCATGTCAGTGGAATGCTCTGTAGGGACACAAAATCTCTAGTTGTTTTTGCGATGAGAAACTTTGGTGGTGCATGTTTCACTTTGTGGTTGCTTTTATTTATCTTTTTCTTTCAGAAAAATGTTAGTTTAATTTATGTCATTGCAATGGGGCAATGGGGATACCATGCCTTTTTCTCTTTGTTTTGGGAAAATTTGCTTTATGAATGTTGCTGGGGGATTTCTTTTGCAGTGATCAATAGATGACAATATTACGGTCCAAACGCAAATCTTTAATCCTAGACTGTGCCAGGTATGGGGAATTATTACCATTTTGGATTGAACTTTTTTCCTTGAAGAGTTTATTCCAAGATTTTCTTCACTAGAGAAACAATTTGTAATTTCAAAAGGATTTGCAGTTCTAAAGAGGTGACTGTCATATTTATCCTTTTAAGATATCAGCATCCAAACTCGAGCAATATTTGATCTTGGCTAGAAACAACAGCCCAAACCGATACTGAAATCTTCCTCCTGACCCATTTGCCACTATTATATTAACAACTGTCATTTATGTAACATCTTTCATCGTGCTGAATACCCAGGCAATTTACAAACACGTGCCTTGATTCCTCAGAGGAATCTGCAGTTAGTCGGGTTTAAATTTGCCGGGGGTCAGGGAGGTTAATGGCTCGATTCCTTCAAAAGGTGCCGCGGTTTTAATGACCGCGGCCCCCAGCACCCCTGAGACTTCTCCTGCTGGAACAACACCTCTGCCTGCTGGGCTCCCACAACACCGTGCTGGAATGCTGGGGCTGGAATGCTGCCTGGCTCGTGCAGGGGACAGCTCTGCCTCTGGAATCACTCGTGTTTTCTGCAGGGCCTCAGTTTTTGCGGTTTTTTTCCGCCCCTCCGTAGAGGCCATCTGTCTCTCCTCCATTTATTTCCTCCCCTCCATTCTTGCCATCCTGAGATAGGGGTCTTTTGGAGATGCAGGTGGCCAGGTGTCAGGGTAGCTGGGTGTGTTTTTGTGTGTGGGTCGTGCTTTTTTGTTCAGGCTTTTTATTAAAATGTGGTGAGAGGGGGAAATACGAAAGCACAAAGCTGAGTTTTAGTGGGTAAGCTACCTTTTGGGCTTCATCCTAACATTTCAAATGAATGATGCTTTCAAATTAGTGGAAAGCTGGGGGTGTTTGAGCCTTGGTGGTTCTGAAAATAGATTTTTATGCAGATGAGAGTGATGTGTGCATGCTACAATTCACCACTGTCTAACTCCAGATGTCAAGCACTTCACTGTTCCCAGTGCATAGGTCTAAAATATGTTCGTGCATAACATAAACTTGGTTTTACAACCACTCATATTTAGACTGATTATAGGAGCTTAGCTACGTCTGTGTACTTCTTGCATGACTTCTTGTTCAGGAAAGTATCAGAAGGGATTACTAAAAGGCGTTTTCATTCATTGCTTGTGAGGTTTAAGAGGTTAGTCTTTGAAGAAATAGGTCTCATTATAACACGTTGCACTTCTTTGTTTCACTGTGACAGATGTATATTTTATTTTGAGGTATTAGGATACTTATGTATTTAAACAGCATTGAGAGATCTTGAGTTGGACCCTAAATTTTAAGCAGATATATACAGAGCATTGGAATCAGGTGGTATACTCTCCAATGTACCAAATGGGGGGGGAAAAAAAAGTGCTGGTAGTTAAACTGTGTGTACAATAATTACACCTAAGATATCATGTTTAATGTTTATATTCTCCTGTTAACTTACTATTATCTGCATTCACAAGTTATTCATAGACAACTGCATATTTATCTAGATAACCAGTAAAGCAAACATGCAGTTGATGAGATTTTGACTCTGTAGAAATCATTACAGCAAAGCTGGAATATTATACTATTTATGCAAGTAGAGAGCATTAACGTGAGTGCTCTTATGGGATATTCTCATATGAACTGTGCTGTAAAATGTCACAGTAAAATGTAGCTGCAAGGCTATTGGAAATTAGTAATTTAGGTAGTATAAGTATTATTTTACGAGGTTTATCCATTTATCAGTGGTACCCAATTCTGTTGTATCCTAGAGAAATGCCTTAGCAGTAGAGAGAGACAAGTATTTACGTACAGTTCAGTGTCTTGGGGGGGTGGGGAGTTATGATTTCAGCTGCTCCACAACAGAGCTACTTTTGTGGTTACCTGCTGTCAGTATGACTGTAGTTTGTATAACTACTGATATTTTTAATAGATGCACTTTTATTTTTTGGCAATTTAGAGCAAAACACAGATGAAATGGAAAAATTGGTACATTATTTGTCAGTATGATTATAAGAAAATTTGTCTCCTGTACTTGAGCTGTTGTCTTAAAATACCAAACCTCCCATTAAAAATAAAATGCTATTACCCTTGATATTGCAGTTTTTGATGGCCTTACCTTACAGTATTTGGGGCTGTTAATAACACTGTTGCCAAGAATATTCTGTGTCTTGTTTCTAATTCTGTCTTGAGCTAAGGAGCCCAAGTCCTGTGCTGTGAGCAGGTACTGCTGAGCTCTCTGGAGCATCAGACCCTTCAGCATAAGGCAGTAAATGACAGAGCACTTGATGCTGGCACGAGTAGAACTTGCTTTGAAAGTGCCTGTCATGAAACAGCGTTAGGCCATTCCATAAATAGGATCTTTGCAACAAGTCAAGCTGAAGTGAGACCATTTAATAATTCTCTTTTCTGGTTTTGCGACATCAGGCGTTGCATATTTGAGCATTCACTGCTTCTCCTGTAGCAGCCTTTGCATCCTAGCAGACTCCTTGAGATTGTTCCCTGAGAGGAAGGCTGTGCTCGGTTCAGTTCGGTGGTGATGCTGTGGCTGAGGCATTTCCCAAGGAGGTTTTGGGATGGCTGTAGGCAAGCAGCCCCATGGCAGCAGTGTTGGAAGCCTTGGGCTGCTGTGCTCTACACAGACTGTCTGCACATGTGAGCCACAGCTGAGCACTCACAGCAGCATTGGCCATGGCTTTCTCTTGCCTAGATCTTAGGTTTATTTTGGCATATTATTTACTGTCAACAACTTTTGCAGAAAACCCCTAAGTGTGTAATTCTGCATGAGGAAGAGCTCATTAAGTGCTTGGGGTTAGCTCACGGTTAGCAGGATGTTCCTGCTTGCCTTGAGCATAGAGAACATCCTTCACCTTTGCTAAGTGCTGTTTTATTTCTCTTCTCTACAAAATAATGGAAGCCTGAAGGGTTAATTTGCCTTTTCCTTAAAGTTCATTAATTGTGAGGAAAACGCCCTGACAAATATCACCTTGCTGACCTTTGAAACCTGCCTGAGTGTTTGGGTGTCGAGACAGAGTGAGCATTGTTGTGACAGCACCAGCAAGGGTTAATCAGCCCTGCCAGCCTGAACAATGGAGACAGGGGCAGCTTTAAACGAAATGAGCTGAATATTTCATTCGGCCACTCAGCTGCCTGCTCCAATTGCCTCCTTTGCTAAAATGAGAGCTTAATCTAAAGTGACAACAACATCAGTTTCTGTGTGCTCCAGTCACACAGAACATGACTTCCTTAACATAAACACTATTTACATGGACCGTCTGGATATAGCAGGGAATCAGGAGCGTGCCCAGCTAAGACAGAGGCTACAATGAAGGACGAATAACAGGCAGCTGAGAATTAACATCAGCAAATGAAAGCCTGACCCTCAGAGGGCATGTCCCTGTTATGTTTTAAAGCTAGGAAGCCTTGCACCAGTAACCTTGCTGCCAGTAAAGACTATATAATTTAAAAGAAAATAGTACCTTTTCAGTTTAGATACTTAACCAAACCCGTTACATCTGACCCATTTTCCTGCTCTGCCTGACGTGAGATGACGGGCCCCCAGCTGCAGCTACCAGTCACTCAAACAGCTGTAACTGAGAAACGTCCCCTGTCCTCGTGCTCTCATCCCAAAGCAGGTCCTTGGTTTTGGGATGAAGCTGGGGATGCTGCTGGGCAGAGGCCTGAGCCCCTGTGCCACCAGAGCTCTGCTGTGTGCTCTGCGGAGAGGCTGTGGCTGCAGCCCCGAGGTGCTGTGCTGCTGCTGGAAGAGCAGAAGGTGCTCCCTGGCTGCTCCATGAGGCACCAACAGGAGTGTCCACAGTCAGCTTCTCCCCTGAGCTCTGGGACTGGCAGGAATTTATTTGGATTTATAAATTTATATTTATTCTCTGCAGGATCAAATGCCTCTGATCCATGCTCCATGGGGAAGCTGAGCCCAGAGTAGGGGTCTGTGGAGTCAGAGGGTTGGATTCTTCCTTCTCTCATTTTGCTGTGATAATAAGGTCACTTCTTTTATTCCAGCAGTGTCCCAGGCTTGCAATCTTTCAATTTTTTTTTTCCTTCCCAATGCCATGGAGTTTAAGTATTTATTCTCCCCTCTTTGTTGTCAAACTTTTAAAAGGTGAAGGTCTCCTCATTGGGAAAACCCTAGATAAATTATTGGGAGGGAAGGCAGAATGAGAGAGAGTTTGTAGTACTGTAAGCCATGAGAGACCAACACAGCTTCTTCCCTCCCTGGTGTGAATGCTCTGCAGCCCTGACCTTGGGAAATTCACTTTTTCTTGACAGCTGTGTTGAGTAGACAGTTGTTCAAGCAAATATTACTCACTAGTTACTTTATAGGACTTTTCCCCCTGTTTTTTGCCATCCTTAAATTAAAATTTTGTCTTAAAAAAAATAAAGGAAGTATGGGATAACTGGGGAGTTGAGCTTAGCAGGACAGTAGGGTACCTAGGTCTTAATCAGACCCTGCAGAAATAGGAAAGGCCTGAGAAATGGGGAAGGATTGTCTTCTGAAGAAGAAAAGGATTCTTTCCCATCATTGGTCTAACAGCAGAATTTACAAAAGAACTACTGATCCTGAAAGAATTCTTACTAATCTTATTGGAGCATTTGCTATTCTGAAAATTCAGAACATGCTGGTAATGTTTACTGTCTTTTATTATTGAATGTTACTCTTAAAATTTAGGACATTTATGAAATGTAGAAAATTAATGTTTGCATTGAAATGAGCCATCCAATGATAATAACCCTGTAGCTGAAATCCAGAGCAGTTCCTTCTTCATATTAAAGATTGATTATTTTTACCAAGTTAAATGGACTTTTGTGACATTTAGAAAAACATACTGAAGTTAACTTTGAGCTGCTGTAGCATCACTTTAAAGAAGGAACACAGATCACTTACAGTGTCAATACAAATCTTAAAATAGTAGCCAAAATCTGTGCTTTTTGATGCTGTCTGACTACTGTCTTCCTTTTTCTCCACTTTTGGTTCCAAAAGGGAGTGTAAGCAGTCACAGACTTACAGAATTACAGATGTATTCCCTACACCATAAGAAAACAAGGTCTACTATTGCTGAGCTGCAATGAGCTGGCTCTGGTTCAAGAACTAACACCTCTTCAAAGAGAGCACTCACTAAAATCAGCTCATCACTGAAGTGCTGAGGAAAAAAAGGCAAGACAGATTTGGCTCTAGGGATGTATCAGGGTCATCTGAAGCTCCATCCCACAAGCAACCTTAGTCAGGTAACGATACTGACCATCAGCTGGGAGAACAGATCTGCAGAGGTGCAGGATATATGTTAATATTTTTACTGTTTCATGAGATAGCCCTCATAGCTTCAACTGAGGGGCTGCTGATCACCTTATCATTGAACCATAGAACGCTTTGGGCTGGGAGGGACCTTAAGCTTATTTCCTAAAAGGGCCACTCAGTGCTGTTCATGCCATAGATCACTCCCATAGCTTCAGTACCAGAAACAGGCACGGAGCCTAACTGGAGTTTGGTACCAGAAGAACAACAGGATATGCCTCACTGTCTTTATTTTTTTTTTTTTTTTTTAAGAAGATGGAAAAACTAAAAGAAGTATGAGAAATGAAATGGCAAGAAATGCATCTCTTTACAGCTGGAGGCACATTTAGCCTTATTCCAAGGAACTGGAAGTCCTAGTGAGCTCTCTGTTGTTGGAGAGATTTCTCTTGCTGGATGCACTTACCCTTTTCAGAACAAGCCCTCTGTCTTAAAACCAAGACTGCAGTTTGGCCATGTCACATACTGACATCAGGAGTGGTGGACTCCTGTCTGGAGAGGTGTGACCTCAGGTGCTTCAAGGTAATATAGGATTTGTAGGTGGGTGAACTTCAGACTCCCCTATTCTCATCCTGGAGCCCAAAAAAGTGTGGATTAGGGAGCATTAACCCCTTCTTGGCCTGTGTTTGTATAAGCAGGAAAGATGCATTATAGTGGCCTTCATGTTGCAGAGCAGCTCTTGGATGCTAATACAAGTGATTACTAAAAAAAAAAAAAATCTCGTTTCTGAGGATTGCTAATCTCTCTATTAGAAATATGCTTATTACATGGTTATAAAACTAATGAATGTATTTTTTTAACATGCAATAATTATCTAATTAAATATAAGACATTAGTTTAAGTAGACTAGCTCTCTTACTAAAATGCTGTCTATTACAAGTAGATTTATTGAGGATTAACAACTACATAATAGAACTGTATCTATTTCATGATTGTTAATCCTCAATGAATTTTTTAATAATTAATTGGCACTTAACTAAAGGATTATATTCATTGTGATGGAGTTTATGAAGCAATAGAACATTTTTGTGTATGATTAATTGCTAGAGGGAATATGCCTATGATATGGTTAAATAATTGAGGGTGGGACATGATAATCACACGTGACAGAACACCAAAAAAGAAAACCAAACCACAAAAAAAAAGAAGTGGGAATAATGAGAAAATCACACGTAGTAGCAAAATTTTATTTCTATTATTAGCTGATACATTTTTGGAAGTATTGTTTAATTTCTTTTACGTGACGTAGGAGCAGCAGTAAATGCCTACTTAGCAAGGTATTTAATGTTGGAAAATAGGTAAATGGGAGTTTGTGGTTTAAAATGATGAAATATTTCAGCCTGACTGGTGAAGATCTTCAGTATTTAAATTTCTTTCTTGAAGTCTCTGCTAAGCACATGGATTAGTGAAGTAGAACATAAATCCAACATTAATTGTATCTCAAGGAGTTCCAGGGATGTGTGTCCGTGTGCTGGTTTTGCACTGCCTGTTTTTTGGTAGCAGGGGGATCACAGAGGTGGCTTCTTTGAGAAGCTGCTGGGAGCTTCCACCACATCCCTGATGGCTCTGGAGATGGACATGGCCAAGGCTGGGCCAGTTAGAGATGATGCTTTTTAGTGAATATTTCATAAATGCCTTCAATTAAGGCATTAACACAGGTTCCTCGGGTCTCTGCTTTGGAACCAGGGCTCTTTATTATCTTTATCAGTGACACAGTGAGTGCACCCTGAGCAAGTTTGCAGGTGACATAAGCTGAGCAGTGCAGCTGACACAACAGAAGCAAGGGATGCCATCCAGAGAGACCTTAGACAAATTCAAAAATTGGGCTTACGGGAACATCATGAAGTTCAACAAGTCCTGCACCTGGGGCAATCCCAGACTTGAACCGAGGAAAACACATTGAGAGCAGCCCTGAGGAGAAGGACTTGGGGCTTCTGGTAAATGAAAAGTTGCCCATGAGCCAGCAGTCCATGGGCTGCATGCAAAGCTCCAAGGGTAGCAGGGGAAGGGGGATTCTGCCCCTCTGCCCTGCTCTGCTGAGACCCACCTGCAGAGCTGTACCCAGCTCTGGGGTCCCAGCATAGGAGGGATTATTAGGATGGGTTCTGAGGAGGCTACCATGATGATCAGAGTGATGGAGCACCTCTCCTGTGAGGAAAGGCTGGGGAAATTGGGGCTGATCAGCCTGCAGGAGAGATGGACAAAGCAGCCTTCCCATACCTTCTAAAAAAGTGGGTGACTTTTTACGTGGACTGATAGTGATAGTGATAGGACAAGGGGGGGCATGGTTTTAAAGTAGGAGAGATTTAGATCCCAGGAAGGTTGAGCTGGACCGTCAGCAACCTGTTCTACAGGGTGGCATCCCTGTCCATGGCAGGGTGGGGTTTTGTTGGAGCTAGATGATCCTGAGGCTCCCTTCCCACCCAAGCCATTCTCTGATGATCCTATGACCTGTACACAGATGCAGTGGGTTGCCTCAGAAAGAAGTTCTTCCCTATACTGCGTATTTTCAAGTGGAAGGTGATAACTTGAAATAAATGGCAAATCTTCAATAATGCAAGGTATTGATAAATTTTTTACTGTAACTGCTGACACAAAAAAATAGCTTTTACTGTTTGAAGACCTTTAACCTCATGATATCCTTGTAGTCCTCCTGAATTGCCTCCCCTTCTTCCAAAGGCTATAAACACCTCCTTTTCCCCCCATTTCCAGCTAAAGTGAAATTGAAGTTACAAAATTTGCTGTAGCTGTTGGTTTGTGAGTGTTTGCTTGGATGCTTTGTAATCCAGACTTCTTACAAATCATTTTGTCTTGGTTTTTGTTGAGTGTTGTTGAAATTTGATCTTTCCAGATTGGAATATGTTTGAATCACATTATTGTTCTCATGAGTTTCGGAGGTGAAGGTGATGATGCTGTGGTTTTTTTTTGGCAACATTGCAAATGCCAGTGCTACCCAGGGCTCAGAAAAGTTTGGGAACGGGGGAATCAAGATGTATTGGATATCTAAAAATTGCTTTATTTTCAAAACTCATTGCTTGGAGTCATTTTAAGACAGAAACTTTTGGAGTAATGAGCAAGAGGGAGTTTAGAGCCAGAGCTCAGACTGCGAAGTCCTGTTGTCCTCTTCAAGGTAAAGGTCTCTGAACTCAGATTTAATTGGCAAGACCCTGACAGCTGGGAAGGCCCTGAAGGTTCAAGTTCTGCAGACTCCTAGGAGCTCAGAGTGTGCCATGCAGGTGGCCATCATCTTTAAACACAACTCTGCAGGCTTTTAAAAAAAAATGTAAAGGTAAAAACAACAACAAAAAAAGTCTTGTTGTCTGGTTAATTGCACTTTCCAAAGGGTGGCCATCCCAGATGCCCACAGGATTTGGCAAACCACAAGACAAAGCCAGTATTTCCCTGTGAAATAGGGAACAGCAGTTGTGTTGCAGCAGCAGCTGCTGGGGAAGGTGGATGTAGTGGTGATATTGATGAGATTACTAATTTGTTTAGTAGACAGGGAATGAGGATTTGTCTGTTGGCTGTCATCATCCATCAGCCGTATGCTGCCCCAGGCAGTGGGTATATGCTGTTAGCCTGTTACTAATTTTACTTTGTTTTTTCTCAGCTTAGTTCTTTTCTTTGCTTCATTTCATTCATTTGTTGTGACTGAAAACTAAACAAGAAGGAGGGGGAAAAAATAAAAAAAAAGCCTGTTTCTGTGTCTCTTTGTTTGTCAGAGCAGGTACCCCCCAGCTCCTGCCTGGAGCCTCTTCCACCTGATTTGGCTGAAAGCTTGTGGTGAGAGGTGCTGTGGCCTATAAGGAAAATCTCTTTCATGATCTAAAAAGTTTTCTTTAGAAACTGGGGTCACAGCTGTATTTACCCATCAAAATCAGTAGGTGAGAGCTACACCATCAATACACAGAGTATTGCACCAGCCTGGGAATGAGGTGGTGATGCTTTGATATTGCCACACCTGTGTTGATAAAGTTGTATGTGCCATGACTTTTAAGAGTTTGGTTTGGTTTTTCTTCCCCTTTTGTTTTTGTGTTTTTTTTTGTTTGGTTTGGTTTGGTTTTTTGGGTTTGTTTGTTTGTTTGTTTGTTTGTTTTTTTCCCTGTGTGTGTGGTTTGGTTTGGTTTGAGATTTTTATTCATTTTCTGTTTGTTTATGATTTTTGGTTGGGGTGGGTTTTTTGTGCTGCTTTTGTTGTTGTTTCTTACATTTATGAGACATTTTAGATTATGCCAGTCAAACCAACAGTTCTGCAAAGGACAGGAAGTTCATGGAAAGGAGTTTGGTATCAGAATATTAATTGGAAGCTCAAAGAAGATTTTATCTCATACTGATTGTAAATTCCCATTAGGCCAGTTCTGAAGGGGGAAGTCTGATCTGGAGCTGTGGATTATTTGACTTGGATTAAGCTTTCAAAGTTGAGTCCCTGGCAGAGATGATGTTTAATACAGTACCTAAAGGGTCAGTTCCCACTGTTGTCATTAAATCTGTACCAGGGTGTTGTCACACTCATTCAGAACATGCTTACTTTTGTGGTTGTGAGTATCTTCAGCACCTTTTCCAGGTGGAGCTCAGAGAGCCAAATAGGGCTGTAAGAAAGTCTGAATTTCCAGGCTTCATTGCAATGTCTCATTTATTTTCACTCTAATACTTCTAGTACTGATTTTTAGTGGCACTGACCAGTGCTTTAGGTATTTGAGCTTTGGAGCAATCTTAAAAAGGAACAATCCTCAGGAAAGTGAAGCTGGTGCTAGTATTATTATGGAAGATGACATACATGAATTTGAAAAAATATGCAGTTAAAAACTCAACAGGAGGTTGATGCTGGTACATAGTGAAAATATATCATTTTGTGGCTGTGTTATTTTTTTCATCCCTTCTTAAATCTTTTCTCCTGTCTATTTTGTCACTCAGTAAAAGAAATTTATGGCCCTCCTCTTTCAGTCTTCACTCATTCAGAGGGAGCAAATTTTGATGATGGCTGTAGTGTCATCATGGAGTGCCCATCTGCTTCCTGCCTGGATGGTGGGAAGCCTGCAGGAACCTCCTGATGATGGCTTTGCTGGGCCCTTATTGAGCTTCTGGGTCCAAGGTTGGTTCCTCCTGCTCCCTTTCCAGCTCAAGGGGTTTTCAGGGAACAGACAAGTAAGTCTTGATGAGGTAACACCTGTTGGTTTTGGGTTTGTTTTTTTTTTTTTTAAGATGTGATAATTTCCTTGCAAAACAAAGGAATGCCACTAATTTTGTCAAAAAAAAAAAAAAAAAGATGCATTTTTCTAACCAGAACTTTGTATGGGGCTGGTGGCTTAGTAATCCTTGACCTGAGTCAAGGAACGAGTTCAGGCAGACTTGAGAATCCCAGGATCCCAACTCTAAAAACGTGTTAGTTTAATCAGCTTCCCACATGTAAACAATTTCAGCAGGCTTTCTGAGGGGCTTTTAATTTATCTCTTTTTAAAAAAAAAAGTTTTTAGGCTCAATCATTGATGAGTATCTATCATGGTTTTATTTTGCTATTTTTACCAACTTTGTTTTGCTTATATGAGCGTTGCTTGATGATTTATCTCAGTCTATATGGAACCCTAGGCAGAGGTTAAAAAAAAAAAAGCTGCAGAAAATACTTGAGGTAGCAGTGAAGTAGAAAATCCCCTTGAGAACCAGCAGGATGTAGAGAGAGAGCAGAGGATGGCCAGAAGAATTTGATTGTAGCCCATAGGTGACCACTGGTGATGCCTGGAAATTCCTTTGGAGAGGGTGAGCGGCAAGCTGGTGAGATGAGACATACACCATGATTCTCCTCAGCCAAAGAGCTTCCCTGTATGTCCTTTGGCCCTGCATCTGGACAAGCTGGATGCAGTTCTCAAGCCAGCTGGGACCATTGCAATGCCATGATGTGTTGGTTTGGGGTTTTGCCTTTCTTCTTTTTTTTCTTTTTTTTTTCTTTTTTTTCAATTTTTTTTTTAATAAATGGTTAGAAGAAGAATGAACAAAAGAAGAGCAGAACACATTTCATGTTAAATGTGCTTATGTTAATGATACTAAAATTAGAGATGGAGAAGCACTTTCATAGAATCGTCTAGGTTGAAAAAGGCCTTTAAAATCTAGTCCAACCATAAAACTTTTCAACAAGCCTCAAGGATAAACAGCATTCTTGGTGACTGTGTGGGAAATTACTGGCTATTGGGTTGCCCCTTATGTTTTTGTAGTCATGAAAGTGTCCATGTGCATTGTGATTTTCTTGTCTAAGGCTTCAAATGGCAGCATTTTTGTGGAATGTGTAGTGATGACTATGCTGAGAACTTTTGTGGTATTTCATAAATTACTGAGGTAAAAAGAGGCTTTTTTGTCTAGGAACTCATCATGATAGTTTGTTTTTAAATAGGCAAGAGTAAAGTTAGGATGTTTTCCTTTTTTTTTTGACTGACTTCTGTGAAGAGGAAAAAAAAATCAACAGCTATCAAGAAGTGATGAGCAATGGGACAGAGTTCTTTCTGTAAAGTACCACTGTCGAGGAGATGGCAACATTGCAATATTTTGAGTACTCCCAGCTAGCTATGAGCCTTTTATCAAAGTGCTGTTTTTGCAGGTTGTCTCTGTGCTCTGTGTGTGTGTGTCTGTGTACTCAAACAGGGCAAATCTCAGCCAGGAGGGGAGGAAAGGCATCCCTGAGTCGGTAGCAGCCCAGCCCTGGCCGTGTGTACACGCTGGGGTCACATCCTGGGCGAGGGGACAGGAAGGCAAGGGGGCAAACCAGTAGAAGGAGGAAAAGGGAAAAAAGAAAAAAAACAAAGGAAGGGAGGCAGGGAGAGGGGTGGAGGGGGTGTTTGTGCTCCTGTTAGCCATGCCTTGAGCAGCAGTGGTCGTGCCCAGAGGATCCTCTGTGGGGGCTGTGTCTCTTTAAAGGCAGTGGGGGGTTGGAGCTGGGGGAGTGCTCACAGCAGTATGTATAACACAGCTGTGCTCTGTTTATGCTTAGGCTACAATAAAAAAGCTATAAAATGTGAGATGTCATAGCTCCACTTTGCTTTATTTATACTGTTTCCTCTGAGCTCTGTCACACTGCACATTCATCTGCTAAGTTGCAGCAAGAATGGAGATTAAAATATCACAGCTCAAAATAGGAGTCAAGCGGAAGGAGATTCATCATAGCCCTATTAAAAAATATGTAAATATGGGAATGAAGTCATTTTAAAGCTGTATGGCTCTCCTTCTCAGTGGGCTGGGGAAAGCTGTGAGTGATGTGCTATGCAAGTGACAGATTTATGGGACTTGTTCTTCTTTCTATTTTTCACTCCATTCCACCAAAGTACTTTTAAGATTAAAAATATCAATTTGAATTGCAAATTTGCTCTATGCCATATATGTATTTTTTAAAAACGGTTTTCTTCTTAACCATTACCTAAACTAATAATGGAAAGAAGTATTATTCCCAATTAAAAGGGGTCGGAAGCACGCTCAGATGTTGAACTTACAATAGAGAGGATTTGCCCTTCTGGAGCACTTTTCATCCAGGATCCTCAGAGCACTTGCAGGCATTTATGTCAAGCCTCTTATGCCCTCTGAGATAGGGGCCTGCCTTACCCTCTGTACACCAAAGTACATTGAGTACTTGCAGCTGCAGTTCTTGGAAATGTCCTGTGGCACTCAAGCCATGGTATTTTTAATGGAGGTTGTTCCTTTTCCCTCCTACAGCTATTTTGAAAATGGAGCTGGGATAGGAAGGCTGCAATCCCAGTTTCTCATAGTTTTCCATAAGTGCTGTGCAAGGAAAGCTGCCTCTGCTAGCAGGAGCAATGCTCTTTTGAACTTTGCAGCGTGTCTCTGGTCTTTGATGTGGTCAGATTTGGGCACGAGTTTTCCCCTGGAAGAACAAAGCACAGATGTTACAAGATACTTGAGAAATGAGGGATTTTAATTGATACTCTGAAGAGACAAGGAAGCCACCAAAATATTTCACCCATGTTCGGTTCTGAACCCTATTTTTGAGTAAAGGAGGTGAAATGTGCTGCCACTAAATGGAGATGTGCTTTGTAGGTCAGTGTGGGTAGAGTGCAAGGAGAGAGGAGCCAAGGGAGAGTGCTGCTGTCCTTTCCTGCAGCTGCACTGGGAGCTGAGGGGCTGTAAAAGAACCTGGAAATTTTTTGATGCAGAGTGATGAAGGCAGAGCAGTGATTGTGTCTGCATGAACTTTGTAGCTATTCAGTTGGCGTGCCCCTGAAGAAGAATTTCATGTGTCTGTCCATCCAAGTAGGATCCCTGTTCAGTTTTTGATCAGCAACTGAGCAATACAGAGAAATTTCATCCAGAGGAGGGATTAAAATTTATCATTAGAGGTTTTTGGAAATAGTTTTCTGTCTTTTTTTTTTTTTTTTTCAATGATAGTGTATAAGTGCCAGAAGTTAACCAAAACTTAATTGACTGACATCCTTAGAAGCTGGTGCTTTGTGGATAAAAAAAGGATTCAGCTGAACAAGGCCAGGTCATCTGTCTGTCCTATAACTGTGTCAAGTGCAGCAATGAGGGCTGAGGAAGTCAGACCACAAGTTTCCAATTATCTTATTCCTGGGAATGCCAAAAAGCCTCGTGGCTTGTGTGAACTGAAGTGCTCATGTGAGTGGAACATTCACCACCGAGAGTGGGGCTAAACCAACCTGGTTCTTGTGTCCCTTGGTTCATTGCCTGGTGGCTTTCTTGATGGTGACTTTTGCCACATCTCCTAAGGAAGTGTGTTGGCAGGAGTAAGGAGCAGTGTCCTTGGGTTTGCATGTCTGATCTTCGGGTTTTTTTGTTTCCTTTCTTCCTTTTGTTGCTATGAAATACAGGAAATTATTTTTCCTACTCCAGTGTGTGATTCTGTAGTAGTCCTGGGATATATTGATGTATTCATTAAGCTCTTACTGTCAGCAGAAGACACATTTCCTTGACAAGCTATTCTTGTGCCATGTGTATGTGAGAATTGCTGCTTCTGGCTGAGGTTTGGGGTTTTTTGTGGGCTGTTTTGGCATGTCAGTACAGGCCTATTGACCCTATAATATTAATGTGCATACATGTTGTTTTCTTAAGGCAGCTCTAGTCTTGTAAGCTAACAGAGCTATAAAAATATACTTGAGTTTAAACATTCACAACTCTGAATCACCTGTGGGTTGTAGTGTGCTCACAAATAGTGATCCTCATTCTCCCAAGTCACTTGTCCTTTTTTTGGTTCTTTTTCTCTCCTGTTTGGTTTTGCTTCAATCAAATGATGAATTATTTGGCGAGGGGACCAAGAACATTTTTCAAGATGCAGTGTGATTTATAAGCCCAAGTCCCATTTCAAAAATGACGTGGGAATAATTTAGGAATGTCAGGCTTGTTGGAAAACAATGGATTTGGGCAAAAAAAGAAGTGCTTTGTAATCTATTTTTCTTGTAAAATTTATTACCTGAGGTACCACTGTTGTGGATGTATGTGTTATTTCATTTAGCTAATGTTTTACTTGATCTATGTTGCATGAAAGGTTATTGATATATCATGACAAAAAGGCTGTAATTTCACTGCTGTGGTATCTGTTCAGCCACGATTCTTCTGCTGGGGACCTAGTAAGTCCTGCTGTATTTCAGGGTCCAAACAGGTTTGGAAAACCATTTGTCTATACGTTAAGATGATGGTGGGAAGAAAACTGATGAACTGAAATTGTGTTTCAGAGGGATACTCAGGACTCTCTGAAAATCAGATTCAACTCATGCTTCTTCATGTTAATCAAGTTCTTGATTAGTTTCAAAATCTTATCCCTTGCATTTCTAAAGTGTCTTTCTGACTGTGTACATAACCTGAAGTATTATATTTGTCCTTGTATCTGGTGCTGTGAAGTGCAATGTTTAAAAACCATAATTTTTTTGTAATCAATTTCTTTTTTTATGCATGACAAACTTCTAAGAAGAAAATACTGATGTTATATTAACATAGCCAATAATAAATTTTATTGTGAAATTCTGTCAATAAAAGCCTAAAGATAAACAGGTTGAGATTATAAATATATGTTATAAATATCAGAAATATCAGTGAGTTTTGATTTAAGTAATACACTTTTATATACATATATAGGGCTTCACAGGGCTTATTGATTGATTGGATTTACATATGAAATCACCCTAGTATTATGTGAAGTTTAAGAAGTGCAGCTATGATACATTTGGTTAAAAATTGGAAATTAACTTTGCAATTAATCCCTAAATTTGAACATCTTAGTCCAGGCAAGAATGTGATTTAATTATTTGAAAATCTTTTAAGAAAATCTTAGTGCTGCGATTTCAGTTGATTATGAGAACCTAATTTGAGACTAAGCTATACTGAGAGTTTTTGTGATGTAAGCGAGTTCTTGGTTGCCCACGGTAATATGTCCAGTTGATAAGACCTGCAGCTGTTTTCTTCTTTGTGTAAATCCAAGCAAGGAAATACTAGGTAAGAAGTCAGCATTGCTCCATGTCTCTTCCTTGCTAGCAATGTCAATTTTCAGCCAAACGCAGTACAGCTGGGCTGTGCTGAATAATAAAATACAGGTAATCCAGTGAATCCACTGAAGGACTAATATTTACAAAACATAAGGCTCTCCCAGGCATACTGTATCAGCTTGACTAAATATAGAAGACTATTAAAGCTTGACAATATAACAGGCTAAGTCATTTGCTATCAGTTACATTTTAACAAGAGTGTTTCCTAATGCCAGTTGGCTGACACTGATGCTTTGCAGCCTTTATAACATTTATTCAGTATATTTAGTCACAGTCTTAATACTTGCTTGAATAAATATTAAAATTGCTATCAATGCTACCCTGATTATTTTTTTAAAGCAAACAAGAGTACTACTGTTCTAAATATTTTTACTGTCAATTTAGTTTTCCAAAGCAGCACACTCATACAGTAATGTTGACCATGAGGGTGTTTCTGAATGGACTCATCAGGATTATTTTACTCATTTTGGTTGCAGGTCAGAGGTTTTGGTTCCTTCCCAAATTCTCTTGTGATATCAAAGGTTGACCTCCTCTTCTTCAAGTCATTAGCTCTGTCTTCCACAGAAGCTTCTTGCATCCTTTTCTCTTTGGTTCACTTTTGGCTGTATTAATTAGTAGCTTACATCTGTCTTCATGGTTTGCTTAGCTGCACTGGGCTCTGTTGCCTCTTCTGTTCTGCCAACCTGCGTAGAAATGAGCAGCCCTTAGGGCACAGCTTGTTTCCTCGCAGCCTTCTTTTGTGCAGCTCGGATGTGGAGAGATCAGATGAGGGACTGTGACTCCTTCCCAAGCCCCCAGACATGATAAGACCCTGTATGTTCTTGCATCTTCTGTTCAAATGTCATACTTCCATACTATATATTTTTATGTGTGTCTCCACTGGCTACCTGCAAAAATTTACTGAATTATAAGACAAAGCAAAGAAGTGGAACTGGAAGCTTCAGGCTGAAGGTGGAGTGGGCATCTGAATCAATAAAAGGGTCAATTTTTTTTTTTTTTTTTTGAGGTATTTGCAGCTCCCATAAGCAGAGAAGGACGTGCCTCCCTTTTTAGCTGTTGAGGTAGTCTTGCTGGCTGTAATTGAGGAACTGCTCATAAAAGTGCATGGAATGAATTCAAGCAGTGCCTGGAGCTGCCTGGCTGCTGTCCCACCACTGCCCAGGGGCACCCTCACTTAAATTATGAGAGAAATCCTTTGGTGTCCCCACATCGTTTCGGGGACCACCCAGGTGTGGGTGCCTTGGATGCAGCAAGTGATATTTCTGGCCAAACCAGAGGGGTTACAGGGCAGCTCCAGGCAATTTGGAGTTAGTGAGGATGATTTTGGGGGAGGAGGATCTTTTAAAAATACAGTTCTACAGAATTCAGTAGAGAAAAGAAAAAAAAGAGTAAATCTGATTACATGTTACTCACCTGCAACCCCTGCAGAGGCAATGAGTTTATACTTAAATTTACAGCTTCCAAGAATAATGAGGAGCAGAAGTACATGACTGTGCCCTGGAGAAAGAAAAGAAAGAAATCCAAAGATAATGTACTACCTACTAGATAGCCTAAATAATGGCTGTGAGACCACGAACTATTAGTCCTACCATCTGCAACAGTTTATTATTTACTCTCAGTAGAGTCACAGTTACATTTTCTCATTAACAAAAATGGGATGGATAAGAAGACAGATCCTTCCTTTGGATATGGTGGTGTTTGGGTTTTCTTCATTGTCCAGAAAACATCACAGTTATGTGTCAAGGAACAAAAAAGTGAAAGTAAATCTCCACTGAATTTCCTTAGCTGGAGAAGTTTTCAATAGCAACATGGGAGCACAATGTCGGGCTGAAAAAATCAGCAAATAAATAAAAACAAAGCTGCTATTCTAGCTCAGCAGTCTTGTTTTTAAAACAGAGAGAACTCTAGACTTTAAATATTTTATTGACTTCTTTGCTACTGCAGTTTATCTGATATAAAAATATGAATAGAAAAATACTATGTAAATAACTGGGAGGAGTTTCTAGTGTTGCAAAAGATTACTGACAGAATATCATGATGCCAGGCTAACATGTTACATTATTTCTAAGGTTATGCTTGTTACTTCCCTTTAGTACCTTTATTCAAAGAATCCTTAATGCACTCTAATTGTATTATTACCAATAGAACTTGTAACAACAATGATAAAATATTTATCTGAATTGCAGTAATTACTTTAAGTCATTGTGTCTAATTAAAGTCCAAAGACTTTTAACATCAATGAGAATCTTTTCACCAACTTCAAAGATCTGGGCCTGGCCCTATGAGAATTTTCAGCTATATTCTTAATGCTATTGGTTATGCTATAGTTCACTCTGATAATCATCATAATTTATAGAATCATCACACTTGCCTATAATTAAACTTTATTTTCAGAAGCGTGATGATAATTGGATTTCTCAGTTAAGACAACTGGTGGTATCAGTGCAAGAATAACAGCACAGAGTGAGGATCCTTGGAGTCAGCACAGAATTTAGGAAGCAGCTCTAGGGTTTAATGGAAGTAGTGATATTTTAAGGATGGTGTATGACAGAGTCTTTCTTCCCCAAATTACAGGTTAAGGACCCAAAAGGCCACAGCTAAGCATATTGGGAAAATATTTTTCAGTCACTTGAGAAAGGAATTCAGGATTTGGATGTTGTATCGTGCTTTTTCTGGTCTTGTTTCTTCCTTGTGAACCATCCAGATGGTTTGTGTGAGTGGACTGTGGTCAGAATTGTGGCCTTGATAGTGATTGCTGCTGCTTTTCTGAGGAAACAGGGGTACCAAATCTTTTATTCCTCCTGGAACCGTCAGTATTAGTGGACAGTAAACTGCATTTGCTCAGAACTGCAGGAAATGTTTTTCTTATCAGAGAGAGAAAAGCAGGGAAGAACTCAAATATGTGAGTCAGAATTTTTCCTCCCTGGGTTCGCTGGGGTGAGACAGCTTTGTGCCACTCAAAACCTAAAAATTAATTGTAAAGGCATTGCTAAAGGGGAGGTATTCTTTGCTTTTCAGTCAGCTGGAAAAAGTAAAATGACTGAATGAACTTTTTATATTGATTAAGGAAAGCATATTGAAATTAATTCTGTAATAACTGCTTAACAAGTAATATTTTAAATAGAGATTTCATTACTAAGGCACCTTTTCTGTTCTATACAGTTAAAAAAATCGATGTGTCCTTTTACAGTTTTATCATTGACACAACGAGCACCTTGGGCTGTATTATATTTGATGTTGCCACATCAACTGAAGTAGAGTTGAACATTTGACATGTTTCTTCTTTTATAATTATAAAGAAGAGTCGCTGCCCTGCCTCCTTTGGTATATGTATGGATACAAAACACTAATAAAATCAGGTTTATGTTGATGAATACTGTACTTTTAGGGGTAGTCTGAAATACACCTGATATCTTACACTTCTGAGCTCCTGGGTTCTCTCTGCTGCTAGGGTACTGAGGGCACTACTTGGTCCAGTGAGCAGACTATGTCTTTATTTTTATTTTCATTTCCTCAATAACAATATTGTTTCATGGTCTCACATAGAAACAAACAAAAAAAATCTTCATTAGCATTAGTTACCAAAGATTCTCTGCTCTTTGCTCTAAGCTGCATTTGCTCATGCTCAGCTCGAGGTCCCTGGTGCAGTCCCCTGTGTGCTGGCCAAGAGAGCAGCTGTCACACAACATGAGGCAATAACAATGTGTCTTGCAATGTTCCTGCCCTGGAAACAGAGAGAGAATATTTAAAATCTCATGAGGGAGAGCTTGTCCTGATAAGCTCTCCTCTTCTAAGGAGATGTGGTAGTTGAGTGAGCCATGGGAATGGATGGGCAGCTTTCTGCAGGAAGTCTTGGGACAGAAAGCATCTGTGTCCAGCAGTGAATTTGAGTTTCCAGTGGTACTCACGTTAGACCTGAGTTGCTCAGAAGAATGGAACCAGGCCCTTAAGAGATAGTAAGGTCACGTATGAGAAAATACCAGAAAATAGCAGGAAAATGCCAGCTGTCGTGGAATGGATATCTTTGGAACTCCAGCCCCTAGCAATGGCAGGTATGCTGCTGTGGAGTGCCCAAAGCATTTCCTTCTGGCCAGTGTTCCCACAGGACCATTGCTTCTCTGGGAACAATCCCCAGGGAAGATCAGCTTTCCTGGGCAGTGGCCTGGTCCCAATGATTAGATCAGCATGGGCTGAGTTCCAATTACTTGTATTTGAAACGTGTCTTACTCTAAAACTGGGATGACTTGGTGGCTTCTGGATGCCTTGCTGTGGGATGGAAGTGGAGGCAGCTGATGTGTGTGAATTTGGTGAGAGCAGAAGCTGCCTGTGCATGACAGGTACTCCAGGCAGCATCAGGACAGATCTGCACCTGGCTTCCTCAGAGTTTTTTCCTCAATATTGCTAATTCAGACTGACAGATAAGGATGAGTACTTATTTATCACTGACCTACCTTTCCTGTCAGTAGAGTAAAAGGCAGGTAAGAAGTTGTATGCAATGGGATTCTCCCTGGCATGGGATCTTTCCCCCACTATTAGTTCTTCTGTAATTAATACAGAAGTGTAATGTTAAAAATGGCAAAAATTATGGATTGGTGCCATGCTTCCTGATTAGTTTAATAATGTCTTTTCATTGTGAGGAAAGATTAAATTTCCTGCAGATTTGCTGGTGTCATCAGCCCCCAACATGAGCAAACAGCTGAATTCAGAGGACCCTTCTCTTGTGACTGCTTTTTCTTTAAAAACACACCAAGGGCAGCATGCAAAATACTGTGGGGAAGTTGGCTGAAACTGTTTAGTGTCCAGAATTTATGATAGTTCTGTGTGTGTAAACACAATAGGCATTTCATAAATTGGATTGTTTGCAGAGTAATATAAGACACAAATGACATTGTTGCTACCAGCTACATTATATAGAATATATAGCTACTGATGAATTTATAGCACAGGGACCTGTCACACTATTTCTTTTATGTGCTGTGAGTGAGGTACATCAGTTCTGTAAGTTCATTTATTCCAACAGCTTACTCTTGTAAACATTATTGCACACAGTGACTATGAAAAGGGAGCACCTACATTTTGCAGTACCAAAGGCTGTAATGACAATTTTCCAGAAGCTTTGAGATCTGCATGTGATTTGCATAAAATATAGCATGTTTACATGGTTTTTCATCTCAGATAAATGTATGCTAATAAGGTATGTATTAACTGGATGGTTGTATACTAATATTTGCTTCATCAATAATCATTTTGTGACTTGTGTTTTCTATCCATTGTGCCAGCATTTGTCACCATCGCATAATGTTTAATTCAGAATTATTTTTGGGAGGGGAGGGAGGTGGTGTGTTATGCTTGGGGTTTTTGGTTTTTTTCCCCTCAGGTATTTTAAAAAAGTAGTAAATACTTATTTGACTGATGAATAAAACATTTGATCTGCAGGATTCCACTGTGCATGAGAAGCACATTAGTAAAAAGATGATGAGGATGTAGCTGACACCAGTATCTCTGAAAGAATTTCTTCCCTGTAGTACAAACCAGAAATGGCATTATCTGGCCTTTCTAAAGGGCATTTTAGCACTATCCCTGTGTTTCAAATCCTGTCTGTAGAGTAGATCAGCAAACAGTAATCAGCAGATGTGGATTCCAGGGAATGGGCAAAGTGTCTAATGACTAAGTGCACTGATTAGCGAAGGTAGGATCAAGACAGAACCATAATCCCCAGAACAACCAAGATAACTTCTTTTCTTTCCAAAGCTAGTTAATACCTTGCCCTTTTAATTATCTTAGCATCAGAGGGAAGTGCCATCTTCTACCTGGCTCTCATTACTCCATCAGTCAAGTTAATTTAAATACTTGTAAACATATAAAACAGTCTTCCGAGCAAGAGGCTTTATTTTGTTTTTATTCACATTTTTTGGGTCTCTGGGTTTTTATGACCAGCTCTGAGGTGTGTAGCTCTCACCAGCTACTCAGTGTGCAGAGCTGGGCTGTGCTCAGGATGTCCAGCACTGCCCTGGGGACACTGCAGGGTCCCCAGAGACACCAGCCTGCAAGAGGAGACCCACTGCTGGCTGCAGTGGCCTCCAGGGTCTCAGAGAGATCAGTGCCTTCACCTGGGGAAGGGTTTGCTTCTTCCCTCCATCCAAAAGTTTCATTCTGTGAAGAGAGTAGGGAGAAGCTAACTGGTATCTACCTCATTTTATCTAATCCCGACCAGAACAGCCTTGTGATGAAAAGAAATGGAAGAAAAAGCGGAGGAGAGCAGCAGCAGGGCTAAACCATGGAAAAAGGAAGTTAAAACAGTAAGAGAACTCCTAAGGAACAAGTGAAAGAGATTTATATGCTTGTTAAGTTCCTGCAGTTTCAGAGATTTTTTTGTCTGAGACTCATCTTAAGTCTGAGCATTGATTTTTTTTTTTTTTTTTTATTTTTTTCCCCCACTCCCTTCCACCTCTATGGGTTTTATCCTTCCAGTTCTTTTGGGGATGATAGTGGCTGTATTAATACTGCAAAGTGTTGACATTTGCTATGAAAAGTAATGTTGATTTCAGCAGGGATTGTAAAGCCCTGTTTCATTCCACTTACCATTTTGACTTTGAAAACCCATTTGGCATTGATAATACAAGCAGAGCATTTTTGCAGGCGTGAGAATGTTGATGTTTTTTGGCATTACTGGTTGTAAGGAATGGTCCTTTCCAAATTTAATGTTTGTCAAAATGAATTGTCACTGAAAAGTTTATTCATAACTCTCCTAATCAAATCTTAAGCAGGTATTTATCATGCTTTGAGTTACTTTTGAATATTATCTTTTGTTTGTTCTGATGTAAAAGCACAACTAGAATGGAAAATGAAGTGGATGAAATGAAATAGTAAGGAACTTGTGTTTCCTCTTGCTTTATTGATGTTTTCTTTCATTTTCATTCGTGAAATCCAAACCCTCGCAGTAAGTAACAACCCCTAACAGTCTGCTGCTTTTATTAATAGTCTTTGGAGGATAACAAAAGGAATGGGTGTAACAAGTTGAAATACTGCTCTCTTGGACAGTCAATATGGAAAAACAGTAGCTAAGCCTTTACTGTCTCTAGATGAACACATTTTTTACTTTTCCACTCAGGCTCTGCTTGCTCTTTAGGATGATTGAATTTTAGTATTTTCTGTTGTTTAATAGCAACTCTTAGAAACAGAAAAAAAGTGTTTAGAGAAAGAATGATGTTTCAACAGCATCACTTAAACAGATTTTTTTCCTTATGGACATTGTTGTGTTGTTTTTTGGGTTTTTTTTTATCCTACCGCCACTTAAATCCATGTGTCAGTGAATCACACAGTTACTTCAAAGGCTGTTTCTATGGCTTATGATTAGAGATCCCTGAAATCATGGGAAAGCAGGAGATAAGGAAGAGAGTAAAGTTCTGCTGGGATTTATACTGCTGGAGTGAAAGAGGGGGCTTCTGTTTATTTGTTTTGGAGGTCCAAAATGTGCCAAGCTACTTCTGCTACATTCCCACCTGATAACTCAAACTTGAGCTAACCTTTCCATTAGTCAGGGGAAAAAGTGATGAGGTATTCTGAGCCATTGATGTATTTGTGTTTGTAATGTGACATTCCTTCTTGTAAAGTTATGAGAGTCTCTGGGATCTCAGTACCCTGCTTGTCACAGCTCCTCAGTGAAGGGGAAGGGTGGGATGGGAAGTTGGTCTGCTCTGCAATAGATATTGGCCCTCAGGTATCCCTAGAAGGTGCTGTGCTGCTCCACACAGACCTATGGAGCTGCCAAAATTATAAAAAAGATGATTTTGCTCCATTGCAGCCTTACACCAACAGATAACAGCAGATAACACACAAAATGCTTATGCTTATCCAAGTGGAAAATGGTGGTAAATGGCAAGGAAGTACAGTTACTTAGTGGTTTTTTACCAAGCTTTTCTTTCTTGGTTGTGTGGAACAGCCAAACTTTCCAGACATGGGGCATGCTTATGAGTGTCTGTAATACTTGGATTTTTTTTTTTTTCCTCCCTGCATTTTTCCCATAGGCTTGTTCACAGCAACACCCACTGGAGGTAATGAGCAGTGACAGTATCGCTGCAGCTTTCCCCTGGGGAGCTGCACAGCATTGGCTCCTGCGAGCTGGCGCTGGGAGCAGTGGTTTTTATATAAAGGGTGGGATGCCTCCAGTCTCCAGCAGCATGTTTTCTGTCAACCAGGAGAAAATGCTTAAATAAAAAAGGCTAATAAACCTGGTCAAAGCGAAGCAGGGTCTCGGTTTACTCAGCTGCTGTAATGGGTTATGAGAATGACACAAATTTTAATGCAATATAGTTTATTTTATTCCTGAAGTAGGTTCGTCGTAAGCCAAGCAAGAAGTGGAGCTGTCATGATAATGTGAGCGTTTTCAGTAGAAGAAGCGTGAGGTTCTGGTTTTAACAGAAATTCAACCCTGGGCATATGAAAATGTGGTACTAAAGAGCATAAACATAAGAAGCTCCTGGTAAAGACGTGGAAATGGCCTTTGTGTGGCCTTCTGATAGGAAGGGAGCTCAAGTTGGATGTGCTGGACCTGAGAGTTTCGTTGCTGTGAGAGTCGGGCTGTAATTTAGTGAGCTGACAGGAGGAGTGAAGCATCTCCTCAATATCTGTGTTTGGCAGAGAAGATGAATGCATACATCGAGAAACAATGTTTAAGTGTTTTATTTCCTTATTTCAGCCTGTCAAACTGTCAGCGTAGTTAATGGCCACCAGGAGAGAGTGAGGGGAAGGGAGGGAGGGGAGGAGGAGGATAAATGGAAGGAAACAAAGGTGCTGTGGAGTCTGGAAGAAAGGAAAACTGGGAAAGATTAGCAAGACACGGAGTCATAAGGGTCCCCTGGACACAAACATCCAAACTCCCTATGTTGGCTCAAACATCTGCTTTGCTCCAGACTTCCAAGGAAATGTGTGGAGATAATGAATGTCCTGACACGCTGAATGAGATAACTTTATTTTACTGTGTTAATTTTGCTGTGGTAGTACTGAAAGATACTTCAGCAGGGCTTCATGTCACATTTAAGTTGTGTGCTTCACTGAAGCAGCACCCAAACTGAACAAGAAGGAATTGGCTCGCCCAGATTTTGAGATCTTGGGACTCAGGGGTTTGTGTTCTACAAACCGTCTGTACCTGGACTTGCTCCTTTAAACAAACAAGGCTTGAATTGTTTCTGTGTTAAGTATACAGGGAAATGTAAGGGTTTGGGAGTAAATTCTTCTTTCTGACACACCCACGCACCTTCCACAAAGTCAGTACAAATGGAATGTATTTCATAAAAGAAGTATTTTTAAGGCCAAGCCAATATTATGTATTATTTTCATTGCATGGAAACAGAACAAGAGTAAAAATAATTTCTTTTTTTTTTTTATTTTTTTTTTTGTTTAATGCATGTTTGGCTCAGTAACCACAGAGGAGGATAATACAAAATACTCCTGTACTTTAGGCAAAAATGACACTTTGTTTTCACTGCCTTGCTACTCATGGGGGTTGGCAGCAAGAGGACTTAAGTGTTCTGCCATGGGGTGGAGTTGGCTTTCATGCACGCGGGTGAAACGCCTTCTGAGCTGCCTTTGGGAGGTGAAGAGCCCGGGCAGGATCTGTCCCAAACTGGATAAATGACAAAGCTGAAGCTTTTTGGGCTCCGTGGGGAGCGTGTGGCTCAGCTGTGGCTTAACCTGAGCAACAAAACCCCTCCCCTTAACGCATCAAGGCTGAGAACAGGGACCGTATGGAGACAGGGATTAAACCTTAGGGTGAGTTTTGAGTTAATGGAAATCTCTGGGCATTGCTGGTTCATGTCAGTGGAGCTGTGAGGCCACAACTCTGCATGAGAAGCCACCCTCGTGTCATGCAGCATCATCAGGTGTGAATTCGAACCGGGCATGGTAAGAATTGGTTTTCCTTGGGCAGATCATTGTTGTAAGAGTTGTGTACGTTCTGTCAAAATGCACATTTGTAATTAATTTCAGTTGATTTTTGCCTAACGCTTCTTAAAAAATTTATCTAGGTCAAACAAATTGTTGGAATAAGGAGAGAATGGTACAACAGTGTTCAGCGTGATTTAGGGTTTTTATGATGTTAATAGTCCCAAGTTGTCAGTTTTTCTGTAGTCATTTCAGTGGAGGAGAAATTTAAAGGAGGAGTTTTGAAAGATAATATAGAAGGATTTTGAAGTCTTACGGTATGTTTTTGGTTATGAGGAGAGCTATGAAGAATACTCGGTGTTCATTTCTGAAAATAGTTATTAGGTGTTGGAGGGTGGTGCTGCCTTGAGAGACGAGTCAGCCTGGCTGTGCAAAATTGAAAAGAAAAAAGTAAAATGGCATTAGGTTGTGAGGAAATGAGGAAAGCAAGGGATGAGAAGGATGACTTTTGCTGTGGTAGGAGTAGGAAAAGAGTGCTTTTATGAACTCTGAGGTAGTTGTGTGCCTTACATCATGTGTTTTATGGCTTTATGGTGGGACTCGAGCTGAAACCTTCATGGTGTTGGAAGTGCTCTGGTTTAGCACCCTTAGAAAGAGGTGTCACTTATTTGTCCCTGTCATCATATGGTCAGCTGAAAGAATAAAGTCTGAACCCAACCCTCAGACTCTAGAAACATGATGTCAGTAAGACATAATAACGCTTTTTTTAAATGCACATTTAATCAAACCCATGGACCCTGCTTGGTGCACGTACAATCCTGTGCCCAGGCTCTGTGCTCTCAGGAGATGCAGCAGGGAACAGTGTGTGCTCAAGCCCTGACTTTGGGATTTCCAGTGACTCAGGGCAGGCGGAGCTGCTGATTGAGGGATATGTGAGCTGAATGGGGAGAACTGAGCTGCCAGTGAGCTTTTCCTTCTTCCTTTGTTCATGGTTCATTGGAAAAGAGCATGCTGCATCAAACCTGTAGCAGCATTACTAATGTCTGGATACAGAGACAATACTGCATCTCTGTATTTACATTTTCCATGTGGTTGTGTTGCACATTGTGAGTTACTTTGCTTTGCTAAGCTGTTGTAGGACATCAGTATTAAACCCTGAATTAAACCCCTGTTTCAGCCCTGAATTTTGAGGCTCTTTGCTAAAGTGGCCAAGTGAGCCTGAGGTGCAGGCTTGCATGGTTGGACGGACTGAAGAAATGAAGCAGAACTTTAAAAAGAAGTGACTTTGTTACTCAGCCAGTTTTTCAAAAAGTAAGGAGAGTTTATGTGAATCCCTGGAAACGGCTTCACATTGTTCTCATTCAGGAATCTACATAGGAGACACTTTTTGCCAATAAAAGCATTAATTCATGGGTAATGTGGAGTCCTGGCCATTCCCACGTGAAAGCTCTGCCAGATTGGGTCAGATGACTCCACCTTCTAAAACTATGTATGTTTATGACATGCACTGCTTTAAGCCATAAATAAATCTGTGGCATTGTGCCTGTAATAATCTTTCTGCAGAGCTGTGCAGCCTACTACCCATTAGCTGATGTATTTATCATGCTTACTGTTCTTTTCCATTATGGCTGCAGCACGAGTGTGATGGTATCTGGTAAAGTAATTCAAAAAGTATTGTTTAAAGTACGAAAACAGAGATCATGTGAAGTACCCTTGAAGGTAATGGAGCTCCATGTGGGCACAGAACTAATTATTGTGTATCATTTTGTTGCTCATACAGCTGACGTTTATCCATACACTGTGTGTGTGTACAAATAAACACATTTATTTGAGATGTACTGAAACCCTCATGCTTGTGTACACTCGACTATTATAAAGACAAAGTTCATAAGATTATTAGATTCCACGTGTGGGGATGTTCATGGGGTGATATTATTTTAATATTTAGAAGGAGGTGGTGATGTAGTGAAAGACTTTGTTACACTATAAAGGTGTAATCTGTGTATCTACAGAGTGTTAGACATCCAGATCTAAGGAAATACCAACTGTGCAAGGCTAATGTTCCTTTGTTCTTAATTATTTGGTTTTTTAATGACTAAAGGAATAATTCTGCAGTAAAAACAATTTGGAATCAATTTAGCTTTAATCTTATAGTCATATTGTTTACCAGTTTTATATATAGATACTTTAAAAAGAGGGGGTTCATAATTAAATGCGACTGTCATGAAAAACCCCAAATTTGTCAAAAACTCTGGCTGTTAACATATTTTCTTCTGGCATTTTTGCTGGTTCCTAGCATTTAAAAAAAGTCCTAACAACTAACTCTTCCTTGAAATTAAAAACTCTCTTGAAGCCCTATGATTTTAGAAAACCCGTCAATTCTGTATCTAAGTATATGGAGTGTCCATGAAGAGTGTGGCATTTTGGCATCTCCCTTCTTGCAGCAGTTGAATTACTATTAATTCCAAAGTAAAGAAAGGTTTCAGAGCTATTGTGGGACTTCCCTGAAGAAGGAGCAGTAAAGGAATTCAGAGGGCTTTGCTGCAGAAGCCTGCTCTCAGCTATCTGCACCCTGGCAGCTCTTGGCAAATGTGGTGATGCTGTGCCCACATCCTAAAGCTGCTAATATAGAAGGTTTGCAAGTTTGCCAAGAAAATAATTTTGGTTTTTGTAGATTTATTTTTTTTTTTTTAGATTTAAGAAAAAGGCACTGTTGATGGAAAAACCTTTTAGAATTTCTGATTGATGCATCTCTGGATAATTTTGTGCACTAGGAAACTACTAAGGTATCAGAAAAAAAAGAGAAGCCAGTGGTCCTTTCAGTTCCCTTTCTCCTGAAACACCAAGTTAGAGAACAACATACAGATTGGAGCTCAGTTTCCATCCTGGAATTTATTTCTTCATTCTCCTTCCTGAAAGGCAAGCTTCATATTCCTTATTAATTTTGTCAACTGCTGTAGTTGCTGGGGCATGAATTATCTCCAGGCCTTGCCATTGCCGAACAGATTGCTACTTGGCCTAAAAATTGTGTGTGCCAGGTTCTCTGGAAAACTCCAGTGCAGGAAGTGTATGACAGGACACAGCACTTAATGGGGATTTCCCTCTCTCTCACTGGAATTTCTGAAACAAGAGCTCAGCAGCAGCTTCCAGAGCTCTTTCATCCAAGCAGGAGTCCAGGAGACCAGGCCCTGTGCTTCCAGTGACACTTCTGCTGGACTGTCACCTTGTTATTTATTTGCCACTTCATTTACCACTCTGAAAAATTGACAGTGGTGATACTGATCCTGAAATTTGCTGGAAATTTACAGCCTGATCCATACTCTACCCAAGTCAATGGGAGACTCCCATGCATCAATTCTCATTTTTTAGTTTAAGGCATTTGGCAACATAGCAATGAAGAGTTGCAAGGACTTGCAGTAGAGCTTTCCATCTGCACAACCAGAGCTTTAGTTCAGTGGTGTTTCAGTCCTGTGAGATCCTTAGATTAATCTAGGTATGAAACATGAAAAATTACTCCTGTTTGCACAGCGTTAGGACAATAAGATCAGTGCAAAGAAATCTCCTCGGCCCTGTTTTTGAACAGTCTAAATTAGAATCATGGAATCGTTTGGGTTGGAAGGGACCTTAAAGATCATCTTGTTTCAACCCCCCTGCCATGGGCAGGGACACCTTTCACCAGACCAGGTTGCTCAGAGCCCCATCCAGCCTGGCCTTGAACATTTTCAGGGATGGGGCAGCCACAGCCCCTCTGGACAGTCTGCTCCAGTACTTTACCGCTATCTGAGTCAAGAGTTTCTTCTAACTTCTAATCTAAACTTGCCCTCTTTCAGGTATTAGGCAAACTAAACATAACACAGCAAGAAGTTGTTGGGGTATTTTGGTTTGGTTTGGTTTTTTTTTAAAATGTGGATGGAGAATCATAAAATACATGCATTTGTGTCTTATGTCTTCTCGAAGTGCAGCAATAGGATGCTTCTCAGTTGCCACTGTGTTCTCAATTTTACAGCATTCTGTTCATTTCTGAAACAGGAAAAAAAAAATGCCAAAGGTCGAAAGATCTCTCCATGAGCTCTGTCTGGTGCTCAGGTTTGTTGGAATGACTGGGCAGTGGCTGGATCTGTGCTCCAGAGGCACAGTGACCCAGCCACTGGTATTTGTCCAGTAAAAATCCCTGAGTAGCACAGGAGTTCTCACTCACTAGCTTTGGATTTGGCCTTAAATACAACATTTAAATAAAAAAGGAGGGAGAAAAAAAGGGAGAAAGAGGAAAAAAAGAGCTACCGGGAGGATCTTTCCTTTTTGATCATTAAGACAGCAACAACAAATTATCCCTGTTTAGTGTAGGTTTTGAGATTGCTTTGGTGTCAGGAGTTTTGCCAAATGTTCCCAGCAGGACAAGGTGGGGATATGAAGAAGACTGGTAATCTTTGAGAAATCAAATATACATGTGCACTTACAAAGTGAACTTTGATAATCTTTGTAGTGAATGAGGCAAACCATCTCAGCATTACAAATCACTCAGAGGATGAGCTGCTTTAGTGCAGCCCAGACAGCTGGGGACTATTTGTTTTCATTCATTTAAAGGAACCTCAGCAGGCACTTTCAAACAGAAATCTTGCATTTTCTTGTTTTATTAAAAACAAAACAAACAAAACCCCAAAACCAAAGCAAACAAAAAAAACCCCCTACCATGGTAAAAGGTCGGCATATTATCTCATCTCTTGTTTATTTTTCATATTCTGCTTTTCCTACAGCTTGCAAATGAGATAGTAAAATCCATTCTAACCAGAAGTGATGTTGTCTGGAAGAAGTCAGGGTAGAAGTCATGAGAAGTCATACAGGTTTTATGCTCATGTAAATTACCACACTTCCAAGCACCTCTGTGTCCTGGAGGACCTGACCTCTTAGGTGGGGTAGGGGCAGACCCAAAAATTCATTAATAAATTAGAAGGTGCCCTAAGCAAAATGAAATGCAAGGACAAACACCTTTCCAGGCTGGAGCTGGGCTGGCTCCTCAGCAGGAAGGCCTGCTTTCCCAAAGAGATTTCCCATCTTTGCTTCCCCCAGCAGGTGTTCAGCGACCCTCTCTCCAGCAAGAGAGGGGACAAGAGGAATGAGGGAATTAACCCTTTGCTTAGGATAAGCTGGGCTCCTTCTCATACTTGGCAAATAACAATCAGAAGATACTATCTAAAAAAAGGAAAAAATTTTAAAAAACCCCTCTGAATTGCTGTAGTTAGAGGGGTCAGAGGTAACAGATAAGAACATCCTGCTGTTGAAAATAAGATGAGTACTGTTAAAATGGTGGCAGTGGGGGTCTTGGGTCCTGGTAGCAATGAAGGGGTTAAATAATTTCTGGCAGCCCATTGATCATGTAAAACCATAAAGCAGTTCCAGTAGAAAGAGATGTGTAGAGGTAGAAAATATCGAACCAAGTGCATGCTCTCTGTGGATAATAAAAATTACCCACTTTCTCACAGATGTCAAATCTGGCAGTTTTCCACTAAAAATTTGGACTGCATATCAACTATCCAAATTATTTTAGTGTCTGTTGAAGAGTGTGTTTGGCAGGGTTTCCAGTAGGAAAATAGGAAGTCGATTTGAAAACATTAATAGTATTTGAATACAACTGCTTAAGCTGATTGTTCCTCAGATGAACTCCAGTGGAAACACATTCTTCTGTGCAAATCCCCAAAAAGTCTCCAGGTGGAGAAAGTGGGGATGTGAAATAAGTGCTTAAGAGGACAGGGAGAGGTTTATCTCCAGGGGGTTTACCTTCCTCTTCCTCCTGTTTTACTCAATTATATAGATCCTGGTTAAATAAGTGGGGATAAAATAACTGGGTAAGTGTTTGAGAGGAAGGGGAGCTGACAAGGAGTATGGCCACTGAAGAGAGAAAACATGCAAATAACCTGTGGCTTTTAGCATTCTGAATGAACTTCAGTGGTGTGGGAGAGGGGAGGGATGTCACTGAGGCCTTAGTTACCATTTGTGTGCAATGGGCAGGTGCCATCAAAGCAGCAACCTGGGGTTGGATTAGATGCCCCCCAAAAAGGAAAAAAAAGGGCAGTAGAGAAAGCAGTCAGAAGTATGTTGTTATTAAAAATGGTGCATGTTTCATGCATAAACTAGAATAACGCATGATTTTTGGGTTTAAAACTTGACCTTGTAAGAGACTGGACAAGCACTCACGTTTAGCTCAGGGTTTCCTTCATCTTTCTCTGAAGCAGGGATGGCACAATAAATCAGAGGAGTGGTAACCCTGCTGTTAGTCTATAACTGGGAAACAGGAGAATGAATCCAAGAGAGGAAAGCATCAGAAGAATAAACTGAAAATTTCCTGATTGTGAGTTTGGCTAGAAATGAGCTTATAACTATAGATTATGGATATCATAAAATACTTGAAAACTAAGTAACAGAACACTGATGCACTTCTGAAAGGAAGTGATGGAAGTCATGTTCTGGCAGGTACTTCCACTGGCTTTGACAGGCTATTTTAATGCCAGCAGAAATAAGTTAGTATTTCTAACTGGGGATATAATCAGAGTTTTACTGAGTTTTTCACAGAACAAAAAGCAGTAGGAACCAAATACACTCTGATGTCATGGTGTTCTAGACACCTTCTGTCAGATCTTGAAAATGTCTTATCCTGGCCTGGGCCAGGAGAATTTCTGGAAGAGAGCTGCTGTACTAATATGATTTTTTAAAAAGTTGATGCTATTTCAAGCCAGTGCAGTGTTAATGGGGCTGCAGGCAGAGTAGCACAGTAATTTCTCTTAAATCCTGTAACCCTTTTGTGCCCTTACGAGACTTAAAAGTGGATCAGCAGAAAAGCTCAGTCCTGCCTCCCTGTTTACTGCTGTTCCTACACTGCCAGGGAGATTGGCTTGTTGCTATAGCAGGAGCTGTGTGTGTGAGAGGGAGTTGCTGCTCCAGAGAGCTTGTGCTCTGCAGAGGTCAGAGTCAAGTCTCTGATCTGTCAGTGCACTGTTACGCTTCTTAAAACAGCTCTCATAAAATTCTCTGGCTTTACCACATCTAATCTTTTGTTCTGGTGCTTGGAGAATTACTGCCAATCTTTATCTGAAGGATAACAATGGTTCTCTGATCTGGTGAAATTCTTGACTTAGTGAAATCGTTAGAAATTTATTACTTGAGTTTTGGGGAGGAAGTCAGAATTTTATCTTTCAGGTCTTTTCCAATAGGTGATCTCTGTGGTGTTCCCCTTTGCCTCAGGTTGAGTCAGATTCCCAGAGGTTTTGTCCAGCTGTTGTTTCGTGGGCAGCACTGCACGCTGTGGGAGAACAGGTCTGGCATTGACTCTGGGAGGGAGAACACAGCGGGGTCCTTGCCCTGGAGTGGGGCAGAGGGTAAGTCATGGAGAATAGTAAACACACTTGAACCGTTGGTCTGGAGCAGGCAAGAGGAGAAAGGAGAAAAAAAAGAGAGAGAGAGAGAAGTCTTTGAAATTCTTCGTCTTGTTTTTTTTTGAAGGGAAAAGTGTTGCTGTCAGGTCAGGATTAGTTCATATCTTTTATTGGTATGTCACCATTTGTAGGTGTAGAAGAAAGGATTACAGGTGACCTTGCCTCTGATAAGTCACAGCTGTACTAATTACCAAAGAAGAGAAACAGCCTTGCTCTTGGTGGGTCACAGCTGCAACTTATAAGTCTGATAAAAGGGGTGGGTTGGGTGGTCAGGGGAGGACTTTGTAGAAGAAGATAGTGAAGGAGGATCTGGAAGAAGAGGACCTTGAGGAGGTGGAGGAGCTCTGAGGAAGAAGGAATGATCCAGAGAAACACACAGAAGCAAGGAAGAGTTGGTGCTGTAAAAGATCTGCTGTGAGGTCAGTGTGGGTCTGATGGGGTCAGAGCCTGCTGTTGGAGCCTGCAGTCAGAGGCAGCAAGGAAATACTTGCAGTCATATTCCAGCAGGAAATAACCAACAGTCGGAGCCTGCAGTTGGACTCTACAGTAGGAGCTTGCTGTAGTCAGGGTCAGGATGGCCAAGCTGTAAAGAAGAATAAACTGGGACCCTTTTCACGTTGGTGAATGATAGTCTTGGCTCATTTCTACCCCTAACAAGAGGTCTGCTGCAACAGCCATTGAGTCAGGAAGTGTCTTCCCAGATATTTAAATGGCCTACTGGAAGTGCTGAATTGATCTGTAGAGTATTTGAGAGATTTTCTTGTACGTCTGTGTTATAGCATTTTCTATCTTCAGCCCCTGTATTGGCACAGGATGATTGTAAGATCCCAACATGCCCCATTCTGGCAGGTGTTTGCTTTTACTGTGTCGCCCCTGTGGGGAATGCCACCAGCTGAAATGCTCAGTGCCATCTGAGGAGGTTTTCCCCTTCTTTTCAGGGCATAACACAGAGAGAATAGGTGAGATAAATATATATGTGGATGTGAGGCATGCCAGGTTGCTGAAGCACTGCTTTATCAATTTTGATTCTTTAATAAGACTAAGAGAAATTTAGGTCAAACCCAAAGCAAAGCTATGTCTGATCACCCAACCATCAAACAGGAAAATATTTATTTTGTTATTAAGTGGCACATCCAACAAAATTGCTTTTGGGTCTCCTAATCTGTGTCTGTGGTATCAAAATTTCAGCAAATCTCAGGTTTTCCATATGTAATGAAGCTTGTTTCTTGTACAAATTCACTGTTTGCTATGTATTCTGTGTTTGGCCATCATGAAAGAATAGGCAAGTCAAAAATTAAAAAGTCTCTGTACTCCTCCTAATCTTTAGTGTCAAAATGGGATGTCAGCAGGCCTTTTTGTCTAGATGATTCATGTGGATCTGCCCATGTGACTGGATTCATCACTTAAAGACCTGTTTTACTTTTTTTTGAGGTTTTGGTGGTTGTTTTGTTTCTTCCTTGGGAGAAGACTTTCAATATTTTCACTGTCTTCTAAGTTTTTTCCAGCTGGCAACTGTAAAGGAACTCTCTGGGAAAGAGAGTCAAATCCTGACACTGTGGTGGAGTCTAGGTCTAAATCCCATCTTTGTGGCTTCACTCTGCTCCAAAGATTATAAGGGAAGGGCCTTTTGTCATTCCTGTCACATGAAAACAGGAACTTCTAGGAGTTCCACCATTGTCCATTTTTGTAATATTTCAACCCCAATTACAGGAACTGTAATTTACTAAAAACTTGATAATTTACTTAAAATTATAATAAAGCTTTGATTCTTATTCAAATTTCTTTTTTTTTTTTTTTTTCAGTGATTGAACAGAATGAAGTTAAACGTTTTACTCACACCTCCAACTGTCCAGTGCTAAAACTTAGACAGTCTTTTAACTTTTGGGCCTACTTTTATATGTAAAACAGGATGATTTGATGACTCCAGGCTTCCCCAAAGCCAGAGGCACTTTCCTCTTCCTGTTCTTTGGACACACATATTTCTTCTGCTATCATGGGTATAAATGTCCTTGATCTTCACAAACATTTAGCTGGTGGGCATTATAACAAGTCTCAGCTTGCTGGGAGAACTCTGTAAAACTGAGAATGTTTTCTGATGTGGATAATAAAATATTTTCCTGCTCCTTTATATGGCCTTAACAGACACTGAACATTGCAGTTGCTCTTAACTTGCTTTCCAGATTTCTTTGGAAATCAATGTTGAGAGAATATGACTGGTTTGGGTTCTGATTTTGCAGGTTCTAAGTGCTCAGAGCTGGTCACAACCTGCCACTGTTCACAGAGTTAAAGTGTGTGGAAGTCTGTTACTTGAGATACTTTTGCCAATAGAGCTTGGATTCATCTCTTTAGGACTAGTAATAGAAATTTCATGAAGTCTCCCCTTTTGCTCTCACTCTGTGAGATTCTGTGGCTTACCAGGAAATCCAGTTGTCAGGATTTTCAGATTGTTTTATTTTTGTTTGTTTGTTTTAAAATGGGTTGGTGTTCTTTTTTTTAAATTAGCTCCCAGTTGAAAATTTGGCACTTGCTGGCAGATTAAGTTTACATTAGTGAATCCTAGCATAAGAAAATAACGTGACCTTAAGTGAAAAATTGACAAGTGTACAAAGACAATAAGTTATTTCCTGATAGTCTTCCTCTCACTCTCCATTCTCTATCCAGCCCATAACACATGGGCTTCTGTGAAACTAAGACTTTCTATCTTGTTAAGTCTTCCTGTAGTTATTTTTCTGATTTTTCTGTGTTTGGATAGACTAGTCTCAGCTCAAGTGTTTGTTTTTGCAGGTGTCTGATATTTTAGCAGGAATTTCTACTTGCTTTTGTCACTTCAGCATTATTCCCCATTCCTGGAAGTGTTGAAGGCCAGGCTGGATGGGGCTCTGAGTAAGACTGTAAGATTTCCCTGCCCATGAGGAGGTTGTAATTTGATAATCTTTGTAAGGTTCCTTCCAACTCTAACCATTCTATAATTCAGAATCCATTTCTAAGTCTGTTTTCTCCAGGATTTTCCTACTTTTTATAGCTTGGAAGATTTTAAAACCTTCTTCCTGCCCTGTTGTTCATCAGGAGTGACTTTGGCCACCTCTTCATTTTCAGCTTGCAGTTTTGAAAAGCTCCTATCTCCAACCATCCTGCATTTGAAAACTAATTAGCAATTGTACTGTTTGCGAATCAATCAATTTCATACATCCTTAACAGAGGGAATGGGGCTTTGCAGGAGTAAATGGAATTTTGTTTGTGAAAAAAACTTGTGGTTGCTGAGTCTGAAGAGTGGCACTCACAGGAGAACATTGATTGTTTGTCATAAGTGGAAAGTGCAACTAAATATTCCTTTATGATTTTTCCTTTTTTAGAAGGTAACATTCTACAAACCTATTGGAAAAGGAGCTTTATCCTTTTAGCTTTCTTAGGTAGAGTGGTCCCTACTAGCTTTGGAACAAGATTTGCCCAAGAGAACTTAGCAACTTAGCAAAAGAAAATAAATAAAGCAGCACGTTTAAAATAAACTGCATTCTAAAAGAACACATTTTTTTTACCCAAACCACCCACATATATGTTAACGTACAGAATTAGTCCTAACCTGCCAAAAGAAGAAAATGCACAACACCTTTCAAAGATGCAAATTGACAATTAACAAAACAATAGAGTTCTAGCCTTCCATTGCTGAGGTGCAAATTGATAATCAGATTGCAAGAAAAAACTAGTGGCTTCTATTTAAGATTTGAGAGAAGGCTCCCTGTGGAAGGAGGGGAGGGAGAGGGACAGGGACTAAGCAATGCGACCAGTTCTACAGTGGGAAAAACCCACATAAGGAGCACCGAGATGCACCAGGCTGATATCAACTGTATGGGTTGCGTGTTGTTAATTGTGACAACAGGAATGAGAAGGGAGTGGTAAAATTTGGTTATGTTGTGGAATTGCAGATATTTTTCTTATATGTTTCCAATGCCCTAAAGTGATGTTGATGGGAGAAGATGCAAACCCTGTGTAATATTTTTTTTTCCCCACTTACCTTTGGCAGTTTTGCCTTCACTTTGCACATTAAATTCCATCTCTTGTATTTTTCCTAATGTTTCATACACCCATGAGCAGCTGTAGGTAACTGCCAGTTTATTTTACCCTAACTTGTCTCAGATGTATTTTATCCTTTTCAAATATGAAATTTTACATAGTGATTTCCACTAGAGTTTAAGAGGAAATAAATAACGAGAACTGCCATTGCCTTTTCTAATAGGAAATTTTAGTGCTCAGTGCCTGGGCAAAACAGGTTGTCATACTGCAGGAAATTTTCACGTTGCAAATTAGAAAGAACATGAGGAACTGGAGGTTTGTTTGGACAGTTGTAATTTGGATGCAAATGTTGAAGAAATGGTCATAAACTTTGTTTTGTGCCTTCCCACCATCCAAGCTGTGTTTGTTCTGTGCTTTTGGCCAACTCCAATACAATTGGTGCCTTAGGTCACATCCTGTTGTGGCCTGTAGTATTTCTGCTACTGTGTTCCTGTGCAAGCTGATGGGTTTTAATGGGAATTTTGCTTAGTTTGATTTTAATTTACCAGTGACTGGTTCCCAGTGCTGTTTAATTTTTAACATCCGATCTCTCCTGAAAGATCTGTATGGTAGCACGTGTATGTCCTTTTTAATTTTGTTCTTCTGAGTTCTTTTCTCTTGAAGTTTTGTTACTATGGAATCTGCATTTCAAAAGTAGAAGAGTAATTTAAGGATAAGACTTTTTTAATAATCTGAATAATTTGACAAATATATAGATACATAGTCTGGAACTTTTAAGACTGGTTGAAGTATTTGAAACTTGGTTAATTTGAAAGCGAGCCGCGTGATTAAAATGTCCTGGGTATCACGGAAAGTTTCAGCCATAATTATACGGTTTTAATGAATTTGTTGCTCTTGAAAATGTTGAGTTGACAGCTGCTTGGGATGAAGTCCTGGCTGGTTGCAGCACATGATAGGTAGGGGATTGCAGAGCTCTGAGCGCTCGGCGCGTTGCTCGGCTCCCTCTCAAAACGAAGTTGAAGATCACTCAGTAAACGACCAGCTGAGCCCTCCCTTTCCATCAACAGAGCAGCAGCATTTTATTTTGTGGACAGCTGGCTGGTAGAGAATACTTGACATCTTCCTCTGATTTGTGGTCAGCATGTGTCAGTCCACCAGGATGGTTGTCACGGCCCTCATCATGTGAGGAGGAGTGGAGGAATTTTGGATGCTGATACCGGCAGTGACTGTACTCTTGAGCCTGCATTCAGGAAACAGATTAATTCCTCTTTCAGGTGCCAAGATTTGGCACCTTTTATGTATTTTGATTAGCACTGGATAGGAGATTTTTATCCTTAGTGGTTTAATGGTTTGTTGCATTTAGATACCACTTATTATGAACTAGATTCTGACATTCAATATTATCTGACTTCTCTGAAAGCCAGCCCCTCTTGAGTGAATGAGATGTTTGACAGGTAAATAATAGAGTATGGTGCCCTATGAATACGTTTTAACGTGTTCCCCTAAAGTTTTTTTAGCATTGATGCATGTATTTAAAGAGTTTAGTATGCAAGACATAGAAGGATGGAAAAGTTTGTTTATGCATTCAATAATTTCTGCTAGGGCAAGATTCATGTTGATGTCATTCTACACAGCATTTTATTATCCTGCCTCTGGTACAAAGGGGTATGTAATCTGAAGGATGGGGGTGGACTTTTTTTTTTTTCAAATAAAAGCCACTAAGGCCAGCACTTTTGTCCCTTTTCATGTCTTCTGAAGTCTGTGTGATTTCTAACCCTTTATTTCTTTTTTCCAGGCTATTCATGTTTGCTGTCGGGCAGGGCAAATCAATCTTTTTCTAAGTACTCTTTAATCATAAATCCAGATGTATTAAGCTTGCTATTACCTAGCCAGTGGTAGTCAGGAAAAGGCAGGGGGGAATGTCTAGTCAGAATGGCTGAACTGTGATTGGAATCACAGGGCTCCTTGCTCTGTGCACCTTCACTTTTGGACTGCAGTGATGCTTTTGGTCTTGTTGGTGAGCTGCCTTTTTAAAAATTTTGGTTTTATCTTTATTTAATAGAGGCTGTGTTAGCATTCTGTCTAATTATTGTGTTTGGTAGTGTCTGTTTTGTGTGCAGTGAATGTTCATTCCCCTTAGCTTACATTTCCCCTCTGGTTTTCAATAAATCTTGGTGGACCTTTGTATCCTGCCATCTTTTCTACCCTTTTTCCCTAGAGTGCTAATTCCCCCCCTCCACATATCTGTAAAATCAGCATTTTATTTTTTTCCCTCCTGAGCAGCCATTGCCATCAGCTGTTATAAAATAATGGCTTTAGATGTGTCCCTTATAATACACTGACCCCTCTGTCTGATTTATCATTAATTTCCAGAGATTTGTTCCAGACTTGAACTAATACCTTCCCCCCAGGGTCTTGAGTTAAAAAGCACACTGAAACCCACTTCCTTTTGCACCTGGAATATTAATTGTATTGCCACCAGCATCCCTGGCATGTGGAGACATCCCACCACAGTTAACAATATCTGAGTGGTTTCCACTGGCTTCTGTATAACAACATTCAAGCTTCTTACACTTATTTTTGAGTTTGTATTCTATCTTGCTACTGTTTTCCACTCCAGTATCCATACTCTTACTTTTTGGAAAACTCATTTTTATCTCCCTGGAGTTCTTGCAAGTTTATTTTTTCTATTTCTGCTTTGTGCCATTAAAAGCAGAAAAGGTATGACCATTTGCAGTGGAACTTGGTCTGTGCTTTACAGTGTTGGAATGTTTGTAAGTTATGGTTTTACTAGGCTTGGAAGACTTTATATTAATTAATTAATATTAATTAAAATATTGAAAGAGGATAAGCTTATGAGTGCTGCCACATAGTCAGCAGAAAGTATTGAATCTTGAGGTTTAAGGTTTTTTTCACTTTGATGTATTGCACTTAAAGTGGGATGTGTTTGCAACTAGCAGGTTGAAGGCATGGTCCCTGGCCAGGCAGTGAGAAATCTCTGCTTGGCTCTGCTGAGCACAGGACACACAGATATTGTGTGTTCACTGCAGGGTTGTTGGGACTGGAAGTGAAGGGCTGTTGAGACTTGTTACCCACCACAGCTATGCCTCTAAGTCACCTTCTCCAGGTACTGTGAAAGCCATGCTGTCTTTTAAACCTCACATCAGAAATTTCAATGAGTTCTTTGGAGATAATTCCCATGCCAGGGTGCTTTTATTAATGTCCTGTTGGTTCTTAGAATTACAGGCAACTCTTCCTAAGCAAAGAACTGAAAAGATTGCTGTGTAGGAACCTGTTCCCTTGTAGCTAAGGCTCATCAATGCCCCTCATTATTTTCCTGTTGCTGCAGTGCAGCTTGACAAGCAGTTACCAACTCTTGCTTAGGATGCCTTTGCAAACCTGGTGGACCCATAGATCTCCCTGCCAAGACAATAGGAGCTGTCAGTCATTGCTACCTGTGAAAATTAACACCCCAGAAAAGTAAATCCATTCTGGCCTGTTTCGAATTTTAGCCCTTTTGATATTAAAAAAAAAGGGGGGGGGAAAGGATTTTGATAATCAGGAAGTCTTAATACTTATTTGCTTGATTTGGAATTGTTTTGTATAGCTACTGAAATGGTTTAGTAGCCTTAGATCATATAAATAGAGTGTGTGAACAGCCATGTATATGAAGAAAGAATAATGAAATGCATATTCTATGTTGCTTCTTGTCTGCAAACCTGTTGTTAACCAAGTTCAGTTTTAACCTGTGAGAATCCGCAGACACGTTAGTTGGAGGAGCTGATAGGTAAGAACAGTGCAGACAAATAAACATTAGGAAAGTAAAACATCAAGTCCTTACTCATCATCACCATGTTTATTGAATTAAAGACTTCAAACGCTGGGGCCGTATGTAGGATCACCTTGCTCCCACATCAGAAGGACACACTGCTTCTCATGCCTGGAGTAAAATTGCTCAGGACCAAAGCACGTCTTGAAAGTTTTGTTTCTTGCAGGCATTTATGCATAAAGGCTCCATTTGTAAGGCAGAAGTAGCTAAAAATAGGATATAGTACTATGGTTAACGATGATACTGAGAGCAGAGGAAAAGCCGTAGTGCCACATTTTCGGGTTTGCTTGCCAGATTGGGGGCGTCTGTGGGGGTAAGACACTGCTAGTCGTCCCTTTGTACTCATGGCTGGTATCCTTAGTTATTTATGCCTCAAGTTTCAAATACCTGGAAGTATTTTCTGTAATATAAGACCATTTTTTTTAAAGTGCCTAGCCAAAAAATTCCAAGATTTGATGTAGAAACATTAGGATTAAAGCAAAAATATCATGTCTTTGTTTTACTTCAGGCGTTAAGTCAGTAGTGCTTCTGCCAGCTTTACCCAAAAGCAGGAGGGATAGAGACCTAATAAAAATGCAATGAAAGCTGAATCCTTGTGCATTCACAGATGTGTAGGAGATGGAGCTTTAAGAGAAGTGCACATGCAATGACTTCTGCTTAGGAGCATCAACATCAGTTTTGTGGTGTGTACAGCATTCCCAGCCACTGGTGTGTGATAAAGCTGCCACAGGGATGGCAGCCACTTAGCCATATCCTGTCAGCTCTTCAGTGTCACTAACAGTCTGTTTGTGCCTGCTTGGGCTCATTTACCCTGAGTGACTCAGCTCTGTGTTGGGGAGCATCTTTTGCCTACAGGACCTGCTTTGGTGTTCGGGTGACTTTTTGAGGCTTTATTTTGTTTGGGATTTTTTTTTTTTTTTTTAAGAGATGTTTTGTGGTTTTTATGCCACTTAGCACCGCATCGTCCTGCCGTTGGTGGCTTGTGGCTGATGATAACAAGCAAGTAGTGGTGGAGCAAAGCAAACAGTATTTCTACTACAAGAAAACACCCCAACATCCTCTATCACTACAAATCTTTCGTGGTTGCTGTTTCCTCTCCTGGGAGCCTCGCCCATTGCATTCCTGCTTTGAGATGGTTGTCTCCTGGGCAGACAAAGGAGTGCAGAGCTGCCAGCTGGCTCGTCGCCCCTCCTGCCCATCCGTGCTGTTGCAGACACCTTTCAAAGCGTGGGGAGAGGTGTGGGTGGCGTGATGCCGGCTTGGGGCAGCTCCAAGGCTGCGTGCCTGAAGGAAGGATCAGGCTGCCTCGGCCAGAATGGTTCAGGACACGCTGCTGGGAACAGGAATTTCAGACCCCACAGATGCGCTGACACAATTTCAGCGTTGTTTGGGACCGCGTTTATGACCGGAGTCTTACTGCAGGGTCTGCGCTGCAAAGAATGGGATTTACAGATAACTTCGGGAAGAGGGAGGGAGTCTACTGGAAAGCTGCAGTTTCTGCCTATTTTGGTTAAACTGATTCAGCCTTTCGAGGTCATTTAGGGTGGATTGATATGTTCTCATTCTCCGTATGTGCAGCAGCGCAAGGATCCTGCAGATTGCAATAAACGGGGAAAGGGAAGGAGCAGATTGTCCTACCGGAAAGTAAAAGACTCTTTCAGGATTGTGTAGGTTGTGTAATTTGAAGATCAACATTGCTTATGGTGAACAGATGGAGAGGATGATTAGAAGCTACAAGTGCCCTCCTGTGCTATAGGCCCAATGTCAGATAAACTACCTCTACAGAAAATTATCACTTTCTGAAATTCTAGGACAACTGTAGGTTGTATTCTATGAAATTGAGAGAGAAAACTGGTGTGAGGAGGAGGAAAGGATCTAGACTGTTAACTGTGTGAGACTGCAAACTGCCTCTCAGGAAGCTCAGATTCAAGGTGATTTTAGTGTCTGTGAGTGCTCAACATTGCTTTTATGAAACTGTGTGAGAGGAAATTCCCATTATTTCAGTCCTGGAGTTCTGTGGCTATCATTAGTGCAAGTCTGGATGATTTTTCCCTCAGTGAGGGTGTGCTCACCTGCCTCACAAGGTCTAACAGTGCAGTGTTTGTACACCAGAGAACACATGCAGAAACCTGAACAAGCAGTGCATTTTGCCACGTGTGGCTGTAGGAAAAGCTTTTCTGGGAACACCTGGTTGAGAGCTGTAGACCAGTGTGAGTGTATATTGCAGCAATGTGTTAGTATTTAAGGCTGATTGTGTGAGGTTTTTGGCTTTTCCTTGAAAGATTTGTTTAAGGTATGAGTGAGTAACAAAGATGTAGAACAATGTGCAGTGATTGGAGAATAAATGGTGTGTATGGACTAAGCTGGCACATCTTCTGTCTGGGAGTGAAGCATCTTCCTTGGGGCTTAGGAACAAAACTACCTGTGTGTTACAAGGATCCTAGCTAGAACCAATACTCCAAAGGACTGGGAGGGCATAAAGTGGCAGGCTGGAAAATACAGGAACTGGGTAAGTAAGCATTAGTGTCTGGTCAGAGCTTGGCAGACAAAACAGGCAGTGTCAGGGCAAGAAAGCACAGTGCCTTAATGGAGCTCTTTCTGTGAGTTGTTTAAGGGCTGGAGTGAAAGTTGTGCTCAGTAAGTAGAAAAAATACTGAAATGGTAAGAGGGGAGAAAAAGTGCTTTTCCCTGAGGATAAACCGAACTGAACTAGCAGATGTGGAAAAGAATTTGGATGTTCTTGTGGTTAAATCAATGGCAGTGAGCAATGATGGTCTAGGAGGAAAGGTGGTCAGTGGACGTGGCTCTGTATTGTCCTGCTTTGCAGTGTGTGTTCATATGTTTGTAAACATACCTCCCAAAATCAGGATATGCAGCAATGGGGAAGGTGTTCCCGACACGTGTATATAATGTATGGTATTACATACAGGAACTGTTGGATAAATGAACACTAAGATTGTGAAGTCAGGCTCTCAAAGCATAGGAAATGCCAGAATTAGATTTGTCTGCACAACCTTAATTCAGCCCCTTTGTGCATATGCATTATGATACAGTCTTTAATTACATGATCACATATCAGGCCACTGAAATGACAGTGCTGACAGAATGAGAAGATATTCTATTTTTTAAAATCCTTTTTGTGTCTCCCTGTGGCAGGCATATTCTGTACACATTCAAACCCCAGCTTAAAACCAGAAATTCCGTAATAATATTGGTATAACCAGTACATGTGAAAATTAATAACTTCCCATAGCCTCCTCTGTGATGCTTATCACTGTATTATCTGTACAGTGTAAAGATGTTAATTGATTCTTACAACATCTATCTTGGTGGTGCTCTGTTTTACAGATGAGGGAAGTTTTTGAAGGAAAACGCCCCAGTTCAGTCAAATTCTACCTGTATAGCCACAGTCATCCTAAATCCTGGCAGCAATCCAGTTCACTGAAGCCTGCTTAATTCTGAATATTTATCTGCCTTGGGGAGTTTCTGGATTACCTGAAAGTGTCTGAACTCTCCTACCCAGAGCTATGCCTTTGCCACCTCTTTAAGGGGAACCCTGAGGAAAAACGTATTTCCTGCCCTTCTCCCAAAGTGATGCTACTTAAGCACCAAGAAGGCCAGAGCCATGTGACAATCCAGGCTCCAAACTGGCCTGATGGTAGACTTGTAGAAGGATTGGGCTTTCAGTGGAGTGGTTGATGCCAGGTAGACACAGGACCTTAGCCTTTTCTGTTAGTTCTCCATGATGATAACTAGAGAGGAGGTATCTTGCTTAGACCTCTGTTCAGTCAGTGGAATGAAGGAAATGCAGAATTTCTTGGAATTAAATTCTCTGTGCAAGTCTCCAGAGGTACCCCCTAGCTCCATTTGATGTGTAGGGAAAGTAAGCCTGTGATAGGCTTCTAAATGCAACTGGGTCCGATCTGACTCTTCAAAATGTTGTTTTCACTTTATTGTAGCTGTTTGTATCTCCAAAATAAAGCATCAGTTGAGTGCAAAATATAGCATCCCCAAGTATACATGCAGGTACACCAGGTCAGAAAGTGGGACGTGTACGACAAAGGGCTTCCTGCAAGTTTTTGGGCTCCTGCAAAACCGTGCTTCTTTTTGGCTTGCAAATCTCTGCTGCCTTCAATTCTCATGTTCCAGTACCTAAAACAAATGAGCTCATGGTGCAGCAGACAACTTTGTAAGTGTGCAAGTCATGTTCATTCCCAGAGCTGGCTATTCTGGGGTGATAGTCTACTAGAAAAAAAAAATAAATTGGAATTTGATCATATAATTAGAGAGTATTGCAATGTGTGTGCACAAAGACTGAATCTTAGCTTGAGCTTCCAATGGTTAAATAAGGAATGATTGTGAAATCTTAAAGTACAGTATTTTGTTGGATGCTCACTTTGGCTCAATATTTTTCCACCAGAGAATTTTATAGTATTAAACTGAAAATGTTGCAGAGGTCTACCACCCTTTCCCTCTCACTTAGGTCATCAGAGGGCTGTTACTTACAGATCCTTAGAAGAGGGTCCTGCTGGTTTCTGCCAGCTGTGGACAGCAGCAGATGGGTTGAGTTGGTCAGAAGTCCAGCAGTTATTCCCAGTTGTGAGGGTAGTGGCCTCTGGCAGTCTTGCCATATTCTAAATTATTTTTTTGTCTTTCTCCTCTTCACCCATACTTCTTTCTCCTCAGCTCCTGCCAGCCCCTGTTACTCCATTTCTTAAAAAAATCTGTGCTGCTTTTCTGTGCTTTAGGTCTTTACATGGAGTTGAGTTGCTTCATCTGCCTTTACGGCTTGGCAGCAAACGGGAGGGCGTGACGTTTTACTGCCTCTGCAGCACTTCCCAGTGTAAAACCTGGGAGCACTCTGGTGGCTCAGAAGAGCTGCTGGAAGTGGCTTGTGGAGCAGGCTGGCACAATGAGGGAGGCACATGGACCTGCAAAGGGGTAGCATGCCCGACACACCAGGCCCTTCGGTCTGTTGCACTGATTTTCAGCAAGGCTTTTCTGCACGTGTGTAAATCGAGAGCTCCCTCTTCCTCACTCTCGGACAGCATTCTGACTGGTGGTTGCAAAGGGCAAGTGGCAAGAGTTGCTTTCCTCCATGCACATTTCAGGGTCGTCCGAGAATGACTTAAGCTGTTGTCAGTGAGAGTGATTTAAAAAAAAAAAAAAAAAAAAAAAGAAAAGAAAAGGTGTGGCTCAGGTCATGAATAGCGATGTATGAAGCCAAGCAGTTCATTTGTTCAGTTTTTTGTTTCTGTGTATTGGCTGCTGCATTTATTTTCTTTTAACTATGTAAGGCCATATATATATATAAAATATATATAAATATATTAGGCCAACCAGAACTGAGATTGTGACGTTTCCAATGGAATGGCAGTCGAGGTTTGATCAGTAGTGGTGTGATTCCTGCTGATATGCTGGATATTTAGAGAGAAAAGCAAACAGCATAGCAGGGACCTTACAACACCAGTTGGTTAAAATTCAGTCCTTTGAAAACTCCAGAGACTTAGTGAATTACTCTAAAATTTACCTTTGCCTTTATTGTGCTGATTCGTTGCGTGTACCAAAGTTGCTAAAGTAAGAAATACTGCTTTGCATTCAAGGAAACAGATTTCCATGCTTGCATTAGAAAAAGAAACAAACTGTCTCGGCTGAAATAAGAAACATTATCAGCAATATAAATTTTCAAAAGTAATCTGTATTCTATAATTCAGGTTTGGGGTATGTAAGGTGCAGCCATATTTGGAGGTTCTGATCTGCCTGTTGTATTGGTGATTATGTACTGCAGGGAGGGATGAGGATTTGCTGCCTTGCCAGTTTAATAGAGGCAAGGTAACTAATTTGATTCGGGATACTCTCATCATGAGTCGCTTGAAGGTGTTCAAATTTGCTTATGAAATAGTCCCTTCTGAGCTAAGGAGATGGAAATGAGACACTAAAAAGCTTTCTTGAAATGCTTCCATGTTTCTCAGCTCAGAACATCCCATTTGATATTAATATTAGGTACTGAGGCTAAGTCATCAGGTAGAAGAGGGAGGAAATGTAGAAATAGTCATTTTCTTGTGTGTTTCCTCAGGATGCTATTTTGAGGCTTTAAAAAAAAAAAATAAAATTCCTGCTTTGCTGCTGAGGCTGCTGTAAAGCGGGGAAGTGGCAGATGTAATTGAAGTCCCAGGGCCCTGCCCTAAAAGAGGTCCAATCCTGGCAGCCTACATATTGCTTATATGAAAGCGAACAGATGGATACATTTGGTCAATTCTGCCGGGTTCATATGGAAACCTTCAGAATTTTTTCTTACTATTTTGAGTGGAATACTTAAATCTGTTATCTGCTGAGAAGCTGTAGTTGCCTGGGATGGGGGCTTTGGTAGCTTTGAGCAGGGAGTGTTGCCTTGCTGTGGATGCCTTCCGATCAGATGTGTTTATCTCCCCGTACTCCTTCCCCCTCTCCCCTTCCTACAGGACCAATTCAGCTACTGGAGGAGTGAGCTGGATTTTTTTCAACTTCAATGGCATGAGAACTGTCAGCTGAGTCTTAATCATGGAGCTATTACTGGTAGTGAAGGAAAGAGAAGAAATCCAGCTTGCTTTTCAGACCATAGATTGATTGCAGAAGCAAATTTTGATTATTCTTGGGGTGGAGAGAGAAGAGGAAGGAGGAGATTTAGAGAACAAAAACATCACGTTTTCTTTAATTAAAAAAAAACCCACTAATTTTCTGATACTAATTCATGCTGAATTCTTGCTGACAGTTTTTTTTATGTTTCCCATTTCAAAACAACTGAAAGCAATGAATTGAAGGGAGAAGAATGAAGACTCAAAGAGGAGGGGTGTAGGTGCACTAGCAGGACACATCTTGAAGTGCCAATATTTAGTCTAGGAGGGGGGAGGAGGTAGAGTTAATCTGTAATGCTTGAAATTAGTTGCTTTTGAGTATCCTCAGGTGTGTACGTGAGTGTGTACATGTGTAATGAGTCAATAACACGGCATCAGGGAAAAAAATTGGTACATGGCTAAATTCTAAAAGCCTATCATGCAGATGTGTCAGCATGTGTTGTCATCTAGTTACCTTTTTTCCAAGTGTATAACCATATATAAATATACACAATAAGTATTTAGACATTATCAACGACAGCTCTGTGCAGTATTAAAGTTGTTAAAGAAACTCAGTCTTGCCAGAAAGCTTTAACTTTAAAGATTTCCAGGAAAGCTTTAAAAAAGACAAAAAAAAAATTGCAATCTCTGATATTAAAAGCATGTTTCTATGAAGATTGCAGTTGTGAGTGCTCATTTCTGTCTTTTCTTTAAAGAAAAACTTCTTTTAACCACTAGTGACAATAACTGTTGTTGAAAATGGGGGCTAGAAAACAAGAGCAGAAGCTGAAATTGTTGGGAGAGAGAGCTAGAGAGCTTGATTTTGACAAAAATAGTTCCTTCTCGATTCCTCTCTCACTCTCTTGAGCTGCATCCTTCTCACAAAAACAACTCCACCCACTGTTGTAGAAAATGGCCATCTCTTGGTATGTTCTTTGGAGGTCTTGTTTTGATAGAGCTAGTGCTAGTTTTGGGGATTAACAGGAATAACCCTTTCAAATTTTGTTAAGGCATGGTACCAATACAGAAGGACCCATATAAACTATTTAAAATACCCTTGTTAACAGAGATTTAGCAGTCATTTCATTCTCCACTGTTCATCACATTCACACATGTGGGATGGGCATTAACAGATTGAGATACATCTTTTCATTTCAATTCTGCAGCAGTCTCTCTTGGTAGGAATATTTTATGTAGTAATAATTTTCTTCCTATTACAGACTTTCTAACTATGTTAATGGCAGTAGACTGGCCAGAGAGACATTCGTGAGAACTACCTTTGCAGTGACATTTAAACAATTTATTTGATCTTGCTTTAGCATACCTGCTTATGCCTTTTTTCACTCTGTTGATGACCTTAGGAGAACTTTGTGTATAACCATGGGTCTTTCAATCACATTCAGCTTAACAAAATGGTATGCAAATTTCTGCAAGATGTTATTGCTGAAGTCTTTGGGATTTGCAGAGAGTCTGCTAGCAGGTGGATGCCCCTTGACAGCATTGGCATGTTTAAGGAGCAGCTCCAAGGCCAGCTGGAGGAGGCAGAGTGACTTAAAGGAGGATTCTCTCTTTAATGGGTATGCAGTTGTTGGGTGAGCCTGGGCTTACCCAAAGCAGAAGGTGCTATTATCTATATTTTTATATATATATTTATTTTTTTATATATATATATATATATTTCCTTGGTGCATGATAAGGGAAAAAGCAGAGCCAAGAAAGGTTGGTGGCAAGAGGGCATTTCTATATATCTCACATTTGTACTATGTTGAATTGATCATCTTATCACCATTTAGAGAAATCACAAGTTGTGGATTTGTGGCTGAGAGGTGTTAGTGGTTGTGGGAGTGCTCTTGGCTAAAAGCCTAAAATGAGGACTTTGTGAGGGCATATCTTGTCCTGTGCTTGATACTGGACCATGTGTAAGAGTGCTCTTAAAAAGAGAATAGTTAAAAGAAATTACCACTGCCACTATAGCCTTTAACACTTCTATCAGGTTCTATCAGGATCAAAAGTCCTATTGTAAAGCGGTGTTACAAAATCATCCAAGCCAAAATCAGGGAAAGTGAAAGGCAAGAAATGAAATGAATTAACAGGCAAATAAATTTTTATATTTATCAGCTTGTTGATTTTTAGTATAATTCATGGAAATGAATTCTGTGAAATTGTCATTCCGTGACAGCTGATTGGGTGGGAAAAAACGTAGGATTGCTGCTGAATGCTTACATTGACAGGAACATTCCCAATCGCTAAAAATAAAACCCTTGGACAGTAACATCATGCAAATTTGTGTACGTGGGTTACCTGCTGTATGATGTCCCCTATATGGGAAACACTTGAAGCACATGATCAGCCTCTTCAATCTCTGTTGAACTAAATAATATTTTAGGTTTGATTTGTTGGGGTATTTTGGTTGGGGTTTTTTCGTTTGTGTTTTTTTTTTTTTTTTTTATTTTTTTTTAAGATGAGAAGGTAAGCCTTCATGTTTTAAGCTTGGCTTCTTCATAAATATTTGCAGATTGAGGGGCAGCTTACACTGCTGGCTATCCCTCCATTTCCCAATCTGAGTCGTGAAGAAAAAGTTTTTGGCTCAGAAGTTGTGTGGAAAGCAAGCAGGTTTGCTGGGTGGGTCATTGAGGTGGCCTTAGCATATGTTTGTGCACAATGTGTTGTTCCTACATTACTGGGCTGGCTTCTCTGCCCATGTCTAATAGCCTACAAACAATAATAATCCCTGTGTGTGTCACACTCTGCCCTCTGCAGCACTAAAGCTCCTCTGTTGAAGGGGAAAATTCAAAGGAATCATCAGTTCTCCTAAAATTGTCAGTTTTGGTTTTCTGTGGTCATACCAATTTAGTGTCTGGGTCTGATGTTTTCCCCTTATCCCGTGTCTTGTATACAGCTTTGACTTGCTGTCGGAATTGAGTAGTCCAAGCATAAGACAAGGGAAAAATCAAGCTTTCTGTCCCTGGGGTAAAGGAAATTATATGTAGTTCAACTTTCTCAAGTGACAACATTTATTAGGCAGTTACTACAGATGTCTGTATGTAGTTACAGATAGCTTGGTATTTTCTGGGCACTTCCCCAGTAATAAAATCCCAAGTCAGTATTTACAGGAGATGCTGAAGCTTTTTTTCAGTGATTCCTTCAAATGTAGCATTTCTTTAAAAATCTGTAATGGAAATTTGCAGCTAGAAAAAGTTAAGTCATGGATCCACTATGAATTTTCTCAGACATTCTTGTTTTCCCTCCTTTTCCTGCTGGTGTGGGTCCAGCATAAAACATACATAAAACATACCCAGTCCGTGTGTACATTTTAGGTGCTTCTATTTGGGTTCCACTGTTGCAGTGCAAAGAGTACCTTAGCCACGTCTCTACCAAAAAGAAATAAAACAGAGTTGTAGATAGAGAGTGGGGAGAAAAGAGAGAGTCCTTTCCATTTATGTATTTCTTTTCATGATTTTTGTTTGGCTTTTTTTTTTTTTAAATTCAGTTTTATTTGTTTGGGCAAGTTTCCTGCCATTTACCTTTGCATTTGCATTTCCTATTGATTGGCAATTTTTAAACTGTTTATTGTGCTCTTTTGTTTAGCTGTTCAAGAGCTAAAACAAAAGCCACCAGGCCCTGTGAGGGACACATTTGCATGCGGCGAGCGTTGCCCGAGGAAAAAGTAATTGCTAATGCATATTTATGTGGCACAAATTTGCCATTTGTTTATGCATAAAATTATCAATAGTGCAGGGCGGCCCAGCCGTAGAAAATGGTGACCTTTTTAGCTTAATAAAGAGAAATCAGCTGTTATTGTGAAGAGATCAGCCATTTATTCTGTGTTGAGGGACACTGTCGGGAAAATGTAGATTGGTGCCGGCAATATCATTAAATGGAAGGCCAGTGACCCTTTCGGTATAGTCTATTATACTTTATCTAATAGGGGATAAATGACTCTGGTTGGCAAATAGATTAAAAAAAAAAATAGAGAGAACAAAAATAAAAAAGAGGAAAAAACCGCCTCCCCAAAAAGCAATAAAGCCTGCTAGCCTTCCTGATTTTTCTCACACAGCCCAGCCATATGAACAGGTAGATCCTGAGGAGGTAGTCCTGCACAAGCCATCTGGTACTTTTCTAGCAGGAAAATCATTTGAAAAAACAACAAAAAACCCAACCCTAAGACAACCCCCAAGCTCACTCTGTTTAGACTAGTTCTGGCTGCTTTGGAGTGGGAAAACCATCCAGAGCCAGGCTGTGATTCTTCCCAGTGCGTGTCAAAACCAGTGTTCTGTGGGGCCATAATGTGGATTGGATTTTTGGCTTGTGAAATGAGAGCTCAAGAGTTTGAAATGACAAGGTGTAGGGTCTTCTCTGAAGACAACAGGTTTTCAAAAACATTTATCCTTTTTTCTTTTATGCATTCTATTTCTTTAAGAGCGAAGAAGAATTTGTAGGTAGTGAAGATCTCACCTGCAGAAGATGCAGCAACACAGTTTCTTTGTAACACTTGACTAATTCAGCTCAACCTTTAATAGGCAGATTTAAGACTTGAGGAGTTAAAAACGAACAGCTGTAAGCCTCGAGGAGTTCTTGTGAAAATGAAAGTGTATGCACAAAACCTCATGTTTCCCTGTTTCTCTTATTCTCTATAATGCATAACAGAATAGAGTTTTAACCACCAGGTGAAATGTGGAGAAGCTGTGAGTCACAGTTGCTTTTAAAAGGTTGCATTTTCTGTGCAAAATGTGTGGTGGGCTGGGGGTTTGATTTTTTTATTTTTTATTTTTTTTAATCCCTGAGAAATATCCAGCAGATAATTGCTGGAGTAATTCTGGGGCTTTGCTCTCTTTAAAAAAAAAAAACAAAAAAAACAAAAAACAAAAAAACAACAACCAACCAACCCAAAAATATGTTCCTAAAAATATACCCCAAGCTAATGTCATCATCACAGGAAAGTCACCACAGTGTTTGTCACTGTGTGTCATCTTCCTGGTGGCCTCAGTGAAGAGGCAGAGCTTGAACAGGGCAGTGGAACTTGCAGATAGTGGAAGTTTTTTGAGGCAGGGCTGTGTGGAGATGATTGTGGGGAGGTTGTGGTCAGAGGCAGGACTTTGGTCTTCTCAAGGCTGTCGCTGTGATTTCAGCACTATTAAAATTTGGACAATATTTAAATAAAAATACTTTAGTCAAATATAATACAATATGTAAAACTTACTTTATGAGATATTGCATACTATATCATCTATTACTTTCTCTAATGTTGCAAAAGTCTTTGTAAGGGTGTGTGCTACAGTTCAAGATTTTTATACCTAAAATTTTCTCTTATTAGAATTTTTTGGAAAGGGTTAGTTTAATTCCTGTACATAGAGCTGTTGCCTGCTTCTGGAATGGTGCACTCACAGTCCTCCCAAATAATGATTCCCAACCATGTTGCTGTAGAAACAAAAATATTGTAGGACTAGTTATGGAAATAGAGAGGAAGTCAAAGGAATAGTTTAAAAGCAGAATTTTTCTTAGGTCTATCCTATGGAAACTGCAGTAAATATGAAAGTGAATTTAATTGCAGAGTAGGATCTAGGTTACTTCACATGGCAACAGGCCCTTTCTTTACTGGTTCTGTCTCTCCACTCAAGACTGGAGCCAAGAACCATAATTTCAGAAGTCTCTGTTAATGTTTGGTGATTGCTTCACTGCATTGTTAATAAACAGTTGAATTATGTGGGTTTTTTCCTTTAAAAACACATTTTAAATTTTACTTCAACTAATTAACTAAAGTTTGCGTAGTCCAAGTAAATCTGATTTTTTTCAAAGAGTCTTTTTCCGTACAGATATTTCCAGGTCTGCTCCTGGAAAAAAATCATCTTATTCCCATCAAAGCTTGTAGGCAGTTGTTAGTCTGATTTTTGCTTTGTCTTTTCTAATAGTCATGAAACAACTCTTTTGAAGCTGCTTGACACCAGCTAGAAAGTTGTATGTAGATAAAATTACCAAGAAGAAAATGCTTAAGTCTGTATGGGAATAAACTGGGGGTCACAGTGTTGTAAACTGACCCAAATAAAGCAGAGATTCAAATTCAGGTGGTGATGGTGGTTGTTGTTGTTAATATTACTGTTGGGGTTTTTTTTGTACCTATGCCTGCCCAGGTTGTGATAAATACAGAGAAGTTATAAAGAAAAGCCTCTTCAAAAAGCCTAGAAATATCTGTGGTCATGGAAAATCCTAAGTTTTGTAGAGTTTGTGAAGGGAGGAGATGGGTCAGAGATAAGGATGAGCAAGTATCACTGGTCAAAGCTGGTAGCAGCAAACAAGGGAATGAGCAAAATGAGTATTACTTTTTCCTTGTATTCTGCTGATATAAAGAGGTCAGGGATAACACTCGGTTCCAGGTTGCTGGGAAAGGCAAAATCATAATGGCGAATATTCTGTAAACAAATGTTAATTGTTCTGATTGTCCTGTGACCTGCCTTTTTGTTCTGGGGTTTCACCCTAATTAGGGGTGAATTGAGTGGGGTTGTTCTTTTCTCAGCTCGTGGTCCATGTCTGCTCTATTAATAAATAATATGTGGGTTAGGGAAGGAAGATGAAGGACTAGTTTTATGTGATGCTATTCAGTTAATGAATGGTTATTTTGATTACCAAGTAATAAGAGTTAAGCAATTGGTATATTCCAGTTCTTTGTGATACTGATGAACAGCTAGTCTAATAGGTCCCACAAAACTTGACCTATCTTTGTACAAGAAAATCTTGAAAACTTATCTTCATTGAGGAAGGAGTTCCCCCCCGCCCCCTCTTTCTTCAGCACAGATTTGAAAAGCCTGTAGAGATAGTTATCCTTCTAAGAGTAGGATATGACTGAGGAAATTTCTATAGAAAGTATATAAAGGACACATTTCTGTTTGTTCATTGGATTGCTCAAAAATAATATAGGAAATTGAGGTTTGTCTTCACCAAGTTTGCCTGCATGCAGAGCTCAGCAGGAATGGAACCAGGAATTCCAGGGAACCAGGAATGGTTGTCTTTTGAACCTTCATGCATCAGCCTGCTCCTGGTAGTGTCTTACATGTTGCTGCTTTTCCTGGAGCTCTCTGAGCTGTGGGGCTGGAAAAGTAATTCTGTCAAGTTTAACCAGTAGGAAAAATCTCCTGGTTTTTATGTGTTAAGGATGTTGATTTCAGTATTTGGTTGTGTGTTTTGTCATTGAAAAATAAAAGAAACTCATATCCATACATGTATTTCATGCTACAAATTGTTTTGGTTAGATTAGATTGATAATAATACACTGTAATAAAACTTAGGGATGCCAAACCTGGCTAGAAGGACAACCACTCCCCATCTGAGATGAACTTTGGCCTGTGTGAGCACAGGGTATCGTGTCACAAGTATGGGCTCAGACTCGCTTATGCTTATTCCTGTTGTGCATCCTACACTTGCACACCTTGTGCCACGATGCATTTCTGCCCTCTCTGCTGAAGGCTTGGGGTAACACAGTGGCAACTACCACTGCAGCAGGTGCTCAGAGAGAGATCTGAGTTGCCTCATGCTCCTGAACTGTGGAGGTCCAGGAAGGGTTTGGGAAGCCACGCTGGCTCCAGTGATGAGTGTGAGTCCCTGAAGCTCTGGGCTGTGTTGTTTTGGGGGAGAGACCACCCTGTCACCAGTGCAGGAAGATCAGGTGCAACTCCAGAACATCAGGACAGGGTCTAAGTCGTTGAGTAAATGTGTGAGCAACCCTACTCACAGGGTGACAGCTGAAAGCAGAAGCAAATGCAGAGGACTTCTTGCTCCCAGCGCTGTGCTTGCACTGCTGACTGTGCAAGCATGTTAGGCTGGGGATACAAAAACACTGAGCTGTTTAAACACTCTAGAGAAACAAAAATATGTAGTTATATCTTTCTCCTAGTTCAATCTTTGTATTGATTTATCATGGTAAGAGGTCCTTCTTTAGTTCTAATAATGTCTACCTTTTTTTTTTTTTTTTTTGCTATTGCATATTTCTATGGCAGCTTTTCCACGTGATATATCTTGGGTCACACATTAATTTACACCAGCCTCTGTTCTGCAAAAAAGAGTTCGTGAACTAAATAAAAAGGAATGGGGAGGGGGATGTCTAGCAGAGCCCAGGCTTTTGTTTCATGTTTTGGATGTATTTTCTTTTTAAAATAAAATTGTTGATATGCATTTGCTTTTATTTTCCTAGCCTTCCTCTTGCCGATGACCGGGTTCCTGTTTGATCCTGTTTACAAGCTTTCGAAGACTGAAAATAACCCCAACTCCTCTGCATTGGGTAGGAAAACAAAGCCATATAAAGACATACTGCAATTACTCTGGAGGGCTGGCAGCTAGGAAGAGTGTGGTACCAAGGAAGAGCTTGTAGAGAAAGAGGAGAAGGTTACTAGGTTACCACAAAAGACATTAGTGTACTCAGTTTTTCTCACCCACTCTTGGGCTGGGGAGGAGGGGGAAGAGTGGGCATGTCAGCAAGTAAATAAGCATTCTCCAGTGTGTGTATTCTCAGTGTAAATATTTTAAGTTTGTCTGTACTTTCTGTTACTCATTCAAACGGCTTTGCAGTTGTACTTCGATCTATGCAAAACATTCAATAAGATAACTGTGGAAGATTTTTGGGTCTGGATTGTTGTTTGGTTTGGGGGTTATTTTTTGGTTTTGTGGCTATATGTGCAATGTTTTAGTAGTATTGCTGTGTAAATATCTGTATCCCAAGTACTAAATTTTTTACAAATGTGATGTTTCTTGTCATCAGGGAGACTGGATGCGGAAGAATCTGGTTAAATGGTTTTGGCCTGGCAGGAGATTCAGATGCAGATAATCCCATCAGTTATAGTGTCTCCTTGATCCTGATGCCAAAATGATTTTTGCTTTTATATATTCTTTATATAAATTCGTAGCTCTGTAGACTGATATTATAGAGTTATATCACTGCCTGAGTTCAGTACTTTTCCTATTAGACAAACAAATTCCTGACAGCCAGTTCTAATCTTGCTTCATATGGGAATCAAGGACAAGATACTTCTTCATGTAATGAGATATAACTAGGAAGGAGGGAGGCTTCAGGAGGGGGTTGTACCAAGAGGGGGAATTACTTCATCACCTGTCTTTCTAATTGAAGATTCTTGTCAATGATGCTTATTTGCTAAACTCGTGAGACTCGAGACTCGTCCTTGCCCTGTCACAAGTGCATTTAAGAGGCATTTTTGGCATGTGCTTTGGTGTGTTGTGCACCTGCAGGGACCCTTTATTAAAAACGTTTTATCACCTCACCCTTGAGGTGTGGCTCTTGATTTTAGGGGCTGAAGAGGCAACAACCCTGTAGTAGTTTTTGTGCTTAATCTGATTTCCATAAAGAGTAAATGTTTGCAGAATTAAGGCTTCAAAGACAAGCACTTCCTTTCGGTAGCCTTGTTTTTATCCTTGTTACTGTGGACTTCAGGAAGCAGAGTTGAGGTTGCCATTCTTGAGTGTGATGAGTTTGTCACGGGGTTAGGTGTCACCTGTCTTTGACCAGGCTGCTCTTGTGTTTCTTGCACCATGAGTGGCAATTGCTAAAACATCAGGGTTAGAAATGCGGCTGTGGTGACAGGGAACACCACATCCAGTTTTCCTGGGTGGAAATGAGGAGAAGGTGTGGAAGGCAGTCAAGAGCCAGAGCTGTGCAATTGAGATTTTAGGCCTGGCTAAGATAAAACCCAGAGACAGCCTTCTTGATTTTGGTATGGTTTTGTCAACACGCAGAGGGCTTATCCACATGTTCTTTTTCAGGGGAAAAAAAAAAAATTTCTAGTTAAATTTGAACGCAGGATTATGTGAATGATTGATAATATTGTGGTGTAAATCGATGCTTTTCTGCTTCGTGGTGAGGCCTTAGACACACATCTGAGATGACAGTCAAGTCATGGTATTTTAACATGATTGATTCAGATATGGAGAAGTTGTACGATTCATTTATATCTTTCTAAATGCCAGAAGTCAGTTGTGACATTCTCATCTTTTCCTCTTCTAAATAAGCTTATCAAAGAAGAAATCACTAATTTGCCAGGCAGTGCTTAATAATCAAGGAGGTTAAACTTCTATTTTACAGAAAAAAAAATCTTTTTCTGAGTTGCCGGATGATTTTTAAGTAACAAAAGATTGCTATGTACTGAGCACTTAATTTTTTAAAAATTATTTTTATTTTTTAAGGCCTCGATTCTGAGAATGGTCACTAGCCTTTGAGAACTGAGCTACTTTGTTGACAAATCTGTCCTCTAAATTGAACAGCATTTATTAGAACTTTATGCTGCAGATTCTGACTTTTTAATGTGGGTGGTGGTATCAAAAAAAAGTCTGATGAATTTGAAGCTGATTTTAAAAGGTCTGCCACCTGTAGATAAAAATGTGCATTATCACACATGGTAATTATCAAGATCAAAGGCTGTGATATGATCCATTGACCTTTTGAAATCAAAACACTTACTATAAAGACAAAAAAGGCACTGATTTCCCAATCTGTGTTAACATAGGACATATCTGTATGTTCAGCTGTATTGATACACTGTAATATAGCTACAGGAGAAAAGAGACTTTGAATTATGTTAGACCCAAATTTCCTATCATTTCCTCTGCAGACTTACAAAGATCCTGCTATTTTTGTATGTGTTGAGAAACTTTTTTTTTTTTTTAAATCTAATGATATAGATTGCTAAAAATATTCAGGTGTCTGAGACAGCAGCAAAACATCTCTGAGCCACCCTACAAAAATAAACTAGTTTTGTGCATGCAGGATGAAGAAGCAAGTGTACAGGAACAGACTTCAGCTCCAGGCTCTTTTTTTTTTTTTTCAGGGGCGTTTGCAATAGGGGAGGGGAGGAACAACCCAGCAACTATCATTGTAAAAATTATGAAAAGCACTTTGATGGTTCTTTTTAAAGTCACTTCACTAAACAGGGGCCAAAGCAAAAGCCTGAAAGGCAGCTTGTAGTTGGCTTTTAACAACCTCAGCCCCTTGCTGCTGTTTGCAGTTGAGAACAAGTGCCTGTGCACACAGGAATGCTGAGAAAAGACTAAAGGGAAATAAAAGACACGAAGGAAGGATTTTCTGTTTTCATCTGAGTACTTGGAAGACCAAGCAAGTGAAGAAGCAGCAATTTTAGCTAAGCTAATGTAATAGAAGACCATTGCACCCAAACTGTCTCAGCAGAACTTCCTGCATAATTAGATTGTAAATCTTCTCAACTGAGGAAGTTTTGCCCAGGGTCAGATTGTCTAAGTAATAATCCATTCTACATAAATTAGAAGATTTGAACTGCTGGGATACATTATTACATTAGTTTTGGTTTTTTATTCTTAATATAACTAAGGAGAACAAATGCAACAATTCTTTCTATTTTTTTAAAAATTATCTTATGTCTCTTTAGCTTTTGTTTACCTCAGAAGGCCTTTCTTGTAGGTTTAGGGATTTTTCCTGAGCAATGATGATGAAGTTGTTATACAGGCAAAATACTAAATTTTTAATGCACTTCAGAAAGTGACACCACAGAATCCTTTGGCCAGGTGATATCACTTCTTTAGGGAAGATTTTAGTCAGAGATCCTGCTGCACTTTTTGTGCTGTTGAAGTTTTATCTTCCACTGTGACCCCCTTTTTCTGGAAAGAATAAAAATACATTTTTGGGGTAAAATTAATGGGTCAAAATTTACTAAAAACTAGTTTAAAACAGGTAGGGGTTTCAGTTAATAGTTCAATTTTTTGAGAAAAGGAAGATTGTGGGTACTTCACATGCATATACAGCTATATATAAAAGTGATGGGGTAAATCCTGAAGTTCTTATTCAGGCAAAAATTGCCATTGAAATATCAGTATTTGATCTGCTTGAAGAAAGCCAAGTTTGCAGTAATGCACAGATGAATTGATATGGTTTGGACTTGTCATTGTGTGTTTGAGAGGTGCTGGTTTTTTGGTGTTGGTACATTTGACTTTCATTATAAAATGGAGAAATAGCCAACTGCTCAGGAGAGCCTTGTGCAAATAAAACAGCTTTGGGGCTAAATTCTCTTCTTGCTGAAAATTCATAATGATGCATAATGGTAATTTATTTTTTTATAAAGACAAGAAGGAAACTATCTGGGGTGAGAGGTACTAAACTCCTCAATTCCCATCTGCTTACTGTGCTCAAGGGTGGAAAGAGTATGAAGTGGAATTGATAATTCTGTGTTTTCAAATACAGGAGTATTTTGCTGTGAGCTGTCTGCTGAGTTTGTGATCAGCCTGCTCTGCAGAGCACTGGCACCTGAAAGCAAAGCATAACTTTGGGTGGAAATGGCAAGTGCTCTCTAAAGTCCTGGAAACAGGGATACTCCCAGACCTACAGATAGCTGCTCACCTTTCCCTCAAGTGCTGTGCAAGGAGCAGAATTGAATTTATTATTCATTCAAGTTATTATTTAGCTATCATGCTGGGAGACACCAGTGGGCAATAATAAAAAAAATAATACTTTAGAAGATATGAGGGGGGGAAAAAAAAAGGATCTGTGAAAGCCCTTTCACACTGGCATTTTGGGGAAACACCTTATCTTTTGGGTGCTCTTGGAAACATTACAAGAGCACTGCAATCCAGGAGGTAAACCTTTATTTCTTTGTTCCTTTTACTTAAAATTCAAACTTGCCCTCATTGCTGCCATTATAATCTTTATAAAATTACTTCAACGTATTTAAATTTTTTTGGGGGGGTTCCTCGGGAACATCAGATGTAAAAAAAAAAATTAGAAATCAGACCTCAAGACTACTTTTGAGGCAGAAATAATCCAACCATTATTTCTGGTGTAAAAGGTTTGTGAATAGCATCATTTGCCTAGAAGCTGTTTTCCAACCTAATAACTCCTGGAATAATGACCTAAAACTGTTTCCAAGAGGATTAAGGCCCATATAACTATTAGGAAGTATAAGTTTCTGAAAAAGCTTCTTTCTGATTGGTGGAGAGGTGAATTCTGATTTAGGTTAAAGCTGCTTGCTTATGAGAATCAGTTTCAATCTCTCTGAAGTCAAAAGTGTTGGAGTAATCTTCTAGAGAAGGATTGTCTGAGGGTTTTTTTTTTTTTCCCTCTCTTTATATATGTAATATATATGTGTATATATAGATATTACTTATGGCAATAATGACCTGGGAGATGGTCATTTAAAAGGGTTTTTAATCCGTTTGGGAGGGGCTTTTTAATCTTCTGCTGTGGTGTGCCTTGAGCAAAAGCTGTTCGAAATGGGCTGAGGCTGCAGCTGAACACTTGGCTTGTTGGTTAATCATCACTTGAACACTCTTCATTGGAGAGACTGTGCAACAGAATTTATTATCTGTAATGATGCTGGTGTGTTTTTAGGGTTGTGCTCATGTTGGATGTTCTGTGCTCTTGTTAATTGCTTTTTCAGCTAGTTTGGCCTGTAAAAGGGAGGGAGGAGAAAACATGGGCTGGGGGATGATTTGGGAATATCCAAGGTACAGGGGTCAGGCATTATGCATTAGAGGAATCCATGGATTTGCAGCTGAATCCGTTTGATAAAGAGCTGCTTGCTGAGTTGTACTTTTTAATTGGCAAATCTTCCCAACCATGCACCAGAATGCACTGGTGGCAGGAGTTCACCACAGAAATAAATAAAACAAATTTATTTATTTATTTTTACAGAAAGCAGTGAGTTCACACTGAAATGGCTGTTAACCACCTATTGCTTTTCACCTTCTTGAATTAACCAGAGCTAATGCCAGAGCTTCTGGCTGGATCACAGAAATGTCTCAGCAGATCACACTGAAAACCCGAAATCATCAGAGAGTTCAGCCAGCTTTATCCTAGGGTGCCTTCCTTGCCAGCAGTTGGGATTGGTTTACATCTGTCCCAAGAGCATACTCATGTGAGAGGGTGGAATAAACATCTGGTATTAGCAAAGGAAAATAGAATTGTTTTATTTACCTGGGGAATTACTATCACTGGCCATTCAGAAATCTGTAATAATGTGCGTGTGCTGTATTCATTTTGACCTTTAGAGCAATTTGGCCTTGTGTGCAATTTAAAGGTGATTTAGCAGAGTTTCTCACTAATAAGGTAACAATAAGATTTGGCTGTTGAATCTTCTTGTTATCCAAGATAGAGCCAGTTTTGTGGGACACTGAAATCCATCTTTAAAAAATGCAGAAGGAATATAATCAGTGGTGGTACTTAGCACGCAGCTGAACTGGGCCCAGTTATGAAAAAATCACTCTGATTTTTTACAGTGGCTGACTGCAGCCACAATAGAGAAAAGTGAATAAGTGTTTTCTGATTAGATCTGTGGCCAAATTCTTATTTCTGATGCGGGGTGCACAGTGCCAAAAATCTGATGCATATGCTTATGAAATATTTTTCTGGTTCTATATGTACTATAAATACATTCCACATGGCTTTATACAAAGCTCTCTGTTATTTCAGTAAGTCACAAGCTACTAAGCCAGATCCAAAGAAGCTGAAGCTCTGAATAAGGTTCTTTAACATTTTATGACTTTGAAACGCTGGTTTAGAGTATATTTGCTTCATTAATTTGTGGCTTTGATCTCAGTTGGGTAAGCATTGAAAAGATAGGCAAAATTTAATGGGGGAAAAAAAACAACCCTCACCCTTTTCACAAAGGTCTCTTGTTGCCCTTAAGTTAACAGACTGAAGAAAGTTCCTTTCATTTTCAGTAGTCTAGGTTCTGATTTTGAACCAGGAATATGTAGTCTTAAAATACATCATTTAAGGAATGCTGTTGCTGAAGATCTTTTTTGGTGGGACCGGGTTTGGCAAAATTGCTTGCCTGGGGCGAACAGGAGTTTCTCCTGGAATTTTTAGAGGAAAAAAATATCTGTGCTTCCTCTACTCCCAGCTATGTAGTATGACCTTCCCTAGCCCCAGACAGGTCTGTCCAGTGGCCCAGGAGCTCCTTGGAGTGTTCCCAAGTGACAGCAAAATTAACTCTGGCTACTGCCTTGCTGGCTTCCCTTTTTTATATTAAAACTTCCAGCATTACAATTAAAAAGATGAGGAGACAGAATGGGTTAGCTGCAGAGAAAGGGTTTGTTAAACCTGAGCAGAAAGCTCTGAGATGAACTGCAGAGCTTGTTGCAGCAACAGGTTGCTCTAGTTGCTCTGTGTTTGTTTGGTTTTCTTTTCAATGACCATTTATATAGTCAGGCACCAGAGTAAATTCAAGTTAAATGAGAGAACACTTTTTTTTCCCTCCCATCCCTTTTATTTCCTGCCCAGAAGCAGCTTGGAAAGTGGAAACCAATGGAAAGTGCAGCCTTGTGCCCAGGACTGGTGATACAAATACAGTATCAGCCCGTTTGTTTGCTTTGTCCTTTGCTAATTGGGCCTCCCTACTGTACCTTTCCCACATTCCTGAGTTTTTATCCTTTGTAGCACTGAGAGAGAGTAGAGTTCACTCCCTGCCACGTATCTGTGGCCATCAAATCAATGGCAGGTGTGAGGAAGGCTTTGGACATCCCTTATTCCTGTGTAACAGCATAGAGATGGCTGGGTTGGGGAATTCAGGGCTTTGGGAGTGCATATATGGGCACAGAAAGATTTGGGAGCAGAGATAGCAAAGCTGGGCTTGGAGACCTCAGCAGTGGCAGCCAGAACAGATGTTCTGCATCCCTTTCCTCAGTTAGGAGGGGAAAGGAGCATCAGAGGGCACTGACATCTGCTTTTTGGTCAGCCTCCCTAAACTCTGGGGAAAGAGGTAAAGGTGAAGATGGTAATTTTGTAAAGTCTGGTGTTTTGTGAGTTGGGCAGAAGATCCTCTGTTGATGGGGCTGGGGACTGCTGAGCCGCTCAGAAAATCAGGTCTCTTTGCAGCCCCCCAAGGTGGGTGCCCCAGGCTGAAGCCCCTGAAGCCTCCAGCTGCTCCTGAGGCATGGGATGGGAACCTCGAAAGGAAAAAGGAAAGGGGGCATTCAGCAAGTGGAACTCCTAAGACAGGAGAGCCGTCGGCTTCTGATCTCCACACCTTGGAAAGGGTTAATGCCGAGGTGCTCTATTGTATTAATGATGGTTGTGTCTCCACAGGCCCGTTGGGCTCTTTCAGGGGCCTCTCTAAACAATGAGTGCAGTGAGGCTGTTCTGTCTAATTACTCCAAGACAGGGATGCTAAAGAGGAATTAATGACAGTTGACAAGTGCAATTAATAATTATAGCAAAGCTGGGAGTCATGCAGCAGGCAGATGACAATAACAGGGTAACTGTACATGACAGCTTTCATCCGTTCCCCCCTGCCCCTCCTGCTTCTCCTTTCTTTTACCCTTTCATGTGAGCTGCTGCATGAGCCAGGCCAGGACCCGTGTGGACAAGGAAGGAGAAGATCTACTTCCAGAGATTTGTCCAATTTCTAACCTGGCTCTTCCCCGCCCCACCCTATCCCTCCTAAGGAAAAGTAAATTTAAAAAAAAAAAAAATTACAAAAATTATCAACAGCACCAACTTAGCAGCACAGGCTTCTGTTAGCTTTCACGGTCAGGTGTTGACAAGACTACTTAAAATTCATGTTGTGAGATTGGAGGGAGAAGGGGACAGGGAAAGGCAGCAGCAAGCTGGAGTTGAAGTGGGATTTCCATATCAAAGGCCAGGCCTTTGGCTCTGAATGGTAATTAAAGTACCCAGATTTCATCTCCTTGGTCAGCTCATGAAAAGGAAAAAAAAATTAGAGAGAGGATTTTTTCACTCCCTTTAGACTACAGTACAGCAAGCAGTAAATTAAATGAAAGTTGAGCTAAAAGGTGCCTAACGCTTCAATCTTTTGCATCTAATAAAATCTATGATGTTTTTAAAGCATTTATTCAGTTCACATCTTCATCTTGCTGTGATTATAAAGAATATCATGTCTGCTTACATTTACTGGGCACACATCTTGGCCTTCCCAGGGTTGTAAAAGGATTTCACTTTTCATTATGTTGCTGTTGTGTTATGGCCTTTTGGCTTTAAAAAAAAAAAAAAAAAAGGCTGGGGGGAGAGGAAAGGAAAGGAAAAAAAAAAGCACATTTCTGTGTAATTTCTAGTTGGTCATTGTAGGAACCACTAACAGGGAGAACCAAATAAATGCAAATTTAATGAGGCATGGGGAAACTGGTAATGAGATTCAACAGCCTCTCACCTTGGGGTTGTTGGTTCAAACTAGGGCTGTGACACTGCTGAAAGTGGCTGCAAACCAGCAGTCGTGTGGCAGTAAATGTGCAATGTTGTGTCACTTTGGTCCAGTTCCTGGTGGACATGCAGTGATGGAATGGAAGCCCTGATTGCGTTTGCTGGAGTCTCTCTTAGGGATAAGGGCTGTAGGGCCATGTCCTCCCTGGATTTCCTGCCCGTGGAATGTTCAGGTCGGGGTTATGCTGTAAAAGTGGGTGATGCCTTTCCCTGAGCTTCCCCTTGGCTGATTCCAGGTCTTCTGTAGACATGCAGTGGTCTCCAGTCTTTGGAGCTGTTGGGGTCTGGCCTCTCAACAGCAGTGGGTGAATTCCAAGAACCTGGTTGTTTGACCAGTGCTGCTGCTGTCCTGTTGTGCCCTTGAGCTTCTCTTTACATCTGTGCTGGCCAACCAGTTACTCAACACCCTGGGCTCCTTCCTTTGGGGCTGCACCTCAGTGAATCCACGGTTGCACCCTCTTTGGCTGAATGCCCTAAAAGGGGAAAAGAAGTTTAGCTCCTTTCAGTTCTGCTTCATAACTAGGAAAAACTAAAACCTTAAGTCTTGGGCCCAAAATGCGTGTAATTGAAGGTAACCAGGCTGAGTCAGAACCTCATATGTGTCACTGAAAGTATCTCCTGACCTTACTGGATGGTGGATCCGTTCCTTGAGCTGAAGTGGTGAAATGTCTCTGGTTTGGTCCATTTTCCTGCAGTTCTATCTCCACTATACCAAATGTGTACCTTCTGACATAAACATTTTGAGTTACTATATCTATGGTATGAGTTACTATAGATGTGGGCAGTACTGTAGGTATGTGGGAGTCCTCTATGTGTTAGTACAGGAGTTGAGATGGAAGGGGTAAGAAGAGTTCCTTGGAACGAAGCATGGAATAGTTAAAATTTAAAAAGGCAGGGAAAGGCAAAATATTGTTGTTTTAACAAAGAAACAAGAACTTAGAAATAAGCCAAACTAAATACTCCTCAAATACACACGCACCCCAAACTTGAGGCTTGCAAATGTAGACTTGTATTCTAAATTCTGAAGTTATTTTTCTTCCTCCCTTTTTCACTCTCTTGCTTTCTTGCTCTTTTCTTTCTCCCTTCCTCTCTAAGGTATTCTTTCCTCCCCCCTCGCCCCCAGCTCGAGTGCATCATTTTCTGCTATTGTGTTTAAAAAAACTCTGCTGCAGGGGCTCTGAAATGAATAAAAATGTAATCCTCAATGTGCCCATTGTGCACTCTCATTTGTTTTTGCTGTATCGATTTATCAGCAGAGGGAAATTACTCGCTGGAAGAGAGGATGCCAGTCAGAATGACATTTATTTCATAGTACAAGGAGGCTCTCCACCGTGTTTCCATGTAACCCAGATATTGGAGCTGTAAAAGGGCTTGTAACAAGGTTTAGTGCTATGATTAGATTGTGTGGAGCACCTTGCTTTCATAACAACAGGCACTTGGCAGGAGCCAAGGCCTCAGGTTATGGTCAACTTTTTTATTTCCTTTTACCTTAACATAGAGTACTTGGCTTGCACCTCAGAATGTCCCTCTGTTAAAAACTCATGCGTGCCAGCTGGTGAAATCTTACTTGGTATTTATAAGGGTCTTGAGCGTTCATGCCACTGAGTTAAAAAGAGAAAAAACCCAAAAAGGTAAACTATTTACTTGTTAACATTTTTAGCTTTGTCCTTCCTTGTAGTTCTAGCGGAGGAATTTTTTTCCTCTGTGTAAGCTGCGATTGCTCAAGGTGAAAATGGAGCGTATTTTCTACACAAAACCTGTAATAGGTGTATATGAGCTGCAAATAAAGATGGGACTCAGGAGGCCGGGTCGTGGTCCAGGGTTTGTGCTTGGCTGCTGTTGCTGGATAGTTTGTGCTGAGGGCTTTGCTGTGCTGGTTTTTCTGGGGTCAGTTTAGCTCAGCAAGCCCTTTTCAACAGCACTGAAGGTCAGGTGGTTCAAGGCAAGATCCACAAATCCCAGAGTGGGTCTTGCTCCATGGCGCTGCTCCTCAGCAGGTGGATGCTGGAGTGTTCTCCACAGCATTTATGTACCTTAGGAACCGATCCTGGTGGAGAGACCACCTCTCCTGACCACAGCAGGAATGTGGGGAAACAGGCAGTAGGAGGTATGGGAAGTTACGTCTGTGTTGAAGATTGCTTGATGCTTTCCATCCTAAAACTCTCAGTTCAGCTGTTCATATCTTTGCCAAACGATTTCAGCTTTGGCTGGTATTTTCCATTTTGGGTGTTTGCCTCAGACATTTAAAAAAAAAAAAAAAATTAAAATAATTTTTCAGCCAAAATGGCTCAGCTGTCCCTAAGCTGAGAGGGGAAAAAAAAAAAAAAGTTGTTTTGCTTTTATTAAAAATATTCTCACTGTCTCAATGGAAAGCTCAGCTCCCAAGTCACAAGCCTCTGAAATTCTAAATTGTGTATCCAGTAGCAACTTTGAGTGATAAAATTAAACAGGTTTACCTAGCCTGTGGAGTTTTTTTGCTAGGCTGTGAACCCACTGGCTTTCATATCTCTGCTGCCTTTGTCTTTGGGATGGTGGGTGGGAAGTCGTGGTTAAGGTGAGCTTAGCTGGAACTACTTAAATCAATCTGCCTGCCTCTCTCTTTCTCATTTAACCAGAGTATAATGCTGTTGGTACAACTGTATCCAGCTGAAGTAAAACTCAGGCTGCACTTGAACCACAGAATGAGCTGAGGGCTTTGCTAGTTGAGCTTGAACTGAACTGTTCCTCTCTAGTCTAGATGAGATGTGTGGTTTTCCTCCTAAAGTTCAGGTCAGAAATACAGAGGGAGCAAAAGAGAGCAGTACTGAGCTGTGAAAGAGAAATAAAATCAAATAAGTGGCTGGCAGAGGACAACACTATGGCTTTTGGTAAAGTTGGGAGCACACATACAAGTAGGTCTGGCAGAGCTTGTCACAGCAGCAGGAGCGTGGCTCTTCCCTGGGGCACCTGTTATTTGTGTGAGACATCCCCTTCTGTGGGCAGGCATTGAACCTTTCAGGAGAGAATAAATGACATTTCTTTTCTCTGCCTTGCTGGGGTAGCCAATGGCCAGTGCAAGGAAAGGGGTGGATACTTTTGAGGAGAGGAGCTGGAGTCTGTGCACATGTCTGAGGAAAGGAGGTCTCAGCACACCACCCCCTGAAGATGTGGGGTGGGTTGAAGCAGCCAGAAGATCATCCAAGCAGCTGTGATGGCCTGCATTCCTAGTGCCTCGTGTGGGTTAGGAGTTATCTGCTTGGTCAATACATTGGATGATGGGAAAGGCTGATTGATTTGTATTTTTTTTTTTTCCTCCTGCCTACCCAAGCAGCTATATTTGGAATGAAATATGGATTCTGATAACAAGAAGATACGTGGGAAAAATGTAGTTGAAGTAGTGTTGTTATCTTAAAACGAATGCTTGAGTAACATACAGGCTAAAACAATTTAAGCATATGGAAATGTATGTGAAATCAATACACTAGGATGTCACTTTTTGCGTCAGAATCAGCATGTGTCTGTGCTGACAAAATGCCATGCATTACCTTTCCCCATCTGTTCAAAGCACATTTAGGAGTGCCTTGAAAAGCTTTTGCAAGTCATGACATAAATACACAACTGGATGGTGCAGTGTAGATAGAGCAGCAATCTAGCAAAGCCTTCTTTAAAGGGAAATTATTTTAATCCTTTTCAGGCAAGAAATTAATTTTCAAGAGAGAAAAAAAATGATGCTGGTATAAAAGTATAGTAGCATTTACCAGTCATATCCACATTAAACACCTCTCCCCAACACTATATCAGAAAATAGCTTTCAACATGGAGAAAATCCAAAATCAATTAGTTCAGTTTAAGTTATTTCAAATTTCATTGTTAGTTTTTAAAGAACATCTTCTAGACTGTCTCTAAACTTTGCATGGAAATTAATTTAGTTAGAAGTTGTCTTCCCACTTGCATATTCCAGCCTAGAGAAATCCAAGATTTGCAGAGGTCAGCAGTAAAAATACTACCATTAATTCCCACACAGTAGTACCTGAGTGGTTCTTCAAATGTCACTTTCTTTGTAGTTATTGACTTTGTACTGGTGTTTTAGCAGATCTTCTTATAATATATATAATAAACCCACACTATTCTCACTTATGAGTCTAGGTGACTACACTCATCTCATAACATGAGTGTATTTGTCCATCCTCACCACTTTATTGATGATTTTACACAATTTTCTTTTAGGAAGTGTTTTTTGCTCATAGATATGTAGAAGGCTGAGAGGTAGCTCACTGTCTATGTGCTTCCCTAAAATACAGGACTCTTGCTTACACACCCCAGGTGATGGCCATTTCTGGGGCAGAGTAGCCTCATTCTTTTAGGCAACTTTTAGGACCACACAAGTTTGAATTTCTTATCTATGGTTTCCTTCTTATCTGTGTAACCTGATTATAATTCCATCCATCAGCTCACAGTTTCACTTTAGTAAAACTCCTGGTAAATCTTGATACACAACAGCTGGTGGTGTGAGCTCTTTGTGTCCATCTCTGTAACCAGAGGGAGCTGCAGATAGAAGGGAGTGCCTGAAGTGAGAGAGAGTCCAAAATCATCATTCATTTTGAGGGGCTGGTTGTTTGATAGACTGCAAGGCTGTAGGAGTTCTGTGGAGCAAAACCCTCAGGTACTAGATGGATAATGCTGTTTCCTGTTTTTGTGGCACCTGGTCAATTACTAAGAGAAGCTGATGGAAGTACAAAGGAAGAAATTATTGTTGGAAGGTTTCTCTTTAAAATTATAATGTAATTTGAGAATCTCCAAACTATTTAACAGCATTGGGACCAATAGGAATCATAGGAGTGCTGTCTAATCTGGCTCCTCCTTAGAACAGACCTTGCGAATTTTCTGCATCAAAATTAATGAAATGAAAATGTTTATAAAAGGGCAACTTGGTGGTAGATATTATTGTGACTTTCATCATCTCATTCTTTGCTTATTATAATGCTCTATTTGGAAAGTACTTCAAACAAGAGCCAAAAGCAATGGAAAGACCTCCCCTTTGAAGCAAAATTAGAAACATTAGTTGGAAAATCCTCACACTATGGTGTTTGTTCATCTCTTCACCATTGGCAAATTTTGTTTTTGCTTGCAAGTGGGAACCAGCAGATTAGACACTTCCAAGGGTTCATTCACTGCGAGGTTTGCAGGTGATTTCAGTTTAATGCAACCAGATAATTGTAGCCCTGGGGCTTGGCTAGGTTATAAAGCTGTTAATCCAGACAATATTATCCAATCATGTGTTGTGCTTATATGAGAGACCTCTGCCTTTAATAGTCTCTCCCCGTGCTTTGTAAGTGGTGGTTTTGGTTTGTTTTTTATAGCTTTTTTTTTTTTTTTTTTTTTTAGCTTGTTTGGGTTGATTTTATTTTGTTTTGTTTCTCCTCAAAATACACTATAAAAACGAGACTCAGGAGAAGATTAAGCTCCTGAACAAGTCACTGGAGGTGTGCAGTGCTCTAAATATACACCCCATACGTGAAGTGCACATACATCTTGGGTAAGCTGGCTCACGATGCTGGAGTGCACGTTCACCTCCGCATTTAAGAGAGGGTAAGGTGGTGGGCACTGACAGCTCTGAAAACTAAAGTCTATGTTTAGCTCTAGGCCCACGTGTAGCTGAAGCAAAATGTATGGCAATGTTTTATAAGCAGTACTGTCAAGCAGTCAAAAAAACACGTATTTTTGTTTTAAGGGAATTTGTGTGTTTGTCAAAACAAAAGATTTTTGTAGCAATACTCTCATTTGAAAAAATATTTTTTTGGGAGAGAAAATAGAGTGAAATTGCATGTCAGCCTGAAATCTGGACCTTTCTCATTTGAAAATTGTTTTCTCAACTATAATGAAGTTCACATTATTTAGTTACAAGAGGGACAGTTCTTGCAAGTTTGCCATCCAGCCCTTTGAAATATAAGAGGTTGATAGGGGTCATGTCCAGCTGTGGCTGCCCCATTCCTGGAAGCGTTCAAGGCCAGGTTGGATGGGGCTCTAAACAACCTGGTCTAGTGAAGGGTGCCCATGGCAGGGTGGGTAGAACAAGGTGATCTTTGAGGTCCTTTTGAACCTGAAGTTATTCCATGATTCTGTAGAAAACCTTAGATGAAAGCTCAGGCCCATCACTGCCTGTGCCATGGAAAAATAAAGTCACAATATCCTGCTGCTGGTACCTCCACAGCATTGCTGTGGCTCAAGATACAAAGGACAAGGAGGGGCCATCTTCCAAACCAGCCAGCTAAAGGTTTTGGTGAACTACTGTGGCTGGAACAAATAACTTGGAAACGGAGAGTAGCACTGGTAAGACTTGCATTGTAGTGATTTGTCATTTTAGAGATGGAAGATACCTCTGTACTGCTGATTTTATGAAGTGAGATTGCTTCCACTTACAGAGAAATGACTGATGTGCAGAATATGTTGCTTGAGCAGATGTGAGGCCTGGCAGTGCAGGTCCATGTGCTGATGAATGAGGCAGAGTCCTCAGCTTGTTGGAGGATGTCAGTAGGCTGAGGATCATACCCTTAAAAACAGGAATGCTGGGTTTTCTTCTGGAAAAGCTGGATGAACCATTGTTCTCTTCTGTGTTATAGAACTGTCTACTTGTGTAGCTGATTTCAACTCTTTATCAACAGTTCTTTCTAAGATACAAACCAGTGGAGTAAAAAGGATCAATTAGGATTAAACCGTTCACGTTTGTCCTCCTTGATGTAAAAAAAAAAAAAAAAAAAAAAAAAAAAAAATTAAGTGCCAACCAGAGCTGTGCCTCTCACTTGAGCCTCTATTTGACCATACCCTGAGCTGGATCAACTTGCTGAACTAGAGCCCTTGGGCAAGCATCAAGCATGTTCTCCCTTCTCTTGCTTCCAGAATAAACTGGAGCCTGTTTCAAAGTGCACTGTGTGAAGATGCTGTTGTCTCAAGAAGCAGCAGTGTCAGCAGAGAGTTACCAGAGCATAGAAGTCAACCCACTTGGCTTTTCTTGGCTACCTTCATCCTTAACTGACTTCAAGGAAGGAGGAGATACATAGAACTAGAGAGAGTGTGCAGTACCAACATTTGGATATCTCTTTCGATAATTTTTTTAAAGAAGAGAGACCCAACTATTTCTCCACAAAAATTCTGTCCAATATATTTCTTTGAAAAGGAATTTAATTTCAGGCAGTTGTGGCAAAGTCTGTAGAATTTGTTGTGATGATCTGGCTCTGATTTTGCAAAGGGTTGGCAAGTTCACATGTTGGTTTATGTATCTGAATTGTCTCTCTAGCTTCAGCAAGACTATTGACATGCAGAGTTACAGGCTTGAGAGGTCTCTGTAAGATGCGAGCCTCAAATTTTTCACTGGGGAAGAATAATGTCAAATTTGTAATTAAAAATCTTCAGGACAGGCAAATTTCTGAGGATGTGCACTATCCTTTTCATGAACCTCAGGATCTCAGCTGGTTTTGGTGAAAAACACAGAAAGCAATTAGCTTGCATCTTGGAGGCTAATAATAACTGAACCTTTTGGCAGATTGTGTGATGGGATGATTCTCTGTGTTGTAAGCCAACTGAATTAATAAAACAGATTTTTAAAAATCACTTATTCTAACACAGTCATTTTTCTGTCAGAGGTGCATAAAAGCAAAGAATTTGCAACCCGGACTGTGTTACTTCTTGCTTTAGACCTTTAGGTAAGGAGGAATCTCACGTATTTGTGCCATGTTAGAGCAGTTTTCCCTTTGGAGTGACAATCTTGTGTGTTCTGCTTGAGATCTGAACAAATGCCATAAAATCAGTCCCCTTTATTCCCTCTTTTTACATGCAGGTGGTTTTCTGGATCTCATTGGTAGAGGAAAATGTGACATACAGAAGTCATGGTGGCAACGTCTTCCAAGTAAAACGCCAAAAAGCTTCCTGTGTTTTTCTCCTGCATGGCCAAACATGCCTGATGTGCAGTGGGCTTTTTAGCTGTTGTTTTCATCTTGTTAACTGTAAGCCTAGAAGGTCTTGTCCTGTTTGCTGAACTGTGCAACGCACACTGATTCTTCTGAACAGGTTGTCTGGAAACCAAATGGTTATGCCTCTTATTTTTAAAATGTAATACTGTAATTTGCTCTTACCTCTGAAAAAGACTGACACCTCCACCAACATTCTCTTAAGCAACCAGAAAATAGTCTAAATGCTTCATCCTCACCTGGGGCTCGTGTTCCTGACCTCATTCCTTATCAAAAGCAGTCATGTGCAGAACACAGACTGAAACCATTGCTGCCTGAGGCCACTGTTTAGGCCAAGAATAAATCTGATCAGCTGCAGACTTTTATTTTTCAGTGGAGCCTTTGCTTCTCCTGCTCCTTTTTTGAGAGAGACAAAAGCCCAGGTGAAACATCCACAAAAACCCTGCTAGGAGGATTAGGCTGTTTCCTTCAGCTTCTCATGATGTGTCCATTACCTCACCCTCTGAGGTCTGATGGTTTTGTAGGGGAAGCTGTAGAGTCTTAATGCAGAGTTTCCTTGTGCAAGGTGACTTCTCTATGCTTTGTTCTCCAGGCCTTCAGTGGAAATGCAGTGCTGCTTTGCATCCCAGGGTTCAGGCTTCATGAAAACAGCCATCTGACTAAGTTGGGTTTTGGGTTGGTTTGGGTTTATTTGTTTGGATGCAAGGTAAGATGAAGAGAATTATGATTTGGTGCTTAAGTGAGCCACTCAAACAGAGGTTTACCATGCCAGCTTGGGTGTTTTAGGGTATCCAGTCTTGCATCCTGTATGGTGAGCTCTCAGTCTGGTGCTGTGTCCTTGTTGTCTAAGGGATAGGCACAGTTTAGCCATAGCTGGATTTTCAAATTGTTGAAGCTGGGGACAGTATTTATCTGTGGAGCTGCTGGATAAGCTGGCTGCTAGTGTGGTGCCCTGTGCCCTTTGGAAGCACAGGAAAGTGAGGCTTGGTGTCTTCTCAGAGCACTGCTGGGCTGTGAGCCCCCACCCTCAGATCTCCCTTGATCTGAGGGCACTGGAGGAAGCCCATTAAACCTGTCCCTTTGGCTCCACAGCGCTTGCTGTCGCCTCACCTACGTGTCCCTGTCCCAGTGCCCTCCCTTTTCATTTCAGTGCCCAGAGCAAATCCTGCCCACAGCGATCTGCCCTACCTGGAGCTCTTTTAAAGCATAGCAGCCTGCGTGGAAGCAGATCCAGAGAAGTTAGAGATCAGCACAACCTTTTGCTCGTCTCTGCCTGTCTCTTTCAAGCAGCTTTGAAGAGGGAAGATCTCCTCTCCTCCTTCCCCACTGCCCCTCTGCCCCAGCTCCTTCTCCTTCCTGCCTGGGAGTAAACAGTAGATGGTACATGTATTAACACTGAGCTCTAGCACAATGCTCCTGGGCGTGCTCTGTGTGCAAGTCCCTGGCAGCCGTAAATTAATTAAAAGTAGACAGAAACCCTAGGAAAAAAAGCAAGTTCCCTTCCCCCTTCCCCCCTGCCCCTCTTTTCCTTTCTCTCTCTGTGGGTAAATAGCTAATTCCTTTGTTCCTTGCTGCACTATTTCATTTCTGCCATCATTGTCCTCATTGTTCTCTGAAACAGGAGGGGTCTGGGCCAGGAGCAGCCAAGGTCTTGGCTAATGACGGGAAGTCTTTAAAGTTTGCGCTGCATTTCATCTTCTCTGTGGGAGTTTTAGGACGCATCCAGTGTTTGATCCCCACCGTGCAACTTTGCTTCTAGTTAATTAACAGATCCCCATTACACTCTCTCATCTGCAAGCACATGGGAGGCCTATCAGGAGGTAATTCAAGGCCAATCTGAGTGATGGCAGAAATTAGAGAAAACGGTTGTTTTAGGGTTCTAACATCCAGGAATAAAGCTCTCCCTTTGCAGAGGTGCCCTGTAAATTTGGGCCCGTTTTGTTGTATCATTTTAAGTTTTTAAGTGATGCCCCTTGCAATCAGATCTCTTAGGAAGTTTTGGGTTTTTTTTTTTTTTTCAGGAAGAGTAGGTGGGAAAGCAGTTTATTTGTGTTGCTGCTGCTTTGCTGTGCTGGCAGCCTGCATGGTGTATGGTTTTGAGGGCCAGTTGAAACAAAACCGCAGTGTTATTAGCAAGATGTTTTCACCTTCCTTTCATTCCCAGCTTCCCCATTTCCACGAAGCCTATTATACAGGTTACAAGTATCTTATGGCAAGTTTTTTTAGTGTGGAGTAAAACCACCACAGGCCTCCCAGCTGTAGAGCTTTGTCAGGCTTTCAACTAAATACTGCCTCTCTCAGGAGTGCAACCTTCTGTCGACTTTGAATGTTTAGAGTTGTCTGATATTTCTCTCCTCCTTTCCTCTTCCCCACCCTATGAGCAATGACCCCCTTTAACTAACGAATTAGGGACTGCTCCTGCAGTTGCAATTCTCAGTTCAGCACTTGGCAGTGAGAACCAAACCACGGCTATTTAGTGCAGCGTTAAATGGCTCACCGCATTAGCCCCCCGGCATGCGAAGCTATTAGGTTGTTTTACTGTTGTTAAAGTTACATTTGTTAGGTGGAGTTGCTGCTCCAACAGAAACTTGGTAATGTGGGAAGGCGCAGACAGTGTCTTTGTGGTTGTGTGGCTACCAGAGACCAAAGTTTTCCCCTCTCCATGAGGCTTTAAGAGGGAAGTTTTCAGCTTTGTTGCAATCAATCCATCTCGACTGACCGTGACCCTGTAATCGAATCGTGACCCGTTCCTTACCTGTTCCTTGGTCAGCTTCCAGCAGGGCTGCAGCAAGGTGAAGTTACTCTAAGAGGGAGAATCCAGCACTTTGGGGTCTCTAGTTAGTGCCACACTTGTCAGGCTGTGTCCCCCATGTGATGGGCCACTGCTGCCACCCTTGCCCAGTCCTCTGGCTCCTCGGTACATCTCAGGGGAAGAGCATCATGTGGGGTTATGATTCTCAGGTGGCAGATGTTGGGCTGATGTGAAGACTCTGGGCAAGTGTGCCTGCACAGCCTTTCCCCAGAGCCTCCTCCAGCCTGTGCTCTGCAACACTGTGCAGCCCAAGAAATGGATCCTTGTCAGAAATGCTCCAGACCTCCCTCAAGACAGGCTCTCACAGATGAATTCATCTCACAGATGAAGCATTCGCTGTTGTCTGCTATCAGTGAGAAAGAAGTATTATTTGATCTTGTCATCAGGGCTGACTGGAAGATCCTGAATGCAGTTCTTGTAGCTGCAGAGGTCACTGATCACACTGGGAGGTGGATTCATGTCTGGCCATGAACTTAGTGTACAAGTGTAGAAAATGATGTGCACCTTTGGTTCACTACAGTGTGCTAGACTCTCCATTTCCCAGTCCTGCGCTTTATCTAAAAACAGTGTTATTTGCTTAATTAAGGAATCTACTCTCTTACATTCTAAATAAACATCAACTAAAATATTTTAAAATGTTTTTATATATGCATATATATATAATGCCATATATTAAAGAAACATGCTCTAATATAGGGGAAAAAACATAGGGAAAACACAAACAGGGAGGTTTGTGTTTGATGATTTCCTAAATCATCAAAGGGAATGATTTAGTATTTGAGCCTCAAATACTGGTTTGAATCCTGACAGGGTCAGCAAAGTGTTCCTGATTTTTCTCCAGCTCTCTGAAGCTGGAGAAGAGGTGGACAAGAGGTAAAGGAGTGGCATCCTTTTGCTCCACTTAAGCCCATTGTTCTGTGGAGCCAACTGTAGTTGCAGGAGTTTGCTCAGCCTGCCTGAGTGATGTTTCTTTTTTTTTTTTTTTCTTGTTCTTACTCACGTTGCAGTGATTTGCATCCTGTGTTTTCACACCAGCAATACCTCTCCATTGCTGCATTGCTGGACACAGATATATTGTAAAGCACTGGCTGATTTTGGGGGGTAAGAGATGGGGGGAATGGATGCACTGAGGCGAAGTGGAGCTCTTTTATTTGATTTAAGCGTGGTGAAATGGGCAGCACGTTCACAGTTAGGGCCCCCTGTTGCTGAATGTGACTGGGACAGACAGGGTCCTCAGCTGCTAGGCAGGGATGCTTGGATGTGCCACAGGGTTTCAGAGAGAATCCCCCTGCAAAGGGAAGCGTGTGCCAGTATTGTAGAGCGCTTGTGCCAGCCAGCTTGCAGGGTTGATTTGGCATTTGGCGTATTGGTAGCGGCTGCCAGTGTGTGTGTGGTGGAAGAGAAGGGAATAGATGAGGAAAAACACAGGGGTTTAAAATAAAAATTAAAATTATTTGCTTTGTGCCATATGGGCTTCAATATTTTGACAAAGCTAAGGCCAAAATTAATCATGCCAGGTTAGAGTTTTTGTTCAAAAACATATGTATAACTGTCCCCCTGAGTATGTGTTTGAGTTATGATTTTTGTCTAGGAAAACCTTAACCTTTTCAATTTCTCATTCTCTGCGCCACTACCAATAGTTCCACCCGGATGAACTTTTCCTATTGTGTGAAAGTTTAAAATAGTTTTGCTTTCTTGAAAGTTTCTTAGTTAAATCTCTAAGGTTTTGTTGATTTCCTTTTTAAGATTTTGTTTGGAAGAGTTTATTTCCTTTTTCTTTTCACAGAACTAAATAGATTTTAACAAGAGTTGTCTCATGTCCAGACTGGACTGTTTGGTCAAAAAGAAGGGAGGAAGGGATGAGAGGATGAAGGAGAAACCAGAGCTGCTGGTAATGATTGGATCCACTGTATGGAAGTCCATTGTGCCTTTCCTGCTTGTCCTGACTAAGATGCTGTTTCCACTGCATGTATAGCACAGGGATTTAAGCTTAAAAACATGGAATCTGGCCAATTTGGGGATTTAGGTTTCTAAAGTAAACTTAACATCTACAGGAATATGACCTTGTGCACCTGTGAACCACTGAATTTTTCACTAAAGTGTTTTCATCGAGCACCCAGCATCTTACTGTAAGGATATTATTGAGGCTTGTGCTTGTATTAGGCCGTTAATGGACAAGTTTGGCTATGCATTGAATATTTTTCTGCACTGATTCCTGTTGTGGCACTTTGCTTCACCACTAAAAATGCCCTATGGAGTGTACCTTAATCCACTTCATAAGCAAAGCTCAACTGTGCAGAGGCATTTCTGGAAAGAAATAAGGATGAGTGTGGAGTGGAGCTGTTCTGTATTAGCTTTTCAGGGCTAGTCTGTTGTGTACACAAGTCCACAGGATGATAGGAAATCTTGAAAGATCCAGCTTTTATAGAGTTCAGGTGTGATTGAATTGGGTGGTTTTGTTCATCCCACTGTAGAGATATGAGATGGATATGAAATTCAAATATAGATCTCTATCTTTTGAAAGTTTAGAAGTGTTCAGAGGCAGGATTTAGGCAATCTTTAATTCATGTATGTAAGCAATACTATGACTATGTGAGGACAGTAAGTGTATCTCTATCTGTGATTGATCTCAAGATCAGCCTATCTATTATCATAAAGCCCCTCCTTTGAGAGTGGGAAGTGGGTGGAAATTTGAAAGAACAAATTTAAGCAACTGGTTTCCTTTCACTTTTAAAACCAAATAGTGAGAGAAGCATAAAAGACCTCCGGTTTGGATGATAGTGAAACATTGCTTTGAAGTTCCAACTAAATTGCATTTCTTGTTCTCCGCTGTCGCCTGTAAGACTCAAAAAAAAAAAAAAATTGGACAAGCAGTGATTAGTATATAATAATGTATGTTCAAATAGCTTATGGTATTATGAAAACAAAAATTCAAAAGGCCAATATCCTGACAGTTAAAATCTGTCTAAGGGGCAATAGGGGGGAACCTTCACAAAAACAATATGCTGATTGCATGCAGCTACCCTGCCGAGTCAAATCTTAAATAAATTATACATACATAGCTGTGCTGGAGCTGAGAAATGAAGCAGTTTAAAATGGTCCTGGTTCTGTGCTTTAGGCAAAGCCTGTATCCACTCTGTGTCCTTAATGCATCAGACATTTGGTCTGTTGGTTTGGGTGCCCTCCCACAGGAACTGGGCACTACCAGGTGCTTCAGAGGCCAGTGGAAAAATACAGCCTTGCACTGGATCAGATTTAGGGAGAAGGGTGGGTGATAAATAATCTATCTTGATCCTTTGATAAGGAATCCCTTTCTCTCAACTGCAGTACCCAGTCCCCTCCACCCACTTGTAAGAAATCCTGATGGAGTACTAAAATGTTGCATATTTGGTAAAGATTTTTCCCACAGAAACAAATTTATGCATCCAAAAATTCAGTTTCTAAGCAGTGGAAGTTCTTCAGGAATTTGGGTCAAATCTGATAAGTGATTTCAGCCAAGATAAAGACAACGCAAACAAAATTCTGAACACCAGAATGATTAATTTCAATACACGTGAAATAAAGTGTTCTGATTTCCTGAGATTTCCAAGAAGAATCATTAACTGTACAGTGTAGTTATAAGGGCTGCTCACAGGTACTCATGTTCTTATCCTCTTCCTTCCTAAACTAAAGAAACGTCTTGGGTGGAATTTTTCCTCATCCTGCATGCCATTCTTAGTCCATCTATACATACAAACATGCATACTTGTTTGTGGAGGGAGAAACAGAATAATTCTGTAGGTGTGTGAGCAGGCCATTCCCTGGGAAAACAGCTGTCTGGGGTCCACTCCTAGTGCCAGGGAATATGGAAGTGCTTATCCAGAACTTGGGCTGAAGAGATTGATAATGAGATCCTGATGTACCACTGGTTAGGGCAGATATAAGAGCATGGTGCACACACAGATCTTTGCTCTAAATAATATTTAATTTAAGTTCAGGTCCTGATCTCAGTGAATACTTGAAACCTTAAGGTACCAATGGTAAGGAGGGTTTGACAGCAGCATCTTCTTCACAGGATCTACTTTTAAACTGCTGGCCAGCACGTTCCTTTGCCCAGCAAAGTCCCCTTAATCCACAGTTATTTGTACAATTCCTCTTTCAACAGTGGAATCTCAGGTTTTAACTCAAAGGTAGCAAAAATAACTCAGAAACATTGTTAATATTAGCAGACTTTGCTCAGGTCTTTCTGAGTTTCTTGGCATTAAATTGCACTTCCTAAACATCAGCTAAAATCTATGCTAAATGAAAAAAAAGTTTTACATCCTACTCAGGAGGTAATCCAGTTTTGACTAACAGAATCAATCACATTAGTAATTGTAAACCCAGCACAAGGGGATGGAGACCAAGAATGCTGCTGCTCTTCATGTACTGTCAGGAAATTCTGGCTGTGCTACCAAAATTCCCTTTCAAAGGTTTAGTTAAATTACAGTGAAAAAGAGCAAAATTTGGCCCTTACTTCTGGTATAGTATTGATTACTTGCTGTCCTTTTATCAGTTTCATTTGCTAGAGTAGACATGATTTGAACTTCCTTTAAAAAGTATATTTCAACATCACTTGGCCACAAACAGAGGCTAATGTGTCCAGCCTTCAGACAGCTTATTACCATTCAAATACTCTGAAGATAAATTATATTAAAAGAAAGAAAGAAGGGAAAAAAAAAGAGACATTTCAGCTTCTGACTCATTCTAAATGGAGACTTAGCTCTAAGTAATCAAAATTGCTTTGGTTGTGCATAGCAGCATTAAAAGCCTTGCCCACTAATTGAGTGAAGCGGCTCCAGTGAAGCAGCCTTGCCCCCTCATTATGTGATCTTGCAAGTGCTGTTTGTCATCATTGCTTGCTGGTCTCAATCTAACTCTGCTGCTGGTGCAAATTAATGGTAATTCCCTGTGACAGGCTGTGTCCTTCCAGTGAAACCACAATATGGATCTTGTGCCACCCCTGCCCTGCTCCCCTTCCCTCCCCACACCTACCAAAGTCTGACTTTCCACCTCAGGGCATCACCCCTGACTTTGCCCTCCAACTCCTTCCAGCTGACTGGTGTGCCAGGCTGTGTTGTGGCTGCAGTGATGGATTGCACCCTGTGCTCTGCTCAGACACTGTGGGGGACGTGTCAAACAAAATCCAACATTTCCTGGTGCCTCAGGACATGGGTGTCATCACCCACCACCTTGTGCAGCCAAAGAACCACGGACAGTGTGTTACAGCAAGCAGGAGAGACCAGGGGGTAACACCTTAAAATCAAAATTAGGTAATATATACGGAGTGCTGGCATGTGGTAACTCTGCTCTTACACTATTGGGTTTTTTATTAATTTATTAAATTTCTACTTCCCTCCTGACTTCAAGAAAAGGGCCTTAAGAAATGAAGTTATCAGCTGGGAGCTTGGAACTCAAGAAATCCATGCCTCGCTCTTCCTCCGGTTTGTCCCTTTGCAACAGATGCTTGTAGTCCCTTTTAATAATAATAACCTCTACTTCTCATCTTTTGGTTTTGCTGAACTTTTAAGTAGCAAACCGTGCTGTGGGGGCTGTCTGTAGCTTTGTGTGTGTGGGGGGATGTCCAAGGGAGCCCTGGTTTCAGCTGGGGCTTCTGTCCCAGATTCTCAGCTGGTATAAGCTGGCAGAATGCCACTGAGGTCATTAAACTTGCGTTGCTGGAGAGAGGGAATCTTCAGCCAGTGTGATCTTAGCCCGGATCTTAAAGAATTAACACCCGGTTCTCAGGCATATGGAGTCTTTCCTCACTTCGGTTATTTTCATTTTAAATGAAAATGAACAAATTTTTTACATGAAAATTGAACACTTTTTAAAGAAAAATATCTACTTCAAAGCAAAATATTTATACTCTCGTTGGGAGAAACTTACGGGGTTGTGTTGAAATTAGTGCTTTTTAGTAAATTTTTGACTTAAAAATCAACTCACCAACTTCTCACTTTTTAAAAAAAAGTATTTTGGGGAGGAAGCAGGAAAAAGAGAGAAATTTAGACCAAACCTTAGATTTAATTTTTTTAAATCATTCAGAAGAATCCAGAAGTGATTGAAATCAAGGTTACAGCTCCAGGTTCATCCTATGTTAATCACTTTTCTGAGCTCACTAGATTTTGAACACTGTCACCTGAGCTTGCCTCTTTAGAGTTCGAGGGTTTCAGCCCCCATTAGGTTTTTCCAACCCTTTAGGCAGTCTGTCCATCTCTGCTGGAAGTGACTGAGCTGACTGTGTTCTTAACCCAGTTGAGTTGAAGTAGGGTTAGTCATCACTTCTCAACAGGTCATTGACTGGATTTTTTTTTTTCATTTAATGCTAAAAGGTTCCCAAGATGAGCTGTTATCATTGAAATATAACATAACCCCATCTACAGTGCTTTTCATCAATGCCAAGGTTAATGCCATTGTCCTCATGTCCACAGAAGAGGCACCCAAAGCAAGGGAAGTGACTTGGCAGAGGTCAGCCAGGAGAGATGTATTTCCATCCACACCTCATGCCCGCAGTGTCATGATATTTATTAGGAGAGGACAAAAATAGGGTTTTTTCTCTTAACCTTAAATCCTAGAGTCATGTTACACTTTCAACTCAAGTAGTTCCTCCCCAGTGGATTCGAACCCTGAAGATGTGATTTCTAACAGCTCCAAGTCAAGTAAATAACCTAAAAGAATTTTTTTTGGATAAAATTTCACTGTACCTTATTGCTGATTGCAGGATTTGGGGATTTTGAGGTATGCCTGGCAACAGCACTTTTAGAATCTGCAGCATCCTAAAATAGCTCAAATGGCTGCATGGACTCTTTCATGCACAAGTGAATATTTTGGATGCTGAGTCCCTGTGGATGGATCACAGGAGCAGGTCAGAACTTCTGACCACAGAGAGGAAAGGTTAGTTGCTTTTGTGTTCCACACTGTGCCCAGTTGACAGGACAAACACCAAGTTTGCTACTTGAGTGTAAGCTCAGAGATCTCTGTGTTGGGTTGAAATAATTTCTCAGATTTACGACATACATATAGCTGGTGATACAGCCAAAATAACTGTTACAGACACTGCAGGATCAATACTAGGGGTGCAGGTGAATACTCTCTCAAATGACTGTGGGAAACTAAATAAATCTTGGTTTTGCTGCTTCAGAAAAATAAAATTGTCAAGGTATTTAACTCTCTGCCAGGATTCTCCATTGAAAGCAGCAACAGAAGTCCTAAATGATTTCAGTACTGTAGGATCAGGCTCCAGGTGTTGCAGGACACTTGCATATCCAATGTGAAAAACTTTGGGTTCTTTGAACTGGCAAAAAATATCTTTAATTTAAATTATATATAATCTTTTTTTTATTAGAACTTTAACTTGGTTAAGTATAATCAGGTAGCTATTGTATAATTTAAATGGTCAATGATTGTTATTTGATAATAACAACTTACATTTATATAGTGCTGTATATCCCAAAGGGATCCCAGCTGATTTTAAAGACTCAACAGTAAAATGCACAACAAAGTAAAACATTAAATACAATTACAGCATTACTAGAAAATATGAGGATATTAAAAATCTGGCGGTCTGTGGCTTGCTTCTGCTCTCATTTGAATTCATTAGCCAAGCTCACAGAGAGTGCAAATGGATTATTAGTGGTTCTGCCATGTCTGATTTAAGAAATTTTCTGTACAAGTACTTCCTCTGTACTGGGAGGGGGTAGTAAAGGGTGTAAATAAAATACCTTTCTGAAGCTTCTCTCGTGCTGGTCACTTAAGTGGAATGTTATTTTAGGAATCTGTTGAGGGGCTTGGATTCCTCTCTCTCTTGTTTGGGTGGTTGTTGTGCATCTTACACTCTGAGGATGGTTTCATGTTAGATGAGAGGATGCTGAACAAATGCCACATTGCCTGCAACATCAGAGTGGGAAGTCAGACAGTGTTTTGTACAAAAAGTTCTTTTTTCATAGATGAGTCTTGAAACAGTTTAAAATTCAAGCCTGTTCTGGTCATTTTGGGGTGAACAGTGCAGTTTATGCCTCTTGAGCTGCTCTTCCAGGCTTTTTCATGTTTAAGTTTCTCCACCAAAAGGGTTGTCAAGCCCTGGAACAGGGAAATGCTGGCATCACCATCCTTTGGGGGACTTGCAGGATGTGATGGCACTCAAGGAAGGGATTTAGTGGTGGATTGGCAGTGTTAGACCACTGAGTCCACTCCTTAGCCTTAAGGGTCTTTTCCAGCCTAAATGATTCTGTGATTTCACGTGTCCAGCTTTGTACTTTCACTCCTTAAATAGACACTGTTAGTGCTGAAGAAGGTGAAGACTTGAGGGGTGTTAATGTTGTCTACTGTGGCACCTTAGGGAAGGCTGCCCTGGAGCTGCAGGGGGGAACCAGGAAAGTTCTGTTGGCACTCCACAGACAAGAGGCATGGAAACAGCCCCTGCCTCCTAGAGGGTGCCATGAAGGACTCCAAAAACATAAAAATGAGAATCACAGAGTTGTGTTGAGAGGGGGGAATCACTGAAGCGATGGGACTAATGTCATTGCTGACCACAAAAACAGAGCCAGGCAGGCAAATGCTATTTTTGTGGATGGGTAATGTAGGTCACTTGCTTCGTGTTGTTTCTTTTCTAATGTCTAACAAATTATTGTCTAATTCTGAAATACTTCCAGAGCCCCTGAAACACTCTTGAAAGTGTTTTCAACTGCTGAGGCCAGTTGTTTGCACCTGAAGATAAAGATTTATTTCTATTAAACGTAAATTTGGGACTATGCAAAACAGTGTGTAAACTACTTTTCTTTTCACTGGTTTGCCGGAGTCCACTGAGATGGTTTTCAGGTTTTTAAAGTATTAATTTATCCCTGCCTTTTGGCCAAAACACATGAAAATAGTCTACTTTGAATAATTTGGTCTTAAAAACATAGTGCTTTCTCAATATCTGAGTTTTTCTTTAGTTTCTGTTTTAACACTCAAAATGATTGTGTGAAAGTTGTTTGCAGATACTGTCTTGTTTTTCATATTTGTAATGAAGCATGAGGGGTTTTTTACATTTTGTGGCAAAAGTTTTGCATGGGTCTTACTGTAAAGCTTTCACAATGTCTTTAACTCGTTTTATTTTTGGGAGATGGAAGAAAGGGAAATAGTGACTTAGAGACAAATTTTCTGCTCTATTTTGTCTGTGTAGCAGATGATAAATCTCAAGTACAAATGGTGCTACACCCAAGACACTGAGCTATAATTTTTAATCCTACCTGTACTGATGGCCTATTTACTAATCTACAATTACCAATAAATTTGTTGTAATATAGTTAAGAGCCTGATCTCTGGGTAACATTGAGCGAACACTCTCAAATAAAGGTGGACATTCTGAAATTCCTTTCCACAGTGTTTTGGACCACACCTTTCTTGACACCAAGCACTGGGAATCAAAACTACATGTAACTCATAGGGAAGTGCTGTGAAAATGTTGTTTCTTTCTGAAACTGTATTTAAGAGTAGGGTTAATAATGACGATAATAATAATAATGATAATGATAGCACTTGTTATCATTAGACCTTGGAAGAGGATCCAAGTCTTTTCACTCACCAGCAATGCCGAAACTAATGGAAGGACACCAAGCTGGACAGTGCCTTGTGTGTCCTGCTCTGTTCAACACAAGCCTGTTATAAATACTGATATATGAAAGACAAATTGACCTTCCATATGGGAAGCTGTAGCTTTTCACTTACAGCTTCCCAGCTTTGTAGGAAAAAACCCTCCCTCCTGTTCTGGTTAAAGTTCTTGTACATTTTGAAAAGTCTGGATAGATCCCACTAGACTAGAATCCAGCCAAGGACATCATCTTCTCTGGAAGGAAATCAGTATTCTTCCTTAAAGAGACTTGAATTTTTTTTTAATATATTTTCAGACATTACTCAAAAGAAAAAGGTTTAAACATGTCTCTTTCTTTTAATGGTTTCATTATTAGTTGGAATTTAAGGACTGAACTAGTAATTACTAATCAAAGTCTACCTGTGGGAGCAGAAACTAGATGGAACCTTGTTTGACTTATTTAAACATAAATTTCTACAATTTGAGATTAAAGAGATTTCCCCAGGTTACCAGTAGTGCCCTTCCCTGTGCCTGTAGGCCATTGACTAAAAAGTGAAAAAGTGTGTGTACATGTTGGTGACAGAGATGTCACAAAAATGTGACTGGCATTGTGTGGTTGGCATCATTACACATTGGAGGATTTTTTGGACTCAGCATGAAAATGAAGGGCAGGCTGGATGGAATTTTTAAATTTTTTTTATTTGTAATAAAACTGATTCTGTTCAAGTAACTTGAAATCCCAGTGGTAAGGACTTAGGTACAATATCATCATTGCAGTGCTTTTAGAGGGAAATGAGAAGTAAATAAAGGAAAGATTAACTTGAGTTGGAGCTTTAATTTTTATTAAGGTTTGTGGTTTTAGAACAGAGACAGAGAGTGACATGACATAAGGAATGGCAGTGCATTAGTGAAAGTAGGTGTCTGAAAGAAACTAGTCTGTGTTTGTGGAAGCATGAAACTGTTGAAAAGAAACTGCTACTTTCACACTGTCACATAAAAACTCCCGACGAGCCTGGCAACGAAGCGTAGAGAAACTCTCCCTTGTTTGTCCAAGAAAAATAGTGCATGCAAGAAAAAATGGTATAAATGGCTCTAGGTTTAGTTTCTGTAGTGTTTGGTATCAGTCTTTAGGACTCAGAGAGGATTTTAATGAGAGCATGAAAGGAAGACCTGAGATTTTGTTATGAGGACTTCTTTCAGAATAATTTTACAAAACACCTTTCAAGTGTTGAAGAAATCTGTTAAAAGTAATCTCAGGAGTGGGAATAACTGTGAGTTATTATTATTGCAAATTCTATAAAGCATCTCCTTTGTATGTTTATGGCATGCAGAAAATATAAATAATAGCTGATTAGTAGTCTGGAGTCAGAGCTCTCTGTTTTCTCCTCGTATCGGATAAATCTCCTACTGATGGATCAAACATTTAATCAATCTGGTAACATGGCCTGCTGCACTATAGTATCTGAGTGCCTCCCAGTGTTGGAACGCTCAATAATGCTTGGTTTTTCTCCAGTTACTCCGTACTCCTTAATTTGATTTTGTCCTTAGTTACAGTGATGTCAATCTAAAACTACTCCACTGATTTTGATAGAGGAAGCCACACTTTATGAGCCTAAAGAGCAAAATCTCTCCCCCTCTTGCAATTCCTCAGCTATTCTTAAGTTGTACTATTAATAATATTTATTTGACTTATTAACCTGCTCACTCATTTATTTTCCCTGTTCCTGCTGCATCTTTTTTTTTTTCTTCTGGCACTTTGGGTGTGATCCAAAGTCCACTGAAATGGCTGTCAGTCTAACTATTGATTTCAGCTTGACTGGGGCACAGTTTCCCACTTGTCCCTCCCTCCTTTTTTCTCCTCTGTAGCTGCTGAAGTGTTCTGTGTGAGCTTGTGGTCTGATTAATTAAAGTTGCATGTATTCCTACAGTTTTGTGAATAAGCACCTTGCTGTACTGGAATCCTAATCCTCATATTTTCTTTAATACCCATTGCTTCCCTCAGTTTAGTTTTCCTTTAATGAGAGCTCCCTTTCCTCCTCGTGCCTCAGGTCTTGGTCTCAGGTTCAGCATCTCATATTTTAGGGGGAGCTTTGCTATGAGCTTGACCTGAGTTCTGTAGAAAACTCAGTGCAGAAACCCCACTTCCCTGAGATTTTTGTACAGGACAGTTGTAGTGAATATGAAAAGGGTTTTGAATGAGATAGTTGTGACTTGTCCTTTGATTTTTTTTTTTTTTTCTTTCCCCTTGCTGCCATCAGCATTTGGAAGCAGAAGAAAATAAAAAGGAGTTGAGAATTCAAGCTGGGAGACTTGGCAGGTAAGAGGCGTGTTTTCTTCCTTGGCAGGGAGGCGTTTCCAGAAGCGCTGATGTGGATTGGCAGTGTTGGCTCCACTCTGGAAGACAGGGCTGGTCCAGGGCCTGCCCAGTCCAGCTGAGTTCCTTGATCCTTCACAGTCCTTTTGTGTCATTGCTGGCAAAGCTTCACTTTGCTGGTTCCTCACCTGCAACAGGGGCAGAAAGGCTTCCCTGTGCCAGGCTTGAGGAGAACTGCAGGAAAGACTGGGGAGGAATGCGCTGGTGTAAAAGGTGGCAGAGCGTGTGAGCTGCTTGGACAAAGTTGCCCGGTTTGAGGGTAACAGCTGTGCTGTGTGGACAGCTGGGCTGGTGTTTGCATTATTTCAAGAAATGTTTTGCTAAGGGGCTTGTGTGCTATCTATAACTTCACTGCGTTATCTTCTTTGAAGCCTCGTTTGATTACTTTACTCTCATTTCCTGTTCTACACGGCTTTAAATGGGGTGAAGGTGAAATACAGTGTAAGCAAGATACACCACTTGCTTTCATACAAAAACCGTGCTGAAAGCACAATAACAACATTGGGAAGCCAAGCACTACTCATCGAACAACTGCAGTTTGCAAAGACAGCTCCTAAGGGCTTACTTGAGGCACATCTAGGGACAAAAGGCTTTTCATGGCAACAAAAGCCACAGCCAGCCTGCCAGATTTCAAACCTTCCTCTGAAGCTCGAAGCACCAAAGTGTTTTTCAGAGGAGGAGCTTGAAGGATTTTCAGTGTAACAATCCTTGTACCCTTGTTCTTGGGAGAAGCTGTCCCGTTTCCAAAGCGCGCAGCCTGAGGCGGTCGCGCATCGGAGATAAATCAGCCGAAATGGCAAAACACTGGCGGGGTTTGAACAACTGCAGGTAGTTGTTTAATGGCTTGTGTCAAGTAATCTTAATAACAGGTATGGCTACTGAGCTAGTCAATTATATAAATTGTCCTGCTGCCTTTCCTGGGCTCTTACTGAGGCAGAGCTATTGATACCTGAGATGTGAATGTGTATGACTGCAGTACTATGACTGTCTTAAAAGACACGGATTACCCAAACAGGGAGAGACTGGTTTGTTTCTGCTTCTCTGCCTTCTCTCCGTGGCACACTGTAGTCAGAACCTTGGGTTTTCTTCCCCCTCCTCTGAATTTGTGAGAATACACTTAAATTTTAGTATTCAGAGGCCCCAGAGATGTAAATAGCACTAAGATAAGTGTTGCCCTGTCTGAAATTCCCTGCTGGGTCCACCTGTCATGCTTTGTCTGATGTTGGGATAATAAGCTCTGTGGGACAGTAAATGCCTCCCTTACTCATCCACACAGCCCATTATGCTGCTTTTTGGAGGAGGCTTTGGGCAACATGTCATGGGAAAAATACCAAACTCCTGTGGCTGAGACTTTGCAGGTAGATGGAGCAAGCTTGGCTCAAACCCACAGATCAGAAGAAGTTTGTGGCTGATGAGAGAATGAATAATTTTCTAATCTGAAAAAATCTGGTCTCTAGCACTTAAGAGAAGACTCCCCAGTATTATGGATTTAGTTGCAAAGTTTTTTGTCTTAGAATAAAGTATTTGTGCTTTCAGTATATGTTACTAATTGATCTCTGATAAGCTGGACATGTTTAGCTGGGAAGAATTTATCTTCTGAGTTTGAATATTTGGGTTGGTTTGCCAGTGCTTTCTTGGTTTTTTGCAATTTCCAGTCCCTATATTGGCATCTGTTTTTTTGCTGTGAAGTTACATCATCTCCAAGCAAACCAGTGTAATGCATCAGGCTGTCTCCCTATCCATGCTGGGTCATGTGTTTACTATTAAAGCTCAGTTTCTGTGCTTTTTCATAACAGTTTAGTTGTCTGCAGGAACTGGTAGTTAAAGCATGGCAGGCTGCAGATAATTCTTTAGGCTCAGCCTCTGTTTCCACTGCCTTTGATCACGATACATTCGACTTTCAAATATTATTTATAAATTATTTTTCACATGCTGCTTTTGAGTTTTGTAGATGTGCCTTTCCACACAATAGGAATAGTGAGTGATTTCTTATTATAGTTCCTTAGCGTGTAAACATTATGTTATTCTAAACTCTGATCAAATTTGAACTGTAAGTGCAGGTAGGAATGGAAAGACGTGGATCCCACAACAAAGATGTTGTAGTGAGGGTGGTAACAAATGAGATGGAAAAGGTGGAGAAGACAACTGTCAAACACAGCATGTTTTGTGTGTATACAAATGTACTTAGAGAGAGAGAGAGATACCCTTGTTTATTCCTGTAGTTAAATTTAACATCATAATAAAAAAAATACAATAGAAAGATCAATGTATAAAAAAATTTGAACCATGTGGCAGAACTTGTCTTCCCGATAAAAAGGAAAAGCAGCCAGAGATTGAAAGAGTGGGAATGTTGGTATTTTTTTATGCACAGCTTGTCTTAAAGTCATTAAAATAAATTATTCAACCTTTTTCCAAATAAAGTAGGAATTTTTATGCCTTATCCCTCTATGTGATTTTGATGAGAAAGAGTTGAGTATCAGTAGAGTTGCTGAAACCTCCTCCACACAAATGTGGTAAAACATCTTAGATTTCTGTGGTCTGCAACTTGTACACCCACTGTAGGCTGCAGAGAGTAGCTCTACGAAATAGGGAAAAGGAGATTGCCTGAGGTTGTATTCTTGCTTCAGATTTTACTTCCAATTGGTAAATAATATAAATTTTCTTGGGCAAATTTTAATTATAATCCCACTCTCTGTTGCAGATACAGTTTTGGTCAACCTGAAAATTTAAGTCTGTTTGTGTGGTGACAATGGGAAGTGGGTTGGGAGGAATTGCTGTTACTGTATTACTTCCCCTCCAAAGAGGTCTCAAAATGAAACCAGCTGCTAAATTGGTAATCTACAAGCTCACAATATTTGCATGCAGTTCTGAGTATGGGTGTGAGAGGGAGGAAGCTCCCTTTCTTGCACATCATTTGTTTTCTGTGTCATCCTGAACTTTGAGATCTGAATCTCTTCCTTGCATTGATGGCTTTAGTTTTGGGGGTTTTTGTGCCAGTTTTTGTAAAAAACCAAGACTGAGGCTTGTTTGCAAGAATGGCTTGTGTGTGGGTACCTCTGAGTGATGGTTAGACCCACCAGATCTAAAGAATATCATACTTACGTTGAAGGAGCAGGTCCAAATCATGAATGTGGTGTTTTATTAGAGCGTTCATGTGAGTTTGCTTACTCAGCTTATGTCAACTGCAAGGACTGCCACCTAAGAAGGAATTGGGATGTTTTAATAGCACTGAAGAAACTTAGAATAAAATTCTTTTTTGTGCCTTCGTTTTGTACCCAGCAATTGCTCAGGTAACTGAGAATCAGATATGAATATTCCCAGACAACACAGGTTAAAATCATGCACATTGTCCATATATCCATGGGAAAGTGGGATGAAACAGGAAATGATAACTGAAGGAGCTGAGGGCTCCAAAAATGTATGAAATGTCCTTTCTGTCTGTTCCAACAAACAGAAAGGTTTGTTTCTCCCTTTACAAAAAAATTCAATGCAACTAAGACTAGATTCTCTAACATAACCTTCATGGGTTTGGGTATTGTTATGTAGTGTGGGTGATCATTTTCTTGCCTAAAAATCAAGCAATGAAAATCAGGCAGCTCCAAGAAACAGCTGGCTGATCAAATATTACCTCTTCCTAAAAGCAGTGAGAAAAGGCAGCTGAGATTGGGGATGAGAAGTGGCCCCAGAGTCTTGGAGAAATGCTGTAAACCTAGAGATGCCTTGGCTCAATCTGCTTGAGACCTGAAATTACAGCCCAGTGGTTTATCTGCTTGTTTCTGCCTTTCTCTGTGAACAAGTTCTCTGTGTGCATGGCTGGATTCTTTTTACCTCTTTAGTTTAGGTCAGGATGCTCCAGTCACTTTTCTGGTAATGTTTTTTGCTTGCTTTTTTAGAAATGCTTTTTTCCAAACAAAAAATGTCTGCAATTAAAAAGCCAAGTTGCCCCTGATGATACATGATTCCTCTGCCATTCTCCTATGAACAAGTTTGGGGTTTGAATATATGTGTGCCCTGCACATGGTACACTTTTTTTTTTTAGGTACATAATTTTCTTTCTTTCTTTGGATAGTGGGAGTAAGTGAATCAGCAGTTAAAAATGCAAGTATTTAATTTGTGCTTCCCTATGACAAGTCCCATTGCTGTTCCCAGTCTTGGTCTGCAGGATCTGACTGTTCCTGGTGTGTCTGAAGGGCCAGCTGAAGGGCAGGGCTTCTGGAAATCTTTGTTTTTCTTCATCTTTGAGGCTATATGTGGGTGTTCACTTCTTGTTCACTTTTTTTTCTGAAATGGGAAATGCTCTGTGTTTAAGAAAAAGAAATTAGTTGAGCTTATTTGTCTGCTCTGCTTTCTATGCTTGTTCAATAATGTCATTTCCCACTGGGAGGTGTTGGTCCAGCCTACCAGGAGATGGTGTGCATCTGGACTGTTTTTCTGAGGTGAGGAGTTAAGTCTCCTTCTGAAGGCGTTGTGGACACCTCAGAACCTGTGAACATCAGCTAGTGAACATTTTTTTTTTTTTTTAAGCATCTTTTAAAAGCTAGGTAATATTCCAGCAAATGTCGGTTCTATGGAGCTGTTGAGCTTCTCTAAAATTCAGGCTTGATGTAGTGGACAAATCCTGCTGTCTCTTCTTGGCCAATATCATGACATAACTTTGAGGAGTTTTTGCCTCCTTTTCTGCTTCTTGTCAGATATCTGTTCAGCTAGGAACAGAGACCACTTCATTTAGCAATTTCAGTTCTGAAGTATAAGTAGCATTTTTGGTGTTTGCTCATGTGAAAAAATCATAGTTTTTGATTTCTAGAGAGTCTTGATCCCTTTAAAGACAAAGATGCTAAACAGACGAATGGGGCCATATGAGTAAGTTAACATACATAAAAATAGAGTGAATTAATAAAGCAGATTAACTTGGTTATTGTAAGGACGTGAGAAGATGGATGTGCCTGTGGAAGTGTTGGCAGCAATGGAGAGCCCAAACCAAGCTGAATGCCCTGTTCAGCCATACAGGGCAGGTATGAGCTGTGCCAGGGGAATTTTGTTAAGTGTTTGTGTTTGCTCCATGGCTTCTCCAGAAGGAGAACCTCAGGTTTTAGTGCCTGTGCTTTGTGGATCCAAAGTGGATCCATTTTGACTGTGGCTTCCTCAGAGAGGAAACAAGAGCTATCAGAATTATCTGGGTGATTTGTGCTGGTTCTCTGCCACGTAAACTCACCACAGACCAGCTCAGAATTGCTGTACAGGTTGCTGATGTGGCACGGGGAGCACCCAGTGCTGAGCATGAAAGAGAATGGAGAAATTATGAGTAAGAGTGAACAAAATAATTTCACATTTGGGAGACTTGAAATCAGGTGAAATATTAGTAAAAGGAATTTCAGGTTTGGGGGTTGTTACTGCTGCTGTCATAAGCACAATTAGAGCTCTCCAGTTTGTCTGACCCATCACTCTGAAATGCTGCTGCCAGTTCTCACAATATTCCTGACATATCCAAACACACAGCAGAGCTCTGGCTCTTCAGAATCTGGACCAGCTCCCAGTGTTTGGAGCAGGAGTCAAATGGCCATCCCTTCTCCTGTGCTAGCACACGCCCCACCATTAACAGTCTGAAGGCAATTTTAATAAAATACATAACCCTGCTGAGCTAGTCTCAGAAGATAAATAAGTGTCGTAGAAAAGAAGCTTTTGTTTAAAAGTAATTATTTAAACTATGCATTACAGGTAATTTTCCTTTACCAGTAAACCAAATGCTATCAGAATTTCAATAATAGCTCTGTGTTACTTATCTAGATAACATGATATTTTCATTTCCAGGAGCTTAAAACGCTGTTTTATTTTCATTTGTGTCAAATATAAGGGTAAATGAGACCTGAATATATATTTTAAAAAAAAAATCCAACAACATGGGTTTTGTATAATTTTCTGAGAACAGCATTTTGTTTCCCAACCTTTTATAGGAAAATAACAATCTAATGATAGTTTCCTAAAATGTGGACTTAAAACAGTGGGGTGAAGAGCATCTTATTTTCTGTTTTGGGTAAACATGCTGCATTTCAGAGTTGATGGCAAATACAATTCTCTTGAAGGGATTTGTCAATAAAACCATAACACTGTGGCAGCTTTATAATGTGTTTGCAGACATAGCCAAACACTAAGTGCTTCAACCCATATATAGCTTAGGAAAAAGAGAGGTATCATTTTTTACCCAAGAGATTTTTCATTTTCAAAAATTACATGGAAAAACTCAGCCTCTGTGTTTCCTTTCTCTCAGCATTATTTTTATGGTGTAAACCTCCCTAATAATCACAAAATAGTTTATTATGAGGAAGATGAAACAACTAAGTGAGGAAAACAAGGGGGTTTTTTCTTCTTGGAGAAGAAACATCTCTATTTCAGGTCTTTAACTGAAAGGATGGCCATTTTTTTTTAAACAAAAAGTTTTATTATTATTCTTTCTATTTATGGATATTTTTATGTTTTCTGTTTCAGTATGGACAAGGGAAGGGCTGCTGCTTTGAGAGCTCAGCAGCTGAGCCCATGTGGGGCTGTCCCCTTGGCTGCAGCCTCAGTTTCTGGCCAAGAGCCTCATGGCGTGTTTTGGCTGCAAGGAGGTAAAGCAGGAAAGATACCCAAGTGCATTAAGGCCAATTTTCAACCCAAATTTAGGCCTAGATTCCACCTAATCCCTAACCTAGAGGGTTTTCACTGGATGTCTCTGGGCCTTCAGAAATGCCTGACCAATTGAAAGGATGAGGTGGATTTTTAGATCATCTCCATCCTGCCGTGGTCTGCACCAGAGTTTCCAATTACTCAAAATGGAGAAAATAGCATTTCTCTACTTCAGAGAAGATTTGTGAGGATCAATATGTTTGGGATTGTGGCAGTGGGATGTATCTGTAACCTACATAGGTAATAGATCAGCTTAAATACTTTTAATAGAAGTGGGCCTAATGACTCATTGCTCTGTCATAGGAATATTGTGACACTTAGTGTTTGTGATCTATGTGAAAGGGGTTGAGATCTTCTGATTGCAAAGTGATACTGCTCTGACTGTGTGAATGATGAACACACCTGTTTGCACACTGAATTTACTTCTTCACCTGTGCAGGCTGGAGTTTTAATCACTGAGTAAAAATTCTTGTCCCCCATTCCAGAAGGCTTTGCCTGTTTGAAGCCGTGCTCAGCTCCCTCCCATTTCTGCTGTTTTGGGGGAAGGATGGTGATGGGGCAAAGAGTAGAGGCAGCTGATGGCAGGCAGGGGTTTTGCCACCAAAAGCTGACAGCAAGGTACTGCCATGCCTTGGAGCTGGCAGGCAGGAATCAAAATGCCACCCCTTGGCTGCGGAAAGAGCTAAAGATTCGTCTCCAGCAAGCGGCAGGCGCCAAGGTACTGTCGCCCATTTTCTAATTTTAGCAGGGAGGCTGGCAGGGATCTTACCTAGACAGACAAGCCTTTGCTTCTGCCCAGGCCGATCTGCTGCTGTGGCTCCTGTTCCAAACTGCTCGGCTGGGTGCCTCCAGGCTTCCAGGGGGTGGTGTGCTGGTGGGAGGGAGAGGGGAAACCCCTACCCTTGTCTGCAGAGCCTTGTGATGCTTCTGAGCCTGCTTCCAGGCAGCAAAACTCATCCCTTCCACCGGCTGCGGGAAAGGAAACGTTCACAGGGATGTTATTGCTGGAATGCTGTTGCTAATGCAGGGATTGGGTTGGGAAGCCTGGTGAAAGTGCCTTTGACAGTACAAGGAGTGGCAGACACACATGAGAGGCTCCTGCTCCAGCCTGGTGCCTTGGGTGTGGTTCTGGTGCAGCAGCAGAAGAGGAAGAAGTGGTTACAGGAGTTCACCAGAGGGGAAAGAGAGCGGGTCTTCCCCCCTACAGAGCGATGCCCCAGGCATGTGTGATCATTACATAGGCTTTTCTGCCAAATTGCTCTGATTTTGGCTTTTGGCTTTGGAAATAAGCATCTAGGGGAAGGTAGGAAGGAGTCCGAAATAATTTCGTGTCGCCTCCTTTCCTTGGTTTACCAGGCTGTGTTCTGCCATGTGTCCATCCACCTCTCTGCCTGTTGCACAGGGGTGTGAGATTCACTTCAGGAAACAGCAAAGCGTTTTCTGCTGGTTTAGCTCACTCAGTTGGTTCATTGGCAACTCAGACAAACGCCAACAAGGCGCTGGCTTTGAGTCTTAGACAGCAAATGCGATCTGTCACATTTTGAAAATGTCTGTGAGGACACTGCAGCCAATAGTGCAGCTGTGCTTTTCCAATAGCCCATATTCAGATGGAATATGAAATTGAAAGGAGCCCATTGGCACATATTATTACCATATTATTAGCACTGGATTTTATTAATGTGTTTTTCATTTGTGCAATAATGACGTGGGCAGTATTTAGCTGTTCTGGGCTTTACATTAATAATTATTGGGAGCGTTCTTTTGTCAAATAGGTTTGGAAGTGGACAATGCAGAATTAATGTTTATCCCATCTTTCAAAGATCATTTTTACCATCTCCACTAAAAGCTGTACTTGCTCCAAGCACATCTTGCTTGATGGAGGATAAGTTCTGCCATTTTGAGAGGGGTAGTTTTTATTTATAATTGTGAATGTGTTTAGCCACATGAGGCTGTCAATCAGTGAGACGAAAGCCCAGTAGGATTATTTCTGTAAGTGGCCAATTTCCCCCACCCTTTCGCTCCAAATCAAGGACAGATGAAAGGTCATGATTAAAACAGTGATTTTTTCCTAAATTGTAAGTAACAGTTTGCAACTGTTTTTTCACCAAGATGTCAAAACTGTATTTTATCTTGGGAAAAGGGAGAAGGAAGAAAATTATAAGTTCTTGAAAATGTTGGCAATTTTCCAAATGGTTGTGTTGAAATTTATTTTAATTATTGTACTTGTGTCAGTTCCTAGCAAGGGTAAAAGGGGGGGAAATAATTCAGTACAGTATTATGCAGCTATGGATTAAACAATTAATGGTGGACCTCTGTATCCTATTAGTATATTTGAGTTCATTATTTCAACAAATTGTTTCATGAGCCAGTGACTAGTGGATTTAACCATTTATTTTATGGTAAGAATAAACAGAAGAATAATTGGCTAGTGGGAGGGTCTTTATGTCTATGAATCCATCCAAGGAATTAACCTGAGACCGTCAAATAATGCAGAATGTCATCAGGAGGTCATTTTGTCCCAAGAGTTGGATTTTCTTATGTGCAGTCAAGGAATTTGCAGTCTGGGAGGGTTTTGGCAGCTGTCTGGTGCTCATTGCAGCAGCCACCATCACTGGAATTGTGGAGGGCTTTGGTGTAATCAGTAATTCCCTGGAAAGCCCCTCAGTTGGCACTGTATGTGGTGTTCTTCTCTTGGGTATGTGCTAACCACTCACGAGTCAGAAATAACTCTTCACTGGTCATGGCATTTAGATAATCACTGAAGTAAATACTTCTTTGGGCTCAATTTTGTGTTTAAGATTTATTAACAATGGCCAGCTAAAAAGACATTCTCAAGAAGTATGTCTTTTTAGGCAGCATCATCTAAACATGTGAGGATGTCACTGTTTTTTCTCTTTGCAATTCACCTTAGAAGTGTGCCAGGTCCCACTCAATACCCTTGTGGAGTTTGGGCCAGATGTATCTTCATAAATATTACTTACATTAAATATTTTCTTCTCAAATTAGGCATGAAACCAAGATGCTGTCTTTGTGTTGTTGGGTAGCATATTTATCTTGATATAAAGAAGTTAAATGGGTAATATTCTAATCTCAATAGCTTCTGGTTTTCCATTTTGTGCTTTTCCTGTAATGGTAGGGATTCCCTTTTTTGTCTAAAAGAGCTCTGTGCTTTTGTAATGCCTTAAAAAAATCAGTCATCTTCCACTAGAACGAGGGACGTGAAAATGAAATTTTATCAGTGATGATGTGAGTGCTACAAGTAAAACTGGGTGATTTCAGCCATCTTTGCACTGCTACACAATTAATCCACAAATTTGATAATGCACAGGACCCATGCATCAGGTAGAGTTGACTGTTTAAAGGATAGACAGTAAAGTAAGTAGTTTCTGGGCTTATACCTCTTGAAGAAATATCCTGCACTTAATACATACATGTAGATTTTATGACTGTGTTTTGCCATTTCCTTCCATTTATCTGTGCTAAGCTATTGTGAGTCACAAATTTAAGTGAAGAGCTTCCCTTTTCTATTTTATTCATGTGAGCAGATGATGGGGGGGCTGTGCCACCTTCCTCACAAAATTTTAGGTCAGCTAAGAGAGTTGACTGTTGGTTTTGGTTGTCGTTTGGCTTTTTTTCTTTTTTTTCTTTTTTTTTTCTTTTTTTTATCCTTGGTTGGGTTGTTTGGTTTTTTCAAAGTATGCAAATATTTCTTCTGCAGTCAGTTATGATAGGCAGGATGCTGGAGCAACCTCTGAAGTGTCTGTGGTGGTTGATGAACTGACAGTAAATTCTGCCATTCTCTTACTTTCTACGTCTGGGTGAGTCACACAAATATCAAGTCACAAGGGCCTCGTGCCACGCTTGTAGACCTAAGAGGGTAGCATGAGATCACTGTTCTCTCCAGAACATCCAAGTGTGGATGCTGCATGGATGTGTTTCTGTGTTTGTCATTGCTGGGGAGAGAAGGGGCAGAAGCAGGGATGTTGTCCAGGCTGTGAAGAAGGGTGATCTGTCATTTCTTCTTCTAGTTTTGTAGCCTGGATTCACTGAAAGCAAAGAATTTCTTGGTTTCTCTCTTCTAATTCTTCTTGATTTATTTGTTGACCTCTTTTCAAATGGCAGAACAAAATCTGAGGGATGTGGAAGAGCTCTGAAGGTTTGGGTGCCACTTGGGGTTCTAATTGCCCACTGTACAGAAATAGTGCAGGCTTAAAGCCACCAAGACAATGGATATGAAGAAACCCAAATGAATGTGGTGTTGGGAACACTTGCAGAGTGTGCCTGTATAAAAATGTAATCAGCAGGACATATAAAGTGATGAAAACAAGTGGAAAAAGTAAATTTTTACATGCAAAACCCTTTCCTTCCCTTTTGCTACAGGGAAAAAAAAATAGAGATTATTTGTTTTAGAACCTTTTCTGGGACTCTGAAAAGATTAGACAAGGTGTGCTGTGTACAAGAGATTTTACTGTCTGCCTTGCCAATGAATTAGGGGCCCCATTCTACCAAAAAATAATAATATTAGGTCTTCCTTTGCAGCCATCCTGGGCTTCCGTGGTGTGGAAGCCAGATGTAAATTCTGGCTGAATTGGGCCCTTATGGAGGCAGTGTTCAAATGGCCTGTGAGGAGAAGAGAAACCATCCAGGTCGTGGGCCTCTGCTTGCTTGAGAGTCCTTCCATCATTGCTGTAATTCTCTGAAAGCAAACTAATAAAACTTCCCATTGACTGGCACTCGTGTGTGCTTTGAGCAGCTATTTACAGTCTACCATCAGCAGATTAAAAATCAATTAAAATCCATAGAAACAGTCAAAGTTACACGCTCCTCCTTGCTGGTAATTTTTTTTTCAAAGATTTTACATTAATACTTGCTGCTTGGTGTTACTGAAGATAATGAATCAGATTTAGGCAAAGTCTGTACGTCTTTAACTCTACAGATCTGTGCATCTTTACCTTTACAGAAGCCCTGCTAAGAATCTCTCATCCTCTGTGCCTCTTGGCCTCTGTAGAAATAGGAGAATTTATGCAATTCATTTAACTGAAATGGAGATGTTGAAAGCTGTCCAATACTGTCGTGATGGATGCTATTGCAAATGTATAGGGAAAACAATAATCTTAGTGATAAAATTGTAAGTTTAATACCAGTATGTTAGAGCGGAAAGTGAATGTTAGTGCTGCTAATAGATTAAAATAAAGGAGAGTTTGGTTTGTATTCTTGACTTCCCACAGAAGTGCTGCAGATTAATTTGGTTCTGTCCCACAACTGGGTGGTGCTGATGTGGGACTGCAGACACCCAGTTCTGCCAGTGACCTGCTGTGGGGATTTTGGAGTGTGCAGTTGTATTTTTGTTGAGTTTCCTCTCCCTCTGTTTGCCTCCCATTCTGTGCAAGTCTGATCTGTTTATACCATTAAACACTCAAACATAGGGCTGCTTTTTAATTTCTTCATAAGTGTGTGCTCCAAAGACTATTATACCATAGTCATGATACTTGTTGTAATGTTATTCATGTGTAGATTCGAAGGATATAATCTACATTTCTAATTACTGTTTTTATTCATCCTTTCTGTTTCTTATCTTAATGCAACTTTCATCTGAAATTTACAGTAGCTTAAAGAAGCCACGACTTCAGTGCATTGCAGTGATACTCAGGTATCAAGCACAAAAGTCAATGCTGATTGCATTGCTAAGACAGAAAGCCCAAGCACTGAGAAACTGGGGGGAGGGAGCAGGGGGAAAATCATAATTTAATTAACTTGTCCAACCTTAATTTAGTCCTCGTAATTTAGTGGTTAGGCTTGTTTGTAGACTGCTTCATTTGATACAGGATAGAGATTATGTTGATGGGTGACTTCAGAAAAATCTTAAAAGGAGTTGCTTTGTCAATATAGAGTCAGAGCAACACAGAGTAAATAAGGCCAGGCTTTTCCAACAAATGCTGAGAATAAACAAAATATGAAATGACTGTTTGTTAAGCAAGCAGACTCTGTCCTGCTGGTGACATTTTACGTAAAAAAGACTGGCATGATATATTTATATCCTACCATGATACATCTGCACAAGACAACCGAGTTAAGATTGCACAGTCCACTTAAATACCACAGTTCTCTCTTTTGATTCTTTACGTTGCACCCTGGATAGTATTTGTGTATGTCTGGTGGGGAAAAGAGGGGAAATGTCACCCTGTCCATCACATTGACTCTTAGTTGTTCTCCTTGTTCATCCTCACATCCAGCTGTGCTGATTCCTGCCCTTCTCTGCCCAGAGGTTGCTGCTCTCTCATCTTCTTGGAGAAGGGGGAGAACTGTCAGGGTGCTGGGGAGGGAGGAGGGCACTTTTCTTTCTGAGAGGTTTTCCTTGTTTACCCATCTCCACCACTCAATTCACAGCTTCTCTATGCTGTTGATGGTGGTCTTGCTTTAGTGGTTTTTTCTTTTTTTTCCCCCCAATCTATTAGTTCAGATCTTCACTTCTCAGTGGATACTGTCACTCTCTTCTTGTCTTACTCTTGCTCTTTTAAACTATTCAGTCCAGTTTTTATATTGTCACTTTGTTGTGTTGTAGCCCCCACGTACCTTATCATATTACTCATCTTCCCTAGCTCCAGATGCCAAAAATCCTCTTCTCCTGGTTCTGCAGTGTTCTCATTTCCTCAGGGTAAAATCAGTGTGTGCTGACTGCAAAGCCCAGCCCACCTCCCCATGGATTTTTGGAGCTCAGGGATGCTTTTGGGTACTGTGCCAGCATAGCCTGGTCAGCCTTGGGCATCAGGGATGGGGGGGCATCTGCCCACTGAAGGTGGGATCTTCAAATTTACATTTTTTTCTTCATCTGAGCATATTTTTTGAGTCTTGTCTGTACCTGCAAAAAAATTCAGGTGTTCTCTGATCTTTTTGCCTAACTCCCTCTCCAGGTTTGTATTGTTAGCACTAAAATATTAATTTGCTGAAGATATTATATTAGGATACCGAATTTCTTTTGCTTTCCTTTTCATTACTATGTCTACCTCCTAAAATCTGCCCCAAAAAAGTGTTTTTGAAGCTGTACAAAAACACCATTGCTTTCGATAGTGCTACCATTTCATTCTTGGAACATCATATTGCTCTACTGCTTTCAGGATTTATTTGGCTATTTTTTTATGTTGAGCCCTGACTCATAACAATTAGCATTACCTATGTGCTAGATTTATTTCTCAAACAGAGTTGTTGTGTTTTTTTGTTTTGTTTTGTTTTGTTTTTCTGAGAAGGATTGTACTTCCCAAGCATTCTCACCAACTGAGACTGTTCATGTTCTGGAGTATTGATAACAGAGGGTCAGAGTCTGTCCTCCAACCTGATCCAGTTCAAAAAGAAACAAAACCAAAATTATGAGGTTTTCCCTTTTATTCAAATCCCAAGAGCTGTATTCCCAGATAAAATTTAAGGTTCCTACATTTCTGAGTTGTTGTAACATAAAATATTAACTGCTGTGCTAGAGCTATACACTCTTTCAGTTCTTTCTCAGCATATAATTTCTCTTTTTAGATATCTGACCTTTCTGTAATTCTTCTAATTTATGGAATAGTGCAATTTATCTTTTCTTTATCATCTTACTTAGGGTGGCTGAGTGGAACGATGGAGGGGATGCATATATCTTCTTGTTTCTTTTTTCTGACTCAGTGTTTAGTCATTATTTTCAGTATCATTTAATCTGTGGAAAGTTTCCCCATATGTCAGGCGTATTTTAAACATTCAGCTGAGATCTGTGCTGCAGTGAGCCCTTTCAGATATGATGCTCAGCAAAGGGCAGAGTTCAGTCTACACCATTTATGAAAGTGAAGCTTTTTCAAATGCTGTTCTCTAAACAAATACCAAACCTGTGTATTCTTGTTTTTTTAAAACATGTAAATCAGTTTTCCCTGTGTATATAATTTCCCTTAGAAATCCACTTCTTTGTGTTTTCTACAGAGAAACTCAGAGCTCTTAGGTGAGCAGATCTAAACTGTGGTACCCTTTGTTAGAAGATACTCTAAGTATTAAAAGTTCTTGCAAGAACTTTTAATCAAGTATAGCTAAGCAGGGATGCAGCCTGTGATTGAGGAAGGCCCCATGTCAGACACCCCTCCTTCACAATAATATTCCTCTAGATTTCAGTGCATATCGAATCTCAAATTTGTCAGCAATTGTTTTAAAGGTCTGGCCTCAATGTCAAAGAGCTTATTAGAAAAAAGCACAGCAATCAACTATAAGAATACAGTGACACTACAGAAGCTTTCATTACTGTTTCCTTCCTGCAGAAGTTTGTTATTAGCTTGCTGAGAGTGTGGAACCTAAGACTATTTAGTTTTCTTTAGCAAAAATGTTTTGAATGTTAATTGAATGTAATGGGGTTTGTATGCTAATGGAATGGAGATCATGAGGAAAACAGGTATTCCTTAACTTTCCTCTTTGCTGTAATTACTGAATAATGCTATTTATGGCAAGGTTGTGTACATGTGCATGTCTTGGGAAAAGGATATGGGATTACTTATTAACAAAGAAATGGAATTCCTTTTCACAGGGAATTAGAATTGTGACTCTAGACTTGCTAATTTAAATAACTTGCAGGCTAAACAGACTTTTATAAAGCATTAAATGCTATTATGTCTTGTGAACATTAAACACATTTTCTGAAAATATTAATTTCCTATTGGTTTTCTTGCCTCCTTCTTGTTGCTTTAATTTCAGACTGCCTGATAATCCGTCCTCAACACACCAGAGGTTGGGGATTTCTGAGACTGCTCTGGTGCCTGGATTTTTCAGTCCTGTTCCCCTCTCTCTGTGGCTTTTGCCTCTGTTCTCATCAGCAGTAGATATTCACTATGTTCACCGATGAGGGCACATAGGTGATGAATTTGCAGCAGCCTGATATCATCAGTGATCCTGTAAACCCTGAGTGTGGTTCCCTAGCAGCTGCAGGTCTTCCCAAATCCCAAAAACCTGGTAGTTTGTTCTTTCTAAACCTGGAAGACCAGTGCACTGCAGAAACGTAAGGGAAAAATAGATAATCTTTGATTTTTGGGGGGGAAATCAATAACAAATGTTCTAACTCCAGCGACTGATACACATCAGTCTGTTTGTTTGTATTTTAAAGACTGCCCAAAGAAGGGGTTGACCTTTTTCTTCAAGGCAGAGGAAGGAGTTAGAATAAGTTGAGATTCCGTATTTATAACTGCATCTTCAGCAGCTACAAGGCTGAAAAGTTTGATTCTGATGTTAAATGTTAGCGTGTGGGGCAATTTTAGGATTGCCATTTTTTAGAGAATCGCAGGACAATGCAATTTGGAAGGGACCTTGAAAAATCATTTCATCCAGCCTGTCTCATTAGAGAGTTTTAAGATGAGATTTTTTGGGGCAGTCCACCATGGCAAGAAGTTTTCTGTATGAAGAAAAAAAAAAAGCTTTGAAATTGAACAGTACAGCTTACTCTTATCCTGAAGTCAAACAGTTCTGTAGGCCATGCTACATCCTGACAGGTTCATGAAAGTTTGAATGAAATATGATTGTAATCTTGGACATTGGTTATATAGCTCCTATTAACTCGTATTGGCTACTGATTATGCAATTTCTGTGCTGGTCACTTCGATTAGCCTTGATCATTTGGAAAAAAAAAATCAATTCACTCTCCTGGTTTTAATTTTGATAATTCAAATTCACGGTGTTCTTCATCTGCTTTGTTTGATGCTGTACATAAATCAAGGTTATAGACGAAACCAATCCCTGAATGAAAAGTTTCAATTTTCTTTTCTTTTTGGCTACAACTATGCAAAGAAATCATCATTTGGGCAACTAATATGCCTAAGTATCCTTCAAAAGGAACTGTGATATATTAGAGCTGTTCAAATGTCCTCACAAATCATGTTGCCTTGCAGCTTTGATCCTGAAATATGTGAAATGATGTCTGATTTATGCCACTGATCCTTCTTTTAGATAGTTAAGTGTTCTTGCTTAATGTTATTAAATAAGTTCAAAGCAGCAAATAGGCCATTCTGGGCTGAGGACATTTGAAAAATAGCCTTCTCAGCAGGCTGCATATACGATATATGTTCTTTAGTTTTTTCCTTTGGGTTGTTTT
>VZSR01000680.1:421046-549691 GCA_013398615.1 Brachypodius melanocephalos
TTTTTTTTTTTTTTTTCTTCCCCTTCACCCTCTTGATAGCTTTCTCCTGGGCTTTGTATTCATTGGGGTATTTTAGGAGTGTGTGTGTGCTGGGGGGTACACAGAAATACCTTTGGGACAATATGGGGGAGATCTCTCAGTCTCCCATACACAATGATATAAAACAAGCTCCATCACCCAGCTGAAGCAGTACAAAAAAAAAACCCCAAACAAACAAACAAAAAAACCACCCAAACCCTGAGAGTGTAAATTAGTGGGTCAAATTCACACTCAAAGGAGCAGAGTAAGTTTGACTACCTTAAATGAAAAATCTATTGATATGTTGCCACTTCTGTTTTAACATGCAAAAAAAGGAGAGAGATGAGAAAATTCTTGATTCTAAAATATTTATCAGTATAAATATTCTGAACTTGCATCAGAATACTGAAGTGCAAATCTCTGCAGGCATAAGGGTTGCATAGGAATCACATCAGTTCTAAATTTAGTAAATCTTCTAATGGAAATGTCACACGGTTCAGACACAAGATTTAGGGATTTTAGTATGTTATAGGAGCTTTATAACTAATATTATACTTGAGAAATTTCAGTAGGAAATATTAAATCAGCATTTCCAGTGGGATGTGATCCTTGTTGAAGCAATGATCACCATCTCAATCACCTCCTGCTGGAGAAGAGCTGTTTGTTAGGGAAAACTTCCTAATGCTCTCCAGCGACACCAATGCCTAAACACCAGGCTTTCAGATATAAGATAGAAAACAAAGATAAAATTTGAGCATCAGATGTCATCTCTGTACTCTCTAGTTGTGTTGATTTTGATGTCTACCTTTGTAAAAATATGAATATTTAAATTTTGTGAATACAGTATTTTTTGTGAATAAATATAAATGAATATATTTATACTCGCTCTTTTAATTTTTTTTTAATATATATAGCATCCTGAGGAAATCCTGAAGAAAGAACAGCATAGCAGGTAGAGGCTCAGCAGTTGGTTGTTTTAGTGGCTTTTTATCTGCTCCTCATGCCAGCTATTTAACTTTCCTTTTGCCTGCTTGAAAGGCGTTATTACCCTGAGATTTAGGATGTCTGGATTGATGGTCATTTTCTGCCATGAGAAAGCATCATCATTAAGTCATTTGATGTCTTTTTTACTGGAGACCATGGGTTGTGTGTGCTAAATCACTTCAAACCTTTCTACTTGTACCCCTGTTAAAGGGTAGGAGGGGCTTTGGTACTGCTGTGGCTTTTAAGGAGCAGTGGAAGATGAAGGTGCTTCAGAGGGATTCAAACCAGGGTTCCCATCTCTGACTCTGTGCCAAATATTCTGGTATTCCAGTTATGTTTCCAAAGGGTGCAATTTTCTAATTGTGTTTTCACAAGGTGTTAGACCATTACATTCATGGAAAGATGAGTTGCATTGTATTAGATGTTTGCTTTTTATACTTCTATTAAAAAAAGAAACTCTTCAATAATAAATGAAAACACAAAAGGCAGCGAGAGTATTTTTGTGTGTGTGGTGGAGGTTGTTTCTTTTGCTGTTGGGAAGGACCCTGAGCACTGGACTTTAGCTGTGCCTGGACAGACAGATCCAATCATTAGTAAACAGCAGAAAGCAGGAGAGACGGGGAGGGAGAGGGTGTGTTGGAACTCAGTTTAATTCTGCGGTGTCACATCAATCTGCCCAGTTAAGTGATTGAAGGGGAGAAACGCAGGCTGCAAAAGAAACTGGGCCCTGATTTGTTCAGGGTCACCAGCAGTGGTTTGAAACCATCTTGTTTGCAGATACTTCTTTCATGTTATTAGGCTGTCAGCTGAGTGACTCTGTAAGATTTATGGCTGGGAGCGGGGGCGCGTGCGTGTGCGCGGCGATGAGCGGCGGGCGGCGGGGACGGAGATGTTATTGAGGAGACAGTGATCCATGTGATCCATGCCTGCCCTGACTGAGCTCTGCAGCCTTTTGTCTACTCCTAGTTAACCTCCTGATGCATTTCTCTATTCACATGCTGCTAAAGGAGCTCAAGCAGAAGGTGAAGCAACAAGTGGTAAAAGGTTGCTCGTAACGGCGTAGAGATGCAGTGAACTTGGTGTGGACTTACTGACTGTGAAATGATGGAATAAAAATCCATTTTATTGGGCAGGGCCCAGGTTTAACTTGCTGGTGTCTTTCAAGCAGTTTTATTTACTGTAATGTTGTCAAAGCTGTTGGCTGAGTGTTCCCTTGTCGCTGGTATCCTTGTAGGGAAACGTGTTCTTGAGGAGAGAATTTGCAGATAGCACTGGTTTACCCTGAGAGTGAAAATGTTTTTGTTTTTAAAAACAAGCAACCCAAACCAAACCAAAATTTAAAAAGATAAAAAAGGAGAGGGCATGGCTTGATCAACCCAACACAGAATTTAAATTAACTTTGGATCTTTGGTAGGAACTGGAGTTTTTATTTTACATAAGTCTGAAAATTTCAAAATACTGGATTTTGATGAATCCCTTTTTTTTCTTGGAAGTTAGTTATAATTCAGAAAATAGCTTTCTGGTCTTCTGTTTACACAGTTCATAGTTGTGCCAAGATCAAGGCATGCATTATTTTAAACGATGAGTAAGAAAATATTAATTGCCATAGGATTCCATTTCAATTGTGCTGACTTAAAGCCAACAAAATAAACTTCAGCAGTAGAGGAGATGGTGAATGTTTCTGAAACAGTGTCACAGGGTTCAGCCATTTAAGTTTTACAACAGAAGGGTTCATTTAGGTTTAGTTGTCCATAAGTTAAAGGACTAAATACAAATTGCTGATATGCTTTCATTTATTGAAAAATCAAATTTTATTACTGATTTGGCTTAATTTGTGTGTTGGCTTTGTTTCAGCCTGGTCAAGGTAATTAACTTAGAGGAAAAGATTTGTTTGTAAATGGTTTGTAATCTGCCAACACCTTTGGTAACATGACAGGTTTCATGTACTTGACCATGAAGGTGTTCTACCACAACATGTATAATTTTCAAATAAATGTTTAAAAATTATGAGATATTTTAAAAATTATTTTCTAAAAAACAAACCTTAACTCCTTCCCTGGTTCTCTCTCTTTTTTTAAAAATTAAATCATCAAGAAAGCACCTGTTCTTTTTATCTGAGATAATTGTACACATTTTGACCCTATAGTAATCTGATACGTTTCAGCATAAATGAGTTCTCAGTTGTACAGACACAATGATGCCATTCTTTCTCTATACATGTAAGGGTATTGATGAGAATCTGAGGTTATTAAGCTGAGTAAAATACTGCTTTTCAGTAGAATTTTCTCTAACAAGGTCCTACCAACAGCATGACTGGAAAAAATGTGATGCCATCTTTAATGTCACAGAACTGGCTCTTGGCAGACCATCACCTTGCCCTGTGCCTGGTGTGGCCACAGCCCTGCTGAGTGACCTTGCACCAGCCCTGTGCTCCCATCTGCTCCCTGTGCTCCTGACGCAAAATACACGATGGGTTGGTGGGAAAACACCTGAGATCCTTAGGTGGGAAATAATCTGGAGCAGAACTGCACTTGAATTGCACCACGTAGTAGCTAATCTGATTGATAGAACATCTTGCAAAAAATAGCTTTTTTATATCTCCTCACTTTATTTTTGGTCAAAAGGCAGATGAGGTTTTGGGTAGTTTTGTGCAAAAATGTTAACAATTATGATGAAGGGAATTTCATTGCATCCTGAATTCTACCAAAAAGACAGCTTCAGCTAGTTTTAAAAGACTAAGTCATTCTCATAAACTGTAGGTAAACACAATTTTGGGAATTATAATGGAGGAGCTTAAGAGACATTGCCTGGGCGCACAGGAATGGTGTCAAGGCTGCCAGTTATTTGCTGTGTCTAGCAAATAAAATTCCTGGTATAATAATACTCTGCCTGTTGATAAACACTAAATGTGGTGTCTGGTAGAGAATGTTCAGTATGTTTCTTAAACAGTAAAAACTATTCTAAAGGCAGAGTGCTTGGAAAAGAGAAAAGGAGCTATATACCCATGGGATTATTCAGGGCATTTGTTTGATTCAATCAACTCTTGAAAGCTGTCCTGTCTTCTTTAAATCCATGGTAGCAGTTACGGTATTGCTTTGTTCCTGGATTTTAAATGCTTTCTGCCCCTACTTTTCAGTTGCTCCCACTTAGGTGAAATTAAGAAATCTAACTGTTGGGTATTATGTTTTAGACCTGCTGAAATAGCTCTTCCTGCTTGCATCCTTATGGTCTCATTAAGGCGATGCTCACAGCATGCCTGACTCTAGTGAATATTTGCAGACCTCATTTGCCTACATTAGAGACAAAAAGCTTTAAAAAACTCCTTCTTGAGCCATAAATGGTCGAGTTTGTCAGTATCAGTGATCACAGGGCTGGTGTCTCCCAAGGCAAGGGCTGAATGCTGTCCTTTGGAGTTGAATAACCATTGAAACCCTCCATCCCAGCCCTTCCCACTGCTGGGATAATACACTGGGTCCCTGGCTTTGAGCTGTGGGTTTATGGTGTGAGGGCTGCTAAAATCAGTGAGAAGTCAAAGTGTGCTCTTACAGCAAGCCCTGTACATCAAGGACTCATTTGGGTAATATTATCATTCCCATTCCTGCATTTTTAAGGCTAATTATAGTGTTTAGGAATTTTTAAGTTTTTATTTTAAAGACTTTCGTTTTGTTGATTCAAGCTATGATTGATCATCATAAAGGAGCAAACCTCAGATGCCAACAAGGTGCGAATCATCTTCATGGTTTACCTTTGCCATTGTGACACAATTGGTTTGTTTTCTCTGTGCTCAGACTTCCAGCCCGAGATTTCTGTTCTCCAGGGGATTTAAAAAAATCCTTGACCTGTTATATGACACTGAGGTCATGCTTTGATGCCAACCAAACTTTCCATTCTCTTTCCACTTCACTTACGCGTTGTTTTGTGCTTTGCCTGCCCACCACAGGTGGCTCACTTGATAGTTGAGCTGATAAGAATATATAATGGATATATTTTTTTAAAGCATGCCAAAATCACTTTGCAATGGGAGATGTATAAATCCAAAGTGATACTGATGTTGCATTTTTATTCAGCAAAACAGAGCTCAAAATAATAGCAAAAATATTAATCAAAGGTGATGTAACTGTCATGTTAATGAGAAGTGCTTGAAGATTACTGAGCTCTACTATAAATAGATAGTACTCTTATGGATTTACAACCCTTATTTACTCTTTTTAAATTTCGTGGTCCCAAAGAACTGGGCCAGAAAACAAGATGAGAGCCTTTCCCTTGGAGCTATTGAATTTTCCTAACAAAACAGCTTTTAGAGAACAGTATCAGTTTACATATGTGTAACATTTTTCCTTGTATTTGGATAATTTTGCTACTCTTGTGAAAATAGAGAAGAAATTTAAAAAATAAAAGTATTTGTTAGAGGCATAGTTTCCTTGTTTAAATGTCAAAATAGACTTGTCAGATTTTTAGAGAAAATTTGGATTAGCTTTTTTGATGGAATCACTAATGGAAGTGCAGAAAGAGGTAAAAGGATTTTTTAATCTAGAGATGGGTAAAGTGCCTCTTCATCTGATTTTTCAAAATTATTATTTGCTTAACTCTTCATACTGCAAATCTCTGATTGGAAGTTTACAAATTTGTGCAAAACTGTTTCCTCTTACCTCAAATTTGTTGGGGTTTTTTTTGTATGTTTGTTTGTTTGTTTGTTTGTTTGTTTTCTTTTGAAAAGTTCATCCCAGACATCTGGAGGAGTACAGAAAAATTTCTAATTTGTCTGTGTTCAATTTTGCAAAGTCTTTGTTTCTTTGAACAATTGTCATCCTTAACCTTTTGAAGCAGTAACCTGAAATGTATTTGCAGAGGGTCTTTGAGTGGACATGTAACTTCTATATCAGGAATGTTCCCTCTTCTATTCCTATGAGCATATAATTTATTTTAACCCCTATTTTCAAATGGTCAAAGCTCCCAGATTTTTGCAGACCAACCTCTTACAAATCTTGCTCAAGCCTCACATGAGGCACAGTCCTGATGTTTTTATCTCCTCACTCTCCCAGGGCAATGGGTCATAAACCATTCCACTCTTAGTTTGGAAGTTAACCAAATTTCAGCCACATCATTCCCAGGTAACAGCTACAATTACTCAAACTGTTTGCACTTTCCACTTGTTCATGCACCCTCCATGCACTAGAAAATGCAGTGGCACAGAGAACAGTGTTTCCTACTTTTTGAGATGTTGGCTTTGCAGCTCCTGTCATTAACTTGCTGCTGCTATCTCCACATCCAGCCTTTAGTTTTTATGTGCAACATATGTCACTGAAGCAATTCTTTGCAGCCATCCAATCACTTCTGTTTATTTCCATTAGCTGGAAAACTTATTGAAAATAATTGGATGGTGATGTGCTTCTCCCGAGTTCTCCTTTTAGTATATGTTGGAGTATTATATGGTCTGTGTAACAAATCTGTCTCACTTTTAACCAGGGTGCTTTGCTCAAAGAATTCTGGGGTCTGGCACTGCCTGTCTTGTGAAGGCACCAAATGAGAGAGCAGTGGACAAGATTTCTGTGCTTCCTTTTTGGTTGAGTTACCAGAAATTCCATTGGCACCATTCAGATTGCTGTGGGAGCAGTGCATGTTTATGCTACACACAAAAGAAATTACAGCACGTTTAAACTAGAACATGTCTCTAACTGTGTGGGGGGATATTTCCCAATCTATTGGCTTAGGATAGAGGAGCTGTTATTAGATGCATCATTCTTGAAGACATCAGTGAGTGGTGCAAAACAGTTTTTGTCTGTGTGTTCATTTAGATAATCGAATTTGGGGCAGAATATTTCCTACCTGACCACTATCACAATATTCCCTCTTTGTGTGTGATCTCCTGACTCTTTTTCCCCCCTCCTTTTATATGAACCAAGACATTAAACTAGAGAGTGCTTCATCTTATGTTTCCTGTTTCTAGTCCACAGTCATGAATTTTAAGAATACTTCTGGAATTTGCTATGTACACTCAGTGAAAATTCCAACTCAGCTCTTCTCCATCTTCATTTCAGCTCACTGTTATGAAGTTATGAAAGCCTACTCTCACAGTCCCCAAAAATGTTCACTTCCACTTTATTCTGTCCATCAGTGCAGATATAATCATTATCTACCACAAGTTAAGGTTAAAGTTTAGAAGTGGTCACAGGTTGGGTTTTTTTCATCTATAAAACTTATTTTCCTCTGGAATTTTTCAAGTGAAACCATACGTTTCTGTTGGAATGTGTCAAGTCCAATGAAACTTCTGTGGAGAAAAGTTTCTTATCTCCAGGTTCTGTTTTCTCATGGAAACCAGATGAGAAAAATCTGTAAAATATTCTAATCTCCTGAGAAGTCACTGTGGCTTTACTGATCTGGCAAAATTCTTGCCCTACCTGATTCAAACTTCAGAAGTGCTTTTTGCTTTTCTTCATACCAGATAAAAGCCTTTACCTCTCACTTGTTTGGCTGTCTGGCTGTACTAGAAGGGACCAAGAGACCCAGCACTTACTCCCGGTGTGTGAGACAGGTAAAGCCCTTTGAATCAATTCTGGTAGGAAGTTAAAGGTCCTGTTACGTTCAAAATGAGTTCTCTAACTGCTGCTGCCAGGGCAGCTGATTAATCTGGTTGCTTGTGTGTGTTGTACTTTTAACACTGCTGGTGTTTTCCCATTTTGGAACTTGGAAGGAGTTTGTAATTGCACATGTTTTTTGGAAGAATGGGGAAGCTGTTCCCTGCTCAGCTGAATTTGAGAATTTTGAGAAAAATTGCGTGCTGGTCTCTCATGTACTGTAATAATGCATGGACCTACTGAACAAGAGAAAATTTCTCTTTTTTCAAAATTTGTTGCCAGCATAAACAGGTGCTTTGTCCACAGAGGATTGTGACAAGAGAGCTGGCTGCTATAAACTTTCTGGGGTTGCTGTTTTATATGCAATCAGTAGCGAGCTTCTGATTTAGGGTTTTTGATAACAGTAGTAGCAGGCAAATCATCTAAAGGTCTCCAGTTGTGTTCCAAGAATTGAGAGTTCAGAAATGTTATAAATCTTGAAGTATTTATTTTGGAGTGTTGTTACTGTTTTTATAATCATATCAAGCCTCTATGTAGGGCACCTTTCATTCTATAGTACTCCAAAGGATTGTTTAGAATTGTTAGAGAGAAAAAGCTCCCCTTTGTGTCCCTTCCTCCACACTGGCCACACATTCCCCAGAAAATGGGGAACTCAAAATCTATGGGCAGTGATTGTCTCACTCAGTGAATTTATTCTGGTTGCTTCAATTCCCCTTTGTCAGACTGCCTGGAAAGTTGTGAGGAGGATGAAGAAGAGCTCAAAGTTGTATAAAGGAAGGAAAATTACTGTAGTGAACTCCCATGTGCTGACAAGTTTCCAGAAACCTTCCTATCCCATTGGCATAAAGCTTTGTGGATTTGCAGGGACCATGAAGGTGAAAGCCAGCAGCTCTCAGCCCAGCAAATATTCCTCTCAAAACCATCCATATATCTAAACAGGATTTAATGCTTGCAAAAAGCGGGATCCACTCCTGTGATTTTGAAGGGCTTTTGGAAAAGGAAGCATGTTAGAAGTGGAGGGGGCAGGGAAAGCTTTGGTGAGCTGCCAATTTCTAAGCACAGACTCCTAAAGAAAGATTTCTGGTTTATTAACCTATGTGGCCAACACATGGATGAGAGCAAGCAGAAGTAAATTAGTTTGAAGTGCTGGGATGGTATACAGGTTTATGTTACCCCCTTTTGAATGGGATATTTGGTGTGCAGCACCAATGTAAGGCACGTAGGGTGTGAGTTAATCAGATGGACTTATGCTAGTCAGAAATAGAAGTAAAAATATGCCAAGTAAATCACTCAGTACTGGAACTATTACAGTCTGCACAAAGAACCAAAAACAATTCAGTTAATTATGAAATATTTCTTTAAGTGGTGTTCGCTTTAAGTGGTTGAAGACCAATCTGATTCACATTTCATGCAATCGCAGAATTGCAGTGTAGTCTAGGTTAGAATGGAGCCCTGGAGAGACTTTTTTAACCTCCTACAGCAGGATGTCAAATTGCCTTTTCAATGTTTGCAAGGGTGGAAACTCTACAACCTCCCAGCTCAGATGCTGGCAGAGGTGGCCATCCTCATGCTAAAAAATCTTCTCCTCAGCTAATATTTCCACTGCCTCCTGTCCTATTGCTGTGTGTCTCTGAGAAAGTTCTGGCTTTGTCTCTTCTCTCTAAGGTACTTAGAGAAGCTCTTCTTGCAGCTTTCACTTCCTTTTCTAGTTCTATCTCCAGCTGAACTCTTATATCTCTAACTCCCTGTGTGCTCAGACAACACCTCAATTTGTTCTTTGTACCTTCTTGAATTATCTATTCAAGACTTTGTTTTGCATTTGAGCTAGCCGAGGAGTTCTCTGTCAGCCATGCTGGCCCTCTGCCACTCTTGCTTGACCTTCTGCACATACAGGGATAGGCTACTTTTTCTTTTGAGGAGGCTGTGGTTTGGAAATCAAGCAGCTCTTCTTGAGCCCCTTTGCCTTCCAGGGAAGTCTCCCTGGGATCCTGACAGGTAAATCCCAGAACAGTGTGAAATCAGCTCTCCTGGGGGTCCAGGCAGTGGTTCTGCTATGTCCTCATCACTCTTCTCAGGACCTTAAAATCCTGAATGTTCATCCTGTCCTATTCACTGTGGCTGAGGTTCCCCTTGACTTTCACATTCCTCACCACTTCTTGATGCTTCTTGAGTAACAGGCTCAGCAGAACATCTTCCTCAGTTGGATTATCTGTTTCCTAATTAGTACTTTGGATATTTTGCAGAAAGTTTCAAAATATGTCCCTATGGTAAATCTGTTCCTGAGAGAATCAAGGACCTTGTTCTGGTTTAAATGATTTAATATTTGTACTGTGTGGTTGTAAGGTGAATCAATAAAACAATGCACAACCTCCATGTGTGGCAGTGCTGAAATAACCTATGGATTAATTGGGTTTAGCAGAATAGTGTAGAGGGTTTTTGTTATTGGAATGGGATGGAGAGTTTTCCTGGTTTTGTTTTTCTCTTGCAAGGGGGAACAAGGGACAATATGGAATATGCCAAGGGTTTAGATCCCTGCTATTGTGCTAATGTTTGCTTTAGGTTGCCTTTTTTTTCCCCTGCATAATCTTTCCTGCATCCACTGCTCACTGATTTGATAACACCTGTGTGCTAATAGAATTACAGAGTTAGTAATTAGCAAAGACATCTTTGTTTTACACTCCCTTCTCTCTTTATGCTTTATTAAAGAGGATTTTAGTACAGATGTTGTGACTTTTTTCCTCTGCTTCCTCCCACACCATAAGAGACCATCAATCTGTGAAGTCTTGCTCTGTTATTACATGGATACAGACAAGGGTATTTCTCTTCTAGACAGTAAATAAAAAAATTAAACATATAAGAAATCATCTTTCTCCCAGAGTTTCAGGGGAGAGCATGCACTTTCAAGGAGTCTAACTCAGTCTCTGCAAATAGTAAAGGTTCCAAATTCAGGTGTAGTTCAAGGAAGCAATCAAGATATGTTTATTCAGCTCCTTAGTTTGAAGTATGCTGATAGAGAATGCTGGCATAAGATTTCTGTCACAGGGAATTTCTTATTCCAGTTTCTGAAAACTGAGACCTAATATCCTTTAGTGAAACATTTCAGGGTTTAAAATTTTGTGCTGAATTAAAAAGTTATTAATTTATTTTGCTAATCTTAGCCAATTAATGCATCCTCACCGTCAGTGTTCCTGAGCAGACATAATACCTTAACTCAGTCCTAATGCAGCCAAAATTCCAAATTACATGACTAAATATTACTTGTTTCTCACTTACTGGGAAAAGCTCATTCTGGTTATGCATTCTTAGGGATTTTGTCCCAGTGTGCTAATGAGGGGTTAAACTAGCAACAAATTTTCCATCATCTGGCTATCCCTGTTGTTAAAAGGATGTAAACTGTCCTATGAAGTGAACCCATCTACAATTGGCACAAGGCTCGTAAGACAAAGTGTTGGTACACCACAAGATTTGAACAGGAACTCAGAAGAAATAGTGAAGTTTTAGCTATTTTAACATTTTGACCTTTTTCAGAAAATGAACATATTCTCCAAAGCACAGAATATGTTGAATCAGCAGCAGGCGATGTGAAACCAGATTGTGATGTAATCTTCAAGAAAACCATATTTGTAATAAGGTTAATTAAATTTGCTGCAAGCTTGTGACAAGCATGCTGTAAGTTTGCCAGTAAATCTGGTCTTGCTTTATCAAACTGAAGGGCAGGAATTTAAAAAAAAAAAAAAAAAAAGAGAGAGATAAAGGGTGGGGGGAGAAGGAAAAAAAGCTTCCCTTTTCCAGAACAACTAGTGTGTAGCCAGAGGACATGCAGACTGGCAACAATAACTAATACGTTATGAGAGGTTGAACAAGTTTAAATGGGATTTGTCTCTGAACTGAAAGGCATATTGTAAGAAATTTCTTTGTCTCCTTGTGATGCTGCTAAATTGAAAGCACGATGGGAGGCTTCAGTAGAGGCAACAAAGGTTGAAATGATAGCCTGCTGTTTGCAGCAAGCATCATGGCTCCACTGATGGTCCAGACATCTGGTAACAACAGCCACTCCTTGTCAGGTTTTGCCCCTCACTGGGCGCCTGAGCACTTTGCACTGTTTAACTCATCAGACTCTTCTAGCTCAGTATGCTCTGCATCAAGAATGTTTATGTAATAAAACAGAGCTAATTAAACATTTCAAAGGGAAACATTATTTTAGCTCTAATTAGATATGATTACAGTTTCCTTATGCCTGTGCTGGGTTGGTGCTGCAGCTCTCTTGTTTCGCCTTCTTACTGAATTCTGCAGCGTTGTCGTTTCAAAATAATTTTTGCATCTGCTTAAATGGGCTTTGTGTTCCCCTTGCCCAGAAATGAGCTCACAATCTCTGAGCCTTGGTCCCTGCATTTAAAGTAAGAGCATAGGACCCCGAGACACGTGAAGTGAGTTAATAGCTCAGGCAGTCAGGGCAATAGGAAAAGCCCTCTTCCTTGGAGCACTGAAGGGTATTCCAGACAACCACGAGTGCTGGCAGGTGGATGCATGCCACGTAGGGAAGCTTTCAGCTATTTGTGCTGTGATTCAAACTCCTCGTAATTATTAAATCTAGCAGGAGTGGAGCCAGCCAGGTACCACCGAGCTGTTATCGCTCGCACAGATGGATGCAGGTTCTGTGACCTTCCTGGAAGTCCACGGGTAAGCAAGGCAGTTGTCACAGGCAAATATAAAGCATATCCTTCTGTATGTATTTAATCTAGAAAGATAGCATCTGACAAAGCTTTGGAGACACATCATGTCAGGATACTAAACATCCAAATAGCTGAGAAACAAATACATAGGGAAATCAAAAAGAACAGGCTAATGGCAGTAATAATCAGTGAATATTTTGTCAGTTAAGCAAATGCTGTATAACTTGTTTAGTGTTTTCTAGCTTTTATGACAGAGCCAGTCTGCAGATCATATGGGAGAAGCAGACTGAATATAAGAACCCATCCTTTCTTTGTCATCCCTAAATCCAAGTTTTTCGAGGAATTTCTTCAGCTAAAGGATGTTCAAATGCAAGTTTACTTCAGCTTTTCTTTTGGTTTTCACCCTACCCAAGAATTTTTTAAACTCTACCTTGGGTTTCAAAAAGAAAAAAAAAAAAGGAGGAAAAAACAAAAGGGGGAAAAAAAAAAAAGAAGGCAGGCTTTCATTCAAACTGGTTCTCTGCAGCCCTAATTAAAATAGACTTCAATGAGAAGTTTTCTTTTCCTCTTCCAACTGAAGCTTAAGGGCATAGTTCTAGCTGGAGAGTATATTGTGTTCATTTTACTGTTTGAGTGGTTTGGTAGAGAAGCTGTCTTTCAAATGCAGTGACTACTACGATGCCTTAGGACTCAGCTGTCACATCAAGGCTGTTTTCCACATATATGTATTATATAATGTGCATATATCATCACTGCCAGGTAGCTGAAGTTTGCACATCTGAACATGGAAGCAACTCATTCTCACATTTAAGAAGTTCTCTCTACAGTGGGATTAGAGGTAAACGTGTCTTATTTTTTAAAGGGAATAATGACATGGGTTGTCCCTTTGGAAAGAAAAGAATGATGCAAATCAAAAGACACACATATAAAATCTGTCTCTCCATAAACTGAGCTGCAGTTCTGGTGCAGTATTCCTTCCTTTGTTCTAGGGAAACTGAAGGGGGGAATTATTTCCTTTAAATGTTACAGTCAACCTAAATGACTGCAAGTTAGTAGACTGAGAGCAGCACTGGAAAAAGAAACCTCCCGTTTAGCCACAGAGGAAATCTTCCATTTAGCCATTTAATTAAATAGGAAATGGCAGTGCATAGCCCAGTCATTGTCTCAGCCCTCGTGGAGAGGATCAGAAGAAGGTCAGGAGCTTGTTCATTTTCCATGCCCACGGCCTCAGTCCTGAGACCACCAGCAAGGATGGCCAATTAATACCAACTGCTTTAGGGGGTTTTGGCTTGTGGGGTGGGTTTTTCTTTTTCTTTTTTTTTTTTTTGCCTTTTTTTTGCCTACTGGGATCTAGGCTGAGGTTGCAAATTCGTTTCAGAGAAGCTGCTACACAGTAGGTGAGAAGGATTTCAGCCTCTTCACCTCTGAGTAAGAATGAGATTTGTCAGTGACAAGTGAAATAGTGTTGCCCCGTGGGTTTTTTGTAGCGGGTGCTGCCACACCACCGAAAGATACTTTCTCTAAATCTGTCGAGTTTTGGTTTCAGAACTCAGTCTTGTGGCCAATGCACTGAAAATACAATGTCAAAAAATGCAACACTGAAAAACTCCACATTTCCTCAGCTTCAAAGAGCTATATTATACTTTTATTGTCATACTCTATTTTTGAATCACCTGTACCTCTGAGGAGTCTGTACAAAGCTATCTCTTCTTACTTGTAAACTTTTTTAAACCTTTCCAAAACGGCATTACTGCTGCTGGGCTCTCTTTTGCTCCATCCTATTATCTCCAATTATTAAAAGGCTCAACTTGGGGCAGAGAAATCCTGGCAAATTTAAGCCCTGGGAGCAGCTGCAAACCAGGCAGCACATTTATGATGCGAGCATCACCTGTAGCTGTCTGCCTGGGAAAGTATTTATGGTGGTATCTCCTGGAAATCAGACCAACAAGCCCAATTTGTGCTGTGTGCTGTACATCACCCAGCAGACTTCAAGGCACAATTTTTTTTTAATTTTTTTTTTTTTTCTTATAGTTGACCTCAGCTGGATTCACTCTCTCTGGGAATTAAAAGTGAGTGATGTTACTGAAGAGGGATGCCTGTGTTTTGCTGGCTGCTGGCCTCTCCTTGCCTGATCCAGATGCCAGTGCTGGTGCTTGTGCTGTGCCTCTGCCGTGGCAGCCAGATCTGGTGCTGCACATCAGGGCTGGCCTGCCCCTGGGAGAGCTGCATAAACTTGAATATTCTGAGCTGGATGTTTGGGAATCAGTGTAGTCTTGGGCAGATAAGTGAGAGTTTAGGAATCTGTCCATCTCCCACAAGGGCTACTCTTCTGTTGACTTCAGTGGGAGATGGGTTTCAGTGCTGTTCTCAAAATGTTGTATGATTGCAGATGAAAAATGCTTGTCTATCTGTGGCTGTGTTTTTTGCTGCCTGTAAGGGACTGAAGAACTTGTTTTGAACAAACCTGTGATTGTGGAGATAATGCTGACTTCTGTGTGTATTGTCTATGCTGGCAGGAAAGAAAATGTTGTGAAGACTTGTAATACACCCAGTTTTTTGGAGGAGCTGGCTTGCCTTTCACCCTCCCATCACTGGTGGTGTGTGGCTGTGCACACACACTGCTGCACACACACATGTTCCCAGTTTGGTGGTGGTGAGCAGAGGTTTGGAGATAACTGGGAGTTTTTTCTTAAAAATAGTTAAGCTGTCAAATAGCCACATGACTGTGCATGTAAGAAAGGCAAAAGACAGTGTGTGGTAGCTTAATTGAAGCAGAGCATAAAGTTAGCTGTAATCTTTCATTGCCCACATTTAAAAACAAGTTTCAGGAGCCCATCTTTACAGCTAACCTGTATATCACATTTAAATTCCCTGTTGGAAAACTCAGCTTCACTTATGAGCGTGTCTAAACGACAAATCACTGGAGATTCAGAAGGAAGGGAGCATGAGGAAGACATGCAAGTGCAGGCAAGCAGGACAACTCCAGACTCTGCTGAAGGAGCACATGGGCAGGTTGGGTTTGTGTGGGTAAAGCCTGCACTGAAGCCTGGGATGTTGCAATGGTTACACAGGGATTGTGTTGGTGAGATGGAAGGGGATGGTGATCTGTAAATGGCTTCTTCCCTCATCTTCAGGGCTGCTCTGCCCAGCATCCCAAAGGGTGTGGGATCAACTGCCATCCACCCTCTCCGTGAGTTTTATTTGGAGCTCCACTGGCGTCAGCTGCAAGGCATTTGGGGCCACGCAGTTTGGTGCTGGGAGGTGGTGTGGCTGCACCCAGGCCCTTTGCAGCCTTGGACCCAGCCCTGCTGGCCAGCAGGAGCTGCGGAGATGATGCCAGGACGAGCCTTCCTCCTGTCAGCGCGCTCACAGGATGGAAATGCAGCCTGACAAGTCTGAAGCTGTGTACAGAAAGAGATAGATAAACTCTGTTAACCGCAGAAGCAGGTTTTAAATACATTAAAATATTTTATCCCATTATTTGTTTTGACCAATTGACCACAATATTAAAAATTCAATCATGGAGCAGCTGACAAGTGCAGTTGCCTAATTTTATTTAAGGGTTCTCCCCCCCCTTCCATTTTTCCATCCTGTTAACGCTGCTGCCTGTGCCCAGACAGTAATGGGCTTCTTGTATGCCCACGACTGTTATGATCATGTAAATTTATTGGTGCTTAGAAGAAGCGAGCTATTAAAACATTACAACAACCATTACAGCCAGGCTCGTGTTGGCTTTCGCTCCCAATGAACATATGCTTCCGAGTGAATGCCTAAACTCTTATTTATGGATTTAATTTAATATGCGGAAAGAATTCAAAATTAAATTTTGTGTCTGCCTCCAGAGAGTGTCAGTGTATAATAACATGGTAATTTTTACACATCTTTATGAGAAATGGGAAAATTAATTCTTTCTGACAAGTTGTAATTATTCGACTTGGAACAGTTGCAGCTGAGCAGTTTGCATGCCTGTTGTCTGTTATTGCACAGTGTAAGGGGAAAACGTGGGGATGGAGATATATTGTGTGTCTGAGAGTTTCTAATAGCTTCTGACATTTTAGCCCTGCATATTATCAGGGTGCTCTTTAAAGGAGTGGGGACTGTAATCTGCTGCCTAGCCAGGGACACATATGTAGCAGTGACTGGAGATGGGGCAGGAAGGATTTTGTTCTGTCTGAGGCTGAGGCAGGAGCTCTGTCATTAATTTGCAAATGGTTAAAGCAGAAAGCGTGGTAACATTCTTTGTACTCTTTGACCTCACAATTTTTTCCCCTTTAATGAAGACACAGGTGGAAGAAAAGTGTTTGTTTCAGCTGTACAAGCAGAACTCTCCTGTTTAAGTGTGTTCTTTTCTTTCTTGAGAGTTGAAGGCACTTAGCACCACTCAACCTCAAGGGACTGGCCCCCCAAAAAGTTGAGCTGTCTTTAACAGTGAGAATACTTTAAAATAAAACACTCTTCTTGTTGAAGCATGAGCTTTCCAGACAAATATTTTCATGAGGGTAACTTTGTTCTTAGCTAACTTAACTTCTGTTTCAGAGTTTCTGCTGAAAGGTAGGACACGTCCGTGAAGCACAAGCCTGAAGCATCACTGGATGTATTAGATAAAAAGGAAATTTATTCAAGTGAATGAAGTGTGTATTCATGGCTTTAAAGGCAAACCTGGCAGTAGTGGGTGCTGCATTTTTTTTGTCCTCCTGGAATGGTCCCTTTGGGATAAACACATACTAAAGGCAGTGCTTAGAAAACATTTTATCAGGCTCACATTAAAGGAAATAGAAGTGCCACAAATGAAAAAAACACTGTGCATACTTTCATTCCCAGTGATTTATCATAGTTGTGCTAGCTAGAAGGGTGCTAATGGTTTAGAAGGTGCTACGCTTTCCTGCAAGACACTGAAGAGGTTTTGTTGTTGTGGGTGCTTGGCATAGGAAGATACCATGGCTTAGAAATACAAATTTGTTCAAAATGCAGCATGCTAGCTTTGATTTATGTCCTGGTTGCAGTCTGGGTAAGTAGTGCACAAACCTGTGAGTTCACAACTTCTTGGGGTTTGAAAACATTTGAGCCAAAGAATAGCTCAACTTCCAAGGCTTTGGGAGTCTCTCCGTGTGTACTGGACCCCTTGGCCTGGTAAAACACCAGCAGCTCTGCAGGAGAGTGCAGAGGTTCTGCAGCACAGTGGAGCTCAGCTGGCACCTGGAAGTTTCTGGAGGAGACTGGGCAGTGCTGCTGGTTTCACCCAAGCAAGTGCCATCAGGGGCTTTGGGAACCATGTGCCCAGGGAGTTCTTGTAGAAGGTCATATAAATTGTAAGCCCCTTGTAAGAGGGGCTGGTGTTAATCGGATTCATTGGGATTTATGAGATCCAAAACTCAGGGCATCACTCACTTCCTTTCACCCTGATGCACAGTGGGCTTAATTAACAGATCTTGAAGTTAGCAATGGTCATGGAGCAAACACTGCCCAGCTGGCACAGCCAGAGCTTGGGCTGCATCCCTAGGGAGCTGCTTATCCCCCTGCTGGGGTCTCTGGGATTGTGGGAGAGCGGCCTCGGCAGCACATCGTGGCCTCACCTGACCTGGAATCAGGTTTATTGAGTTTCCTCCAAACTCACAGCCTGATCCTTGACTCTGAGTTGGCTGTTGGGATTCCCCATTAATTAATGGGGAGAGTAGGTGGTTTGGAAGTCCATCCAGTCAGCACTGGGTTCTAAAGCAGCCCAGGTGAATCATACACAGAATGGCTTGGTCTGCTCCCTTTCAACTCCCTGGGGAGTTTTAGTAATGTAAGAGTCAAATGATTCCTTACTGAGGAACCACAGGAAAAGTTGAGGTTTCCCTGTAAAATTGTCTCCTCTATTTTTCTTCTTTTTTTTCAGACCAGTGGAGGTTTTATTTTTCATTGCAGTGAGTCAAGCATTGCATGAAGAGAGAATTTCTGTTTTACATGCATAAGAATTAACCCCCCCAAAAATCTATGTTGGTATGAGAATTACTCCTTGGCAAGAACACATGCAACTCTTGGGGTGTGCCTTCAGCTCTTCATTTTTCTTTCCTTCCAGGAAGGGCTGTGGTTTATTCCTACTCTGCAGAAACCTCTCAGAACTGCTGTCATCTGGCCCTCTTAAGCCCTTTTAGACACTCCTTGCTGCTTTTAAGGAAATATTGCTCAAACTTCTATTTCTGAGAACGTGGTCCTCTTGTGCCATACTGAGCCACTGCATTCAGGAAGATAAGAGTACCAAGGGTTTGTCAGTTCTCTACCAGTTCATTTTGAATCACTACAGAGGACAAATTTCATGTTAAGGCAAAGCCTGGGCTTATTTAGCAATAGTCTTGTAGCTACAAATTGAAAACAGAAAATCATTTTAAAAAAACCCCAACCAAAGCCAAATAAATGCTGTAGTTCTATCTGAACAGCTGGATATAATGATATATGTGTGCAGTTCTGTAGCTGCTTGACTTCTTTCTTACCTAACCTAGGATCACCTAGAGAGGTCCCAGGCTGGTGAGAGCTCGAGTCTTGCCAATGTTCTGTGACCTGGGATTGTTCCCTTCAGTTCTCATTGCCCTTGTCTTTTATTTCCTACTTCCTCTCTTACTCCTCTTTGGAACTAAATATTGGTCTACAGTCTGTGTACTTAACAGTGACTTTGCTTGCTTCACACAGTTTAGCCAAGGGTATCTGTGAGCTATGAGATTGCAAAACCACTTTTTTTTTTTTTTTTTTTTTTTTTTTTTTTTTTCCACATTTAACTTGGACCTGACCAACTGCTTTCCACCTACTTTTACCTATTCCCCTCTTAGGTGTAGAAATGCATCCAGCCCTTGTTTGCTGGGAGATCTTGGGGGCCCACAGAGCTTTGCTGTGCCATCCCATTGGCTGGCATGCATAGGTCACGTCCTAGGTGTAGCAGAGTGATTTTGGGATGAACTGGTGAAAGATACAAGATTTTGTGCTGGTTTTGATTTTGCAGTGCACGTGAGCTGTGCAGGGAAGTATTTTGGAGAGATCTACTCTTTGTAAAATGGCTTCACCCAATCAAAGCTTCTTGACTGGACATCGATGTCACCTTATTACCATTGCTCTCATGAGATTTGTGCTGGATGCTTTGTTGCAAATCCCCCTCCCTTCTCAAAACAACACAAATGAAAAACCCAACCCCAAAATGCCCCAAAACATATTTCAGCACTGAACTCCCATTATGTGGCAACGTGAATGATGGCCACATTTTAGTAAGACAAATGCAGCTTCTGGAGAGTCACTGCTCATTAAATAACATACTTTAAAAAAAAAAAAAAAAAGATAAGGGGTCTTGCCCTTCCCATCTGAGCAGAGGTGAAGAGGAGTACTTTGAGAGTTGTTCAGGCTGTTTTGGAAAGCTCATTCTAGAAAATACTCCCACATTTGTGATCTCCAACCTGAGTATAAATGATAGGGAAGTAAGCAAAGACAAGTCACCAAATAGGCTTAATTTATTTTTTAGTCCCAGTGATCACAAAGCCCATTCTGAACTGTGTTTTCATGCATGCTGCTCAATATACCCATTTTCTACTTATGAAAAAGAAAAAAAACCTATTCTGTGTTATTTCTTAAGCAAAAGAAGGGAGAAGAGGAGGGACTATTTTGGCTTTACTCCCATAGTTTCCTAAACTATCAGTCACACAGTGTGTTTATGCTGTTGCTGATACTGACATGGTGCTGTTCCATGTGTTATGTCCAGAAAGTTATCAAGTCTTATTTGTTGTGCTGGCCAGAATTCTATATCATAAGTTGGAGTTTTGCAAACAGTCCTGATTATGCCATTTTTTCGTAATTTTTTTGAAATTATTTGGGGAACAGACGGTGGTTTAGGACAAGATGTGGGGTTTTCATAACTGGTTCATGAAACATAAAAATTGCTATTTAAACATAAGTAAGCTTTATCTGTAATAATGCCTCCCTTCTGTGGGGCATTTTCCACAAACCCAGTTTCTTCACACCACTCCTCTTTTACAGATGGCAAAATGAGACTCAGCTTAATTACTCTAGGATTCTAAGAAAGATAGCAGCAGATTAAAGACTAAATCATGTTTCTTAAATTGCAGTCCAGTGTTTGAAAATAGCAGCATCTTTCTTTACTGTGAGAGATCAAGCTTAGTGATGAGTGAATGAAATCATCATTTTTAATAAAATAAAGGGATCTGGTTCAAATAATACATTCAGAAATTGGGATCTTTTAAAAATTTTAAATTCTTTTGTTCAGATTTTTCTGAAGTTGCCAGACTTACCTGGGGTTCTTATATCGCCATACACATGCTTGTGAGTAACCCTCTTCAGAGGTTTTCCTGTGCTAACAGCATCCACTAAAATATTGTTCATATTACAAGATCTGGCCATCTTCTGGTGGCTTTTGCTGACTGAGCACAAAGTCACTGGAGAAGTTGAGAAGGCTGATCATTGCTACTGATTGCTCTGTCACTTCTGGCTGCTGAATTAATCTCCTTATTGGTTTTCCTTCTGTAAGACAGAAATAACACCTACTTTGGTTTAATGAGTAGTATTGTGTTTGATGAGATAAAGCACTGTAAAAGTTTTATCACAGTGCATCTGCTTCCAGTTTCAACATGATTCAGGCGTGCCACTGAAAAGCTTCTCTGTGCGATAGCAGGCACAGGAAGGGATGGAGAAACTTTGGAGCATGCTAAAATTCAGGCTGGGTTTGGAGGAGCAGGTCTGTACATCTGCACAGGACCGTGAATTTTCATGGCTCCTTCTTAGGCTGTAGCTTTCTAACTTGACCCACATTCTTACCCAGTCACAAGCCTTGAGATCCAGGCCCAGTCAGGATTTTGGTGCCCCCTTTTCCTGCCCATAGAGGTAGCATTTCCTCCAGCCTCCCAGCGCTGCCTGGATCGCGCTTCCCTTCTCCGTCTTTTCTGGTTCTGCACATCAAAACGTGATTAAAATCATTATATCCCTATCTATATCGCGCTGTCTGTTTTCCTTTTAATTAGGTTGTAAAACAATTAGTTACCACCATGTCTCTCTCTTCCCCCTCTCCTCTTTTTTTGTGGCTCCCCCTGTGCGCCCAGAGCTGTTTGTTCTCCCCGGGCGGGGAGGAGGGGGCCCTACCGTCTTGCTTTATTTACAGCAGGGTGAAGGTCAGATATAAACAGTTTTTGTTCTTGTGCTGTTGCTTTCTTTTGTGACCTATCCTGCATTGTTTGGCTTTTTTCCTCCCCCGTGCTTTGAAGTGCCGCACACCAGGTGTTCCTGTTCTGAATTACACATGAAAGGACCACATCCCTGGACTAATTAACTAGTAAACTGCACCCGCCTCCCCTGGGTTTAATTGATGCCGTTCTTAAAAGGGGAAGCCAGTTTCTTATTTCTCCTGATTTCACACTGTAGTCATCTCCTCTTTATCTCCCTAAACGCAGAAGATACTCTTGAATTTCTCACTCCCAGGCCACACGGTGCTTAATATGTCTTCTCTTTTCACAATTAATAAAACAATTATGCTGTACAAATCTTTTTGAAAGAAATCCTTCACCTTTTTTTTTTTTTTTCATTTTTTTCCTTTTCCTTTGACTCCTAATTTCTTTGTGTCTGATGGTTGCAGCCTCTCTGGGGAGGGCAGCATGCAGAACTTCGCTGCTCCCCGAGAGATGGAAGATCCAGTATCTTGCTGCTAATTATTTTACTTGATAGTGTTGACCCACCAAAAGCATTGGTGTATGCCAACATCTTTGGTGTATGGCCAATGAGCCATTCCATGGCTCACAGTTTCTTTCCTGGGGCAGCATTTCCTGCAATGTAATGAGCAGGAATTTTGTGATTTCTTTGTTCGGCCTGGTGGATGCCCCTCTGTGGCAGGGTGGGCCATGCTGATGGCAGAAAACTGTGAAAAATGGTCAAAACCAGTTTAGAATTAGCAAGCCTAGGTCAAAACCAGCTCATTTCTGTGGGCCCTCTAAAACTGCTCAGTGCAGGTTTTATGTTAAGTGGATACAGACCCATCTGAGGGCCAATCTGAGCAGAACGCAGGAGACACTGGAGAAGGAGGTTGACATGGGGCACTCACTGTGGCACGTACCCAAATTGGGTTGTGTGTGTATGAAAGCTATATAGATACTGCTTCTTACATTCCAGCTGTGTCCTGAACCAGGTAAAGGATATTTTGGGCAGAACTGGTGGCCCCCAGGTGTGTATTCACACTCAGGGTCCTTGCACAATGTGGGGCTGTGCCAGTCCTGGGGCACAGGGAGGTCCCAGAGTGGTGCTGCTGTGGTTGGGGGGGCAGAGAAACTCCAGCCATGAGCATTTGTGTGAAGGTTGATTCCTGTTGAGACGGCAGAGAAACACCAGCCATAAGCATTTGTGTGAGGGTTGATTCCTGTTAGGTGTTTTTACCCCTTGAATGTGCTATTTGTGTCTTGCTGGTGCTTTGACCTTTAGAGGTGCTGAGGATGATTTCATTCTCAGAAATTACCCCAGTAGGTAATGTCTTGAAACGTTTAGGTTTATGGTTAGGGTATGTTTGTCTTATATGTTTTTTCACTCATCCTGAACATCCTGTATCCTCTATTAATTGAAGTCTTTGTTAAGTCCAGTGAATTCTTTCCTCTGATTTCAGTCAGAGCTACTCCCTATGCATTTGATTTGAGTTGTTTTCAATTTCAAACTTAACAGCCCTTTGAAATAGAGGAAAAGGATTCAGGAAACCAGAAAGTGAGTGGGATACAGCAATATTTTTAATAACTTAAAAGACATTTCTCTAGGTAGATGATGTAGTGTAGGAATGTAGGAGAGTATCACATACCTGCCTCTTTCTTGGGTACCTGGCAGATGGAAAGCTGAAACACTTTGCTGTTTCAGATGTGGGACCTGAATATTATTCAGGTGTATATTTTCTTCAGGGCAAAAGGTATTTCTTGAAGACAGTAACTACCGAGTAACAGTTTTGTGTCAAATTAAGGATGGCACAGAGAAATGGGAGCTTTGCTGGTAATGCCACAGGGTTTTGGATTAGGAACTTGGTGGTGTTGATGTAAAATATAGCAAGAACATGCTGCTTTCCTTGGAAATCATGGCATTGTGCTCAGTGATGATGTGAATTAAGACTGCAGTGGCGCTGCAATCGGGTTTTGTTGCCGAAGATCCCACAAGATTCTCCAGTCTTCCTTCCCACCATGCAGAAGCTGTGTTGTTTTGGAGTTTTTTTCTGACAATAACCAGCAAAGTCATCGCTTTGTTCTCCCTGGGAAGGGTAAGTTTTACACTTTTGTAGGGTAGAAAGTGGCTTTTGTGGATCATGTGATTTCCCAGAGCACAATGGGAGCTCAGGCTTTGGAGTATCCCAGTTGGCACTGGGGGACAGACCTTAGAGCAATTAACTGTAAATTGACTGAAGCTTATATGTCAAAGTCAGCCTGAACTTTAATTAACATGCAGCCTAAGACAGGTATTTTTGTATTCTAAAACACACACACAGACAAAAAAAGCAGGGAATTCACCTACTTTTAGCAGAAGGTAAATGTAGAACTTTTGCCTTCATAAGCTTCATAGCTCCTTGAAATCCATGCCTTGCTGTCTTGATTTAATCAGCTTGAAATCTGGAGCCTCTTTTGCATTATATTTGATTGCTTAGATTTAGTATTTCCTGAATTCTTAATTTTATCTTAATCAGTTTTTGCTAAAATTTGCAGTAAGTTCCCTTTCAGGGAAATTCTGCTTTAAAAAAAAATACTTTCAACCTGGTTATTATTTTCTAGCAAAGATGTTTTCAGCTTAGGGCAGATACAAATGAAAACTCAAAAAAGACATTTTATTGCCAAAAAAGCACTGGTATAATTCAAAAGCACCTCTTGCTAAATCATTTGTGAGTGTCTCATCAAAAGCATAGGATATGGTTTTGTTAGCGCAGATCATGGCTTTGAGAATGGTTGTCATGCACCTTCTTAATCTTAGTCATTTTAACCCTTTTCCAATTTTTTCTACCTTTCCCTCCGAGCTCTGAGGTTCTGTAATTTTTTGCTGCCTTCCCCTTCAAAGGCAAGTTTGCCAGTATTTTTATGATTAACTTTTATATGTCTGAGTTTTTCAAAACACTATCAGGTTATAATGTAGTGTTTAAAAGCCCATACTCATCTTTTTTTATTAATCCTACCTTTCTTTATGAAACCTGAAAGTCCACTTTACATTTCAGCTTTTATTTTATTTCATCCTTCGGAAAAAAAGAGAAAGAGAATGGCATAGAATTTTAATTTTAAGAAAAAACTTGCAGCGGCTCCTGTTTTTGTAATCTGGCAACTAACTGAGCTAGTTTCAAAGAAATAACAGTCACAGGAAGTGTATTTTTCTAACTGTTTTATTTTTTCTTATCTCTTAATCATAATATCTAGAGATGTGACATAATGACTCTATGAACTTAAAGGAAAAAAGATATGTGGATTTTGTTGGTGGCGTTTAAAGAAGAAGCTAGCAATGTTTCTGCTTATAAAACATTTTATTTTAAAGTCATCCCTTGTTCCACCAGTTTAGATGTCAGGCTTAAGGCTTAGCATTTCCACTTGCGTGATGGTTGGAGAACAGGAAAACGCTAATGTAACTTAATGTGTAAAAATCAAGGTATAGTTACTGTTACGCTGCTAGCTTAGAATGGATGAAAGTTGATATCTTATATATAATTGTATTTTGGCACTTTACTCTTTCTAGCTGGCCCCTCTCTCTAAATATCTCCTACCTCTTTCTCGTTGTTCTCTCCCAGAGCACACCTCTGGATCTCCCGACTGTGTGATATGAGGAGAATGTACTGAGCTCTCACTTGCACTCAGATGAAAGACCTGATTTGTTAATTTGAGCTCCTTTCAAAAACAAGACCTAAATTAAGTATTATCTTAATCAGCAATAAAATACATTCTTTCAATTACTTGTTTCGCTGACTTATTAACAGAACTCTAAATAGTTTCAGCGAGTATTGTTGTAATTGTTTCCTCCTTTGATTTTCATTTCCTCAGTTGTCATCATCTCCTGGCAGCGGCGGCAGCTGTAAAGCAGATCTTTCAACAGCCTTGTTAATTGTGTAGAAATTAATCTGATTTCAAACCCCTTATTGGTACAGATTCGTGTGCCTTGATGTGCCTGTGCCTGCTCACCTCTTTCACTCAGCATTTTCTTCCCATGCCAATCTAATCTTCAGGTTGGGTCATTATCTCCCCTCGTTTATTGCTGTGTCCTTATCAAGTGCACTGGGTTCCTCCGTGGAAATACAGAAGCTTATGTGAAATAGCTCATATGTCTGTAAGAAACTTTGCTTTTCAGCCAATTTGTGTCCCTTTTATTTACTTCCATTCTGCGTATGGAAGAGGAGACAGTGTGAGTTATATACGTGCATCTCTATCAAAGTGTTGCAGTTTTCTTGTCCTGTTACCTACTGCCATAAATCAGGGGATATCCTTACGAGCTGGGGGTACCACACTCACACTCCCTGAAATACTGCCCACCTATTGGCCGGATGATGTCACCAAAATAGTCCTGAGGCTTTACTCTTGAGGTTTTAATAGGTTGTACTCTTGAGAAGCTCTCAGGTGAGCTGAAACTGCATAATGGCCAATGTTCATGTTGTGCTGGCAGCCATCTGTGTTTTCCTAAGGTTCCTTTGTAAACAATTAAAAAAACCTCTAAAAATAAATGACATATTAAATATTCTTCTGTTATAAGGGAAAAGATACTGTTGTAGCTTTCCATAACTCTACAAAGAATACTGAAAAGAAAGTTTTCATGCAGTTATTGGCATATTCCACTAAGCAAATTAGAGGGTTATTGTTATGTAATCTAAGTATTATAATAAGATGTATACAACTGAACAATAGACTCTTTTTGTAATCCTATTTGTGATCTTCATGGGTTTTGCAGTACCAGAAATTAATTTTAGCATGGTATCTTAATTCCCAGACTGTCACCTGCATACCTTAATTTTTCTGCCTGCAATGAAATGTTACCTCTTCCTGTCATCTACAGCAGCGCTCTGGTAAAGAGCAGCATCCTCTCATCATGTTTGTGACATGATAACTTAAACATCATTATGTGAGAGCTCTGCATTTTCTTTAGGATAAGCACTGACAGAGAAGGTTTAAAATTTTATCATTTTAATGATGATAAAACTACAGGTTCTGTATGACAATACAAGTGGCAGAGGCAGGCAGAGCTTTTTCAGCTTCAGTGAGATTTGGGTCAAGTTCTTAAAAGAAGTTCAAATTGAAGCTGTCCTCTGTACACATGTACCTGTCAGTAAAATGTGCAGCAGTTCTGTTGTGGGGAGGAACTGGAGGTGTGGAGCCCCTGCACTGGCTGGATGATGACTAGAGTGAGATTAGTGTTCTTGTTCTTTAAAGCCCTTCTTCAGTGGCTGTTGGATGGATGAGAGATGAAGGCTGAGTGTTTTCTTCCTCTCTTGCTGTCATGTAAAGTCAGGCATCTGGGGAAGAAACTTCACATGCAGTTCAGGCTCGTGAATACGTAAAAAATAAAAGTTTTAACAATGATTTTATTTGCAGAGTTGCGCTTTATCTCATTATTTGAAATGCAAACAGCAACATGAGAAAAAAAAATCAAAAACTTCCAGTGAAAATGCTATTTGGGATTCATAAATAAACTCTCCATGAAAATCTCAGACTCAAATCCCATCAGAATAGACTTAGCCTTTCAGCCCTATGAGAAAGATAAATTGAGTATCATGCAGCTTAAAACTAGCATTTCTTCTGTGTGGGAATTATAAAATCAGTGTCCCATCTTTCATGTTTCAACAATGATGATTTTTTTATTTGGGAGAATAACAGTTCTTCCTTGCACTAGCTGAAAGTTTTATTTCAGTGCTCATGTATGTGCTGTATTTATTTGCAAAAGACTTCACATCTGTCCAGATGAGAAGATAGGTCATAGTGTTGAATGATAAAGATAAAAGAAGAGACAAATTGAAAATTCATGTGAAATGCAGTCTTTCGCCAGTGACTACTGGTTTGAGCTCTGTACATACAACTTGAACCAAAGCACAGAACTGCAGAACAACCCCATGCTAAGGCACCCCTTCAGTCACTGTGCTGGCATTTTCCTGCCAGCCTTGAATTTGTGATCTCAGTGCTGGTAGCAGTGGAGGTGTGGCTGCAGCCTTATGCATATGGAGACTTCCTCATAGAAAAATACTCTTGAATGTGTAAAGGGCAATCTTGGAGTATTAAACTTGTAGTTTGTGTGTGAGCACACCTGCATGCCCATGCCAAGGCTTAAGGTTCCTTTCAAAGAGCAGAGGGCTTGGGCTACATGAATGTTTTCAGTGATGTGCTTGGGGTTGATGACAGTACTGCAAAGCAGTCTTGCTGAGGTTGATACTTCTCTTTGCCTCAGCTTCCCTGCACAGACAGAAAACAGTCTTGGTCTCATGTTTATGGTGCTGTAAGGTGACAGAAATGAGGAGGCCTTGTGGGGTGGTACTGAAATGTCATTTTTATCACAAGTATCATATCTCTCATTGGTCTTGTAAATCTCTTTCAGGTGCTTAAGCTAAGCTAATAATAGAAACTTGTTTTCCCTGAGTACAGATATGTACCTGAAGCAAACAGTTTTCCCTGCCTTAGATGCTGGTTTTCTTGGATGTTTTCTCTGCATTCATTGAAGGAGTGATTGCCTGAAACTCGACACTAACTTTCAGATTGTCAATTAGGCAGAACCAGGAAAGTCCTTCAGATTCGTCACCTCAGGTGTTTGTATTTTTCCTTCTTCTAGCTGCCACATATGTATTATAAGCCAAGGAGTCTAAAACAGGACTTAAAATAGTTGGGCTTTTTTTTTCAGATAGAAACTTGTTTGTCTTGTTTTGCCACTTTTTCATTAAATCTATATAAAACCAGTGTTGGACAGCTACAGGTTCACTCAGACAACATCCCTGTGCAGAGACAAGATACTACTGTGTGACTGACCCATACTCTGTAGGATTTGGGAAAGAGTAGAAGCCAAAATTCTCAGATACTTTGAAGCTTCTTCACTACATGAGGAGTTTGAAACTCCTTTATAAGGTTGATTTATCCATGGCAGCCTATGCTAATACATTGCTTCTTCCTTGCAAATGCCTGCTTAGTGTCTCTGCGGAACACTTGGAAAATCTGAAATATCTTTGAAGGGATCATGAGGGCTGCCAGATGATATCAGATGAGTCAGAGGTCTGTTACTTAAAAGGAATCCTGCAGGACTCCTGTTTCACTGGTTTCCATTCTCCTCTGGTCTCCACTGGAGACTAATGGACTAATTGGGCTAAAATATTACTCAAATGAAGCTGCTGCCCTTTCCTAAACTAAAAGGGGTTACTGAGCCACTGTTGTAATTTAGTTATTCAACACAGAAGAAATGAAGAATAAATTAGTTATAAATATGCGTGGGATGGCTTTTTATTATACAGTCTGCTCAGTGTTATTTTGCAGTAGGTGCTCTGTTGAAAACAGACAAACTTTGTGAAATAGAGCTGGTGCAAAGTACTGAGCTGGGATCTGCATGACAAAACCTGCGTGGTTTTAAGCTTTTCCCACCAGCACTATCCTGCATATACAGCATGCTTGGCTCGTGCAAAAGTCAGGACTAAATTTCAGCTTGAGTTTTATTCCTAGGCTCAGATTTTGAGCACCCAGATTTAGTTTGATCTATATTGGGGAGGGGGGTCGTCTTGTGTTTGTCTAAGTGTGTGGGATGCACCAGATAAGACTCTGCAGGGTGATTCTGTGAACACAAATCTGCTTGCACTGCTGACAGAAAATACTCTGGATGTTGTCTGCCAGAACTCTACAGGGAAAATGAGGGATGGGGAGTGTGTCCCAGGAGCTGACTTAACTTCCAGTGTCAGTAGGAAAGGAGAGAATAAATCAACAAAATGTGGAGCATCAAATTGTCAGGACCGGACAGTATTCATCCATGACTAGTAAAGGAATTCTGATATGAAATAGACACCCTAACAGACCATTTGGAGGAAACAACTGCAAAGAATAGGGTTAGTAAACACAAAGACAAATATGCTGTTTTGCAGAAGAGTTAATGTGGTTTCTGTTAACAGAAGTTGTGTTTCACAGATTACTGCAGCTCTGCAGAGGAGTCAGGGAGAGATCCTGGTGTTATCTGCTTTGATTTGAAAAGGCATTCAACAGGTCTCTCACCAAAGGCTCCTGCAAAAACTTAGCTGTCATGAGATAAGGACTAAGAGTCTCTCTGGATAAAAAATTGGCTAAAGGGTAGGAAACAAAGGGCAGTAATAAATAGACAGTTTTGACAGTGTAAGGAACCAGTGGCGTAGCTCACAGGATGCGTGTGCTGCTGGGGTATCTGTTGCTCAGCAGATATTGTAAATGATCTGAGAAGGGAAAATGGAAAAAAGGTTGCAGCTTTTAACAGGTTATTCAAGGAGTTGGAACCAAAACAGATTGCAGAGAAGGATCTCGCTGAAACCAAGACAGATTGCAGAGAAGGAACTCACATTAGTGAGTGACTGCTTGGAAAAATTAATGGCAGGTAAAAATCTGGGTGTATAAATTGTGAAGTAATGCATATGGGGAAAAATAATTCTAATTTTGCATACAGAGTGGTGAACTGTAAACTAGTTTTCCACTCAAGAATGTCAGCTCACTGCGTAGCACCAATGAATAAAACAAGTGGCATGCTAAGAGTTTTTAGGAAAGGAACAGTGAACAGTATTATGCCACTGTATTTATATCATTATTATGTCCACTAGTGCTGTATCTATGATCCAACCACGTACAGGAGACTCTCTTACTTTCTGGCTGCTCTCTCCCCTGCCCCTATCTCCACAGTAGAAAAGATGGGGAAAAAAAAAAACCCAAACAAAACAATCCACCAAGGACATCAGCATAACGCACTGATGAATTGCTGGAGGGTAGGAGGGTGTTCTGAGGAGATGCTGTGCTGTGACAGCCCTGATTTTGTATTCTCTCTTTACCATCCTGTAGCTCCTGCTCTGTTACGTCCCTCTTGTGTTACAATTTCCTGTGAGGTGTCAGTAGTTTAGGGTGCATGTATGTATTCAAAGTCATTCCAAGTCTTTCCAAATCCTTGCCAATGGATTACAATTATCAGACTGCTTAGCCTAGTGTTATTAATGAACCTAATGTAGAGCCAGAAAAGCACCAACAGTTTATAGCTAGTGTGATACTTTAAAAAGAAAAATAGACTATATTATAATGTACCTTTATTTCTTTGGAAGATAAGAGGTTTCAAACATTATGACACATGCAGACTAAAAGTTAAATGAAATATTTTGGTGGTCCAATGTGTTATAATAGCCACAGCCAAGATATATGAACTAATCAAGATTTAGATCCAAGAGTTTGTAAAGAACCAGAGAGAAATGGCCAGAAGATCTAAAAGAGATCTAAGCTGAGAAATGCCAGGTACAAGTTAAAATAGCTCATTAAAAACATCTATGTTAATAGGACCTTTCATCACCTAACTGAAAATGTCTTTTATATTTTACCTAGTCATTAACTCAATTGTTCATGATTCTGCTTCTGGTGTAATAGGGGCTTTTAACAGGTTCTTTTTTGAAGGGAATATCATTTTTGCTTTGTTCACATAGTAATGCAGGATAATATATATTCCCATAATCTTGTTAATGCATTGTCATATTTGAAAGACAAGATGTTGAAACTATGTATGAAAATATAAGAATGGAAGGATCTTTGCAGTGTTGGCATACAATGAAACTTATTTTCTATTCCTCAGTTCCTAGGCTCTAATTGGAGAGGGCTCCAGAGACTCTTGGGTATATACATGCAGCATAGTTGATTCTTGAGACAGGTCTCAAGCTGAGAGAAGAAATGATGTTCAGAAATAGTTTTCAGGGAGTAAAATACACAGATTATTTTCATTGTAAGGTAAGATATATGATGGGGTCTCAACTGCAGGGCTGTAAGTTAATTTGCAAACTGTATTAGACTTTTTTTGCACTAATTGCACTGATACTATGTTGTTTTGGTCTTGTTCTCATTTTTGTGTTATTTGAGAACTGCAGTTTGAAGAAGAGGAAGGCAATTGCACAAATAATTACTGAAACCAGAAGGAGCACTGCTCCCCCCTGCCCCAAAATATCCCTCTAAAAAACCCCCTAAGACCAATTTCTCTGTGGACAAAACTCTTGTCAGTGCTGTTAATACAAGCAATACTTGGAAGAGAAAGTGGGAAAAGCTGGGAGTGCAGCTGTCTGTAATTAATTGAAGAAATGTTATAATCACTATTATTAGGACAACTCAAACAATAGTTTTGGCAAATATTTTTGTAGCAACTTATATCATCAATGAAGATGATCAGGCACAGCACGAGTATATTGCTGATGATCCAAGACAGTGGTGGGCAGAGGGTGATGGGCACACCCACAGCAGAAACCTGCCAAAGCCCCTCATCCTCCCCTCTCCTGGCGTGGCATTCCTGCTCTCTCATCCCGGGAAGGCTTCTCCAGCCGAGCAGGAGCGGTGCAGGGTGTGAATCGTGCCCCCATGCCGGCAGCCTGAGCGCTCTGTCCCGGCTGGGAAGGGCTCCCAGGTGTGGTCCCGGCTGCCGAGGGTCCTTCCCTCCCCTTCCCTCATCCATCCCTGCTCTGCTCGTGGCTGATCCCTCTCCCAGGGCATGGACAGCCCGTTCCAGCTGCGTGGCATTTCGGTGTTACCATAGCGATGAGCAGTGGACACCGCCGCCTTCCTCTCTTTAATTAAAGGACAGATGCAGGGAAAGCTGATCTCTCGGTGACCCTCTTTAAGCTGACATCAACACGCTAATTGTTTTCAATTCTTTCCTTCCCTCAGCAGTCGCAGCCCTGTGCTTTGTTCCTACCAAGGTCTTGCCTCTGTTTAGGTTAAAGAGGCAGAAACTTTTCCCAGAGTTTCCCTGTGGGGACTATTCCAAGTAGTGGCTGCTTCAGAGCAACTAAAATCTCTTCTCTCCATTGGCAGGGTGGGTACAGAGGAATGAATGCTCCTGCCCGAGACGGGAGACTTCTGGCTTTCCTCTGCTGAACAGTGCCAAGCAGGGATTTGCCTAGAGTATCCTGAAAAGTGGGTGGTTAGGAAACATAGGCATGCATCCTTCCTCATCCTCCATCCTACCTCACCTTGCACTGCTTTGGTCAAATCCTTGCTAAACAAACCAGGCAGTTGGGGCTGGGATGGATTTGACTGGAAGAATCTCCTGCCTTCTCATCCCGCTTCACCCTTTGACTCACAAAGCAGCCTCAGCTCTCTGCCTTAGTCTCCTCTTTTATGAAATGGCATTAAAATTGCTGTTTGTCTGTTACAGAAAATAATTGGGCTTTTTTCCAGGTGTTTTAATGCATAAAATATTTTATAAAGAAAAACTGCTGCTAGAGCAGTCAGTCTTCATCAGCAATTGCTCTACACCAGTGTCAGAGATTGTTATGGCTTTTCTGTAGGGATTGAAATTGCACATGGTATTCATGTTAATGATAGGCAAAAAAAAAATACATTATTTAATGGCTTCTGCTGTATTATTTGCCCTTTTTGTTTAGCTTCAGGCTAGAGTCAATAGGCAATTTAGCTCAAGAAAAATAGTCACCAAACAAGAAAAGGGATATTATTCATCCCATGCAGATGTAAGCAGAACAAAAATAGTGTCAGATACCAAATTCAGACTCGCAGAGAGCACTCACATCACGTAAGTTAACTGGTGATTGCCACTGGATGTCCTCATTGCTGAAGTGTAGAGTTCAGCTACAAGATCCTAAAGATCATCAGTGACAAGAACCCTTGAAATGCAGGAGGCTATTCAAGCTATTTATACAGGGAGATGGAAGGGCTGATATTCTTTGTTGTTGTTATTGTCTCCTTTATCTCTGGGCTTGCTTGAGTTGGAGCAAGATCTCATTTTCATGATAACTTTACAAGGCAGGAGGTAATTTATACATATGAAATACATCATTCTAACACATCCACAACACTCAAAAAAAAATAATTACTTTAGCTGTAGAGCCAAGCTATCTGATGAAACAAGATTTACATTTGAGCTCATGAATTGCTTTATATATAGTGCATGTGACTTTTCTCCATAGCATTTTGTCTTTTGGATTGTGAAACAGAATCACAGAATTTCTCAGTTGGTCCATGAAGTCCAGATCACTTTTTCAGTCATGTAAATACTCTTTCTCAGGCAGTTCTTGGGGTTTGTTCTCTAAGAGGAGGACAAAACCATATAAAAAGCTGCTAAATATTTTATTGCCCCTGGAGGGAAAGATAATTTTTTCCCTGTTATCTACAGCCACAACTGAGAATTGAGGCTGAAGAATAAAACACTGACTGACCCTACCACAAACCCTCCTACCCACTGTTCTGTTCCCTACAAAGGGATGTGGTATCTCCTAAAATACACCAGTCCTGTAGCCTCGGTAAGTTTTTAAAACAAATGCATCTCTACACACAGATTTACTTCATATGAAATAGGCAAAAATTTCCTAGCAGTGCTGAGCTGCACAGTAGCAGCCCTGGTGAGCTTCCCTGGAGTTTGCTGTGTTTTAGGATGTAGGGCTGAATTTTGCTGCATCGTGAGGATAAAATGGAGGTGTGAAGTTCACATCTGAATGTCAACATCCCACAAGTACTCTTTTAATGCATTATGCTCCCACTTTAATTTGTCTGTAGGCATTTGAATTTTCTTTATCAAGTCAGGGGAAAACTGACAGGCATAGCCAAAAAATGCGTGTTGGCCTTCTATTCAAGTGAGACCGTGTGGGGTTGCCTTTCCCTGCAGAATTAGGAGTCTCGTTTGTTTGACTGTAGCTTAAAAATTGCAGACTATTCATTTAAACCCAAATGCTAATAATAACACCGACGTAGAAAGATCTTTAATAATCTCAAACAATGGTGATTTGTGACTTCATTTATGCCAAGAACAGGACTGCAGAGGGGAGGGCTGTGTGCTGTAATAAATTGCAGAATGTGAGATCCAGCTTAAGCTAAGACTAAATGCTCAGTAGGTCAGTACGTTCTGTCTTAATTTGAGCTCATCCACAGTCAGCCTTTCCTGCAGAAAATGTGGCTGAAAGGGCAAGGCTTCTCCCACTCCTTCTAGGGAGAGCATCTGCATGCTTCTGAGCTTTTATTGCAAGTTATTTGATGCTGGGGGTTCGCTCCATTATGGCAGCCGTTTTAACAATATTTTGGAAATTAAAATTTTTTCAGCAGATTAGTAATTGGGCCACCCATTTCCTCAGCATCAGGAGGCCAATTTCCCTTAGGGAATTGTCAACTGCAAAGCCACAATGCTTGAAAATGTCTCCAAAGTTGCATGTTCGGTTGTATTTATTTCCTTTGCCTCTAAATACTGGTTTGATACTGCCTTTGTTGTTGACAAGTTGTTGACAGCACACTAAAGAAATGGGGCTCCAGCATATACAAGGACCCCAGGTTTTCTAACATTTTTGGAAGGTCATTCCCATTAAGCTTTTGTTGTATTTTTTGTTTTTTGTATGTGCAAGGTCCTGAAGCCAGGTTCTTTAATATAATACACTCCCATATCCGAAGACCACAAAGAATCTTAGCAATGATGCAAAGGGTCTTACAGTAGATTTCAGAAGGTTGCTTGCCACTCTCTAGTTAATACAGGAATGGCTGTATATATAAGCCAAAAGTTCTTGTGAACCCAACACACATTTTAAGTATTTGAAATCGAATTTGGTTTTATATAACAGTTTCCTCATAAAATATGGATTTCTAATGAGATCTTAAAGGGAGTCTGCAAAGCTGAGCAGGAGGAACATACTCCCCTTGTCTGTCATAAAGCATCATCCTGTCCCTCATCAGTGTGGAAGCAGTTTTATTCAGGCCCTCTGCCAAGAAGAGGCATAGGTTGGCACGATGGAAGGACACTGTTCAGAATAACTGCTGGAGCTTGTCTGCAGAAGGCTGATTTCTTGTGGGGTGGATAGAGGGATTTGCTGTCATCCAGTAGCTACTGGAAATAGGAATCCCAGTGAGGAAGCAGGCATTACACAAGTATGTGGTGAAAAGATAGAAACTCGTAAAGCTGCGAGGGTTGTTTTGTAAAATGCCTGTGACTAGCCAAATGGGACAATAGCAACACTGCTAATTCATTTAATTAATATGTAATTTACTTGGAGTACTGTTCATTCTAGTCTGTCTTTCTTCAGAAAGATGTTTTCTGCTGCGGTGAAGCTGTGATTCATTTCCATTTCACTACTTTCATTTTCATGGTCTTTTTGTTAATTGTCAGAGCCTGTTTGATGATTACAGTGGCTAGTAAATGCATTGCTAAATTATGGTCATAAGCAACAATGGAGAAAAAGACCCATTCATTTAGGTTTTTTTTTTTTCTTTCTTTCTTTTCTTTCTTCATTTTTTTTTTCTTTATTTTTTGTTCCAAGCAATAGACTGAGTTCTGGTCCCTAGCAAAACAAACAAGTAGTATTTCTCCTACCCTGCTGCTTTGCTGCTTTGTTTTCTCTTTCGTATGTTTTTTCATGGGGTTACATATATTTGCTGTATGACAGTCTGGGATGGAAAAGAGGAGGCAGAGCTGAAGTTGGAGTACATTGGGTCTCTGAGGATGCAAGGAGGGGGCATCCAGGTGTCTTGGGGCCCCTTGGAGGGAACTGCAAATCCCTGAGGCATCCCATTTCTCCTGGTGGTGATCCTCAGAGAAGGGTTTCCAGCTAGGCCTGAAAGACATTAGCTAAGAGACAATTTTGGAGTGCAGCAGAGAGGAAGGGTGTCACTCACTGGGCCAAATTTCAGGGAAATATAAGAACTGCCTGTATTGGGTTTGTGCTCTATGTGTGTGGTTGTATTAAGTTGAGCTGTGCAGAAGCAAACAGAACTTGAGACTTTTGCCAAGTTGGTGTCAAACTAGGCATTACCACAGGCACTTCAGCAGAAACTCTCTACAGAGGATGATATTTGTATGCAAGGCTTTACATTTTTCCTTGCTTTTGCTTTTGATGTTTTGTTCTTGCTCCACAACAGCAACTATGAAAATTACTCCCTTCAGTCTGTCTCTAATTTCAGTCCTCTTCCTATTCCTGCAGAATTGTGGCATTTTCAGCTTGAAACCCTCTTCCCTTCAGAATATATGAAAACTTCTTGCACAGCCAAGGATGAAGGATTATTTTTGGCCTGCAGCCAAAAGATGGCTTGGTCCTGTCTAACCCATGAGGCTTGTTTGATCAGTTTAACTGTGACATAATAGCTTTCCCAATGCCATGCCTTCTCCTCTTATAGACAGAGTCTGAATTGGTTTCAGTGTAATGGATTTTTTTTTTTTTTGCCTGATTTAGAAATGTTTAAGTTTGAGAATATATGTCCTGGTAGCAGTGATTAAATCATTCATTCTTTAAAGCAGTACAATATTGGATAATTTTTGATGTTCCAGTTAAGGAGTTGTGTTTGTAAATGAAATCTTTTGTGTTGTCTATTAAATGCAGTTCTGATTGACTCAGCTGAAGTGAGTAGTGCCCAGCGTGTGTTATGCAGACATTTGTCAGATATTTTAGTTCATATCATTTCATACATCTTGAACTATGAAGGCAACCTTGTCATTGCAATTTTCGCACCCTTTCTTTTTCTTTGTTCTATATGTCAGTGAAATCTTATCTCTGCAGTCTTCTGTCATAGGTTAATAGTCTGGAACAAACTTCATTTAAGACTCTTACATAGGAAAAATGGAGAGAGATTACAGAGAAGAAAGTTGGTGGCCACAACCACTGTTAGAGAGATGGTATCTCACAGACTCTGATAGATTTGAAATATCAACCACAAGTGTGGGAGAGGAAGGGAAGAGAAGAGCCAGCCTCAAAAGATTGACTCGGTTCAGATGCCTGGCTGAACCCTGGGCCCTCCTCTCACATCACAAAGTTCAAGTTTTGTATGAGCTTGCATGGATTTGCTTTTAAGGATGGGACAAAACCAAAAAGGTCAGCCCTGGATTTATATTCGTTCAGTGTTGTTGTTATTGTACACAGAAATCTACAGAAGTATGCAGAGACTCCTGGAAAATCTGAGACAAAGTTTTCTTATTTCACAGTCTTACAAAAAGACCTGCGCTTATTTTTCTTTAGTACATCCTTTATTGACAGGTACAGTTGCCTCTTTTATACAAGTGACTGTCTTGTTTACGTGTTCCTCTATTTCTTCCATTTCCAACTGCAGTTTCTGTTTAAAATGTCTTGGAACAGCTTTTTAAAGGCAATTATTTTTGTAAAGAAAGGTACACTGCAAGGAGACAAAAAAGATAAAACAAAAAGGGAAGGGCTGGGGTGAACCCCAGCCAACCTAAATTCCCTGGTTTTGGCTGACAGAAGCAGAGAACCCCGAAGCAACATTTTCCTCAGTCCCCTTCCAATACCTGCTTGACTGCCTGCTCTGTTAAGGCTGTGAACTTTGATTGTCCCTTTTGATCCTTGGAAAGAATAAATTTGCTAGCCTAGATTCAGACATTGAGGGGGCATACTACAATTAATGACTTTCCTTCTGCTTCCTGTGGGACACTGTTACTGTTTTTAACTCTTACTTAATTTCCTGTTTGCTCCCCACCCATTCCCTTTGGTTTGATTGTTTGTAGTTAGCCAGCATAGAAATAGTGACACTGTGATTGACATCAGGTTCAGAAAATGCAATATGGTTTGGGGTTTTTTTGTAGGGTGCACTCAGAGCAGTGGAATCCCTGGAGACCTTCATTCAGACCCTGGTAGAAGAGCCTTACATTTTGCCTGCTTTAAAAAAGCTCAGCACAAGTGGCTCTTAAGGCTCTGCTTGGATAATATCTTATCAAAGAGAAACTCTCAGCTGCTCAGGTGGGCAGATGTTTACAGATGCAGTTTGATAAGGAAATCAGAAGTGTTGTGCTGGTGGCAGTACTGGCTTCCTGAAGTGAGGGACACTATTCTTCCAAAGGAAAAGAATGCCTTGGGAACCTCAGGTGGATACAAACCCCAGGTTTTTAAGCTGACCTTCACGTGCTGGTACTGAACCAGAGCAGTTCTCGGCAGGAAGGTCCAGCTGTGGTGTGAGAGTGTAAAAACTCCCACCACGGGTAGAAGGTCTGTAACTTGAGTGCCCAAAACCTTTGGAAAGCAAAACTCCAACACTTTATACAAGCTGGTCCCTTAGGTCACACCTGGGAAAAAAGGAATAAACCTGCCCTTCCATGGGATGGTTTTTTACCTTTTCTTTAGAAGGATTTCCACAGTCTTCCTAAAGCACAGCGTGAAAGGGGTGGTGGAAGGCTTGCTTTCTTCTCAAGTCTGCTCCTTGCCCTGCTCAGCCCCTCCTTCTCTCTCTCCAAATATTTCTAACCTGTCTCCCATGGGAAGACCCAAAACTTTCTGGTGCAGAGACCACTGTGTTGTCAGACACTGTCATGCTGCTGCCACAATACAGCTCACACTTTATGCAAGTGGTTGCAGAGCTTTTTCTCTCTCTCCCACTCCTTTTTGCTCCATATGCACCCCTCTCTGCTCCCCTCCTGCCCCCCTTTATATCTCTTATTTTCTTTATTTTAAAGAAGGTTCAGTAGGTTGTGGCAAATGTCAAAAATATGTTTCTTTGCTGGACAGGCCAGATTTAGTGAGAAATCACTCTCAGTTAACTGAAAACCTGAGGCCTTTAAGAACCCTCTGACAGCAACAGTAGCTCAGGTTTGCAATTTTAACACTTAGCCAGTGTTGGGTGAGTTTGCATCTTCAACATAAGAATACATAACACAAGACTCCAAACAGACCTCTGACAAGCAGAGATTTTTCTTTAAAACCAGGCTGGTATGAATTTTGTGGGAGTGGAGTGATGAGGTGAAATTTTGTGTATCTTGGGGAGAGAGATTTTAAGTTTGGATGAAAGTAGCTTCTTACCAGTATGTTTTGCACAAGTAGAAATAATGACAGTCCAAGAGGATGGGTGATGTACCAGAAGAATTATTATTTGTATTCCTTGAGGAACTTGTTTGTTCTCTCTGATTGCATGTTACTATCTGATCTCAGGAATTAAGGCTTCTCCAGTAGGATTTTAAGAACATAACCAAGATTATGTGATAAGTGCTACAGAAGAAAAATATTTTTGAAGTTGTCAAACGCTTCCTGCTATAAGACTGTAAAGTGTTGAATATCTGCCTTAAGCAGATTTATTGATTTATTTAAACTTACTGTTCCCTGGACATCTGCTTTGGTCACTCAATTATAGGGAAGATGCTGGGCAAAGTGGACCTTTGGTCTGACCTCTCACTCTCACTCTTTTTTATTTGCTTTTCTAATATTGAATGATATGAGAGAAAATATTGGTTCATCCATTAAAAAAAAAGGGAAAAACTAACGAGCTTCTTTTTTTTTTTTTTTTTTTACAAATAGTCTTAATATTCCACAGCAGTGAGGCAAAGACAGAATTTCCCAGGTGATTGACTCTGTGCATTTTTACCATGACTTTTGCAGTATGTGCCCATACCTATCTACTTTGAGTGCTTTTGAGATAAGCTGAGGAAGGGGTGTGGGAGTAAAGGAGAGATTTGGTCTCGGACAGTGAGCATTGAGAGTTAATACTGGTAGACAAGAAGAGTGGGACTGAACTGAGAGAAAAGTGGGGAAAAATTAAAATAGGAAGGATTTAGGGGAAAGGGCAGAAAAAGTGCTTTTCACTGAGGACATGGGATGGATCCCCTTTTACTGGTATCAAATGTCTCTGAAACTTTGGTGGAAGGTTCACTGATACAAGTTTATTTTTGCCCTTGGTTACTGTCCTTAGCAGAAGAGCAAGGTGCAGAAGGTAGATCTGGAGGTTCTGAGCCAGGTGACAAATGTGTTGACATTGCCATAAATATGGTGGAACTACTGTTTTCTCTGCCCTTTGGAAAAATGCAGGAAATTACATGCACAAAAGCTCTGCTAAAATAGCACTGCTTGGAAAGTCAAGCACTCTGACTACACTGCTGTGTCATTTCATTTCAGGATTCCCATATCTGTTCATAGGATACAGCCTGCAATTAGGTGATCACGTGCAGTTTTTCTCCTGCAGGAACCTCATTGACCACACAGAATGAAGGTGGTCAGCAAATGAGCAGCTGTTCACTCTTCCCTTATCCTTCTTGGTCATTCCTTATGGTACAGGGTGTAGCACTATCCACACAACTCAATCATGTATGATTTTTCTCTGGAGATACAATTACTTACTTTTTCAGAGTCTTTTGTATGGCACTGTGGAAGAGAACATCACAAACTTGATTTTCACAGTGGGTGTGTTGGGAACCTAAGAAAGCAGGGTATCCCAAATTTATATATGGGAAACTAAGAAGCAGAAATTTTGCTCACGTGTCGAATCCAGGACATTTGAAGATAGTAGTGTGTTTATATCTGAGTTCATGTATTCCTTTTCAACAGTAAGTATTATCTAGCACTAATACATTGAGTGATTCATGTGGCACCTGTGAGTGATAATACAAAACAGCAAAGCAGGTTTGTGTCCCCCACACAGAAGATGAGGAAGACAGAGTTAGGGACACCTGGGAAAGTTCACTTACAAAGGGGATCTCGAATCCTTGTGGCAGGGAAGGAGATCCAGCCCTCCCAAGCATGATCCACCTGTCTGGCTGCTTATGAGAGCTTCTGTTTCCTTCCTTTCATCCCTCACCTCGTTCACAACACACCTTCAGAATCTGCAAAAAATGAGCCAAAGCCACATTCTCACTGACAGGCCAGGCTTGGCTCGTCACTCCAGAAGATTTGTTCTGTGCAGTGATGGTGCAATCATTGCATTGCAGTTGATCTACATGATGGGGCTAAACAAAGGCATTTTTTTTGTTGGTGTCCTGACCTTTGAGTACCAGATTTTGCAGCCTTTGTAGCATTTTGTGGGTGTATCATTCTGTTTTTTCAGCCTATACATGATGGTTACAACAAAATCTTCTTCCTTTCATCTTCTTCTTCCCTTCATTGGCCTTCCCATGAATATCAGGTGATCTTTTTTTTTTTTTCCCTTTTCTGTTTTTCTACTTTTTACAGCTCTAGTAGAGATATTTCAATGTCCTGTAATTTATTCTCTCTCTAAATGCCAATTTTCTTGCTGCTGCTGATTTGCTTTCAGATATAATGCCTAAAGCAGGCTGTCAGCCATTCTGAAGGTATATGATTCTTCTCTCTCAATATCACACAAGCCAAGTCTGGCTGGAAGGACGGGAGAAAAGGAAATTGTTCTCATAAAAAATAAAACACAGCACTAATATATCTTTATACTTATATTCAGGTATCCCCTTTTATGTTATTAAGGGGAGTCATGATCTTGTGTGTTTTCTCTACAGGGGATCACATTAATTTATATTTTTAAGGTCTACTGTAATAGATGCTTTCCAGAAACCTAAAAGTGAGTCCAAAAGTTCCGTGGATGCTATCAAACCAGAAATAAGCAGTGCATTGTATTATCCAGTAGCAAAACAAGACCTCAGGAGTCAATGAATTATAAAGTTGTGTGTATGAATTAGAGGCTTATCCTGCCACCCTTGTGGAGCTCTGATAATTTCAGTGCCAGGGAGCATTGTCACCAAACATTGTGGAAAACTTGGCTCTCCCTGAGGCAGAGAGGCACCAAGACATCAGGGATGTGTATATGTTTCTGTATACTCAAATATTTAAGTCCTCAGATAGAGATTATTTGCTGTAAGTCAACGGGTTGCCAGGTTGAGCCAGCGTCTAGTGAAAGTTATTGTTGGTCCCTGTGTGGGTGTGGTTGCCCATCCCAACAGCTCCATAATGAAACTTGATGGAATAAAAGCAGTTTAAACTAAGCTTTGTTGCCTTCTAATTGTGGAGAGTTGAAATTCATGTTGCTCAGAATTAGCTGATGGGCTTTCATGCCCAAAAGCAGTTCTGAGTTTGCACTTTGGCACTCACAAATATCTTTTCAGTTCAGAAAATATGTTTTGGGTTTTTTTAAATTTAGAATTTAACTTTCTTCGCCTATCACTCAGTATTATGCATGTGGGATTTTAAAGGTGCCTCAGTGTTCCATACTATACTGACATCGTGGATGGTGACACTTTGAAAAAATCTTTCAATCAATTTGTCCACCCATCTGTCTAGCTTGGTGGTATTTGGTACCCTCTTGGATTTTGCTGGCTGTGTTTTCAAGCAAAACAATGGGTTGTAGAAAAAGCTTTCAAACTCTGCATCCAGGTTGTTTTTAAAGAAACAGAGACCCCCTTTTTACACGTATATACAAATAAATATGTTAAAGAAAAACAGAAAAGATAACAGAATAATTTCATTAAATGATATATAAAACCTGCCTTATGATCAGCTTTCTTCTGACAAATGGGTTCCTGTGATTCAGACTTGTCCCTTCAGTCTTTCTTTCAGCCTGGCAATGCAGTGACTCCTTCTTTTGTAGCAATCTGTCCACAGTCCAGGCTGAGACAAGGAAATTCTTTTCATCACCTGAGGGTCTTGGCTGAGCATCATTTCCTTCCTCTACCAGGGTGCTGCTTCTCCCCAGGAGCTGCACAGGCATAATCAGCTGAGGCTTCTCTCACTCTCAGGAGTTGAGGATCTCCTACCAGGAGGTAAAGCTGGACTTCTCACTTTTGCCTCCTCCCACTTGTCAGGTGCTGTCATATGAAAGAGGAGTTGGGTCTGAAACAAGAAACTTGAAATCTGAGCTCTAGAAACAGTTACAGTCTTGATAAGGGCCTCTATATTTTATTTAATTCACTTGTAATTAATTTTACTTTGTTGCATCTCTTTTTTTAATGTATGATTTGAATCTGAATGTGGTTCACATTAGTTTTGGATTATAAAAATACATAATATCAGTTTCAGAAGATTCAGCAGTTTCTTTTGAAAAAGGTGCTTCCTCAGCCCTTCCAACAGTGGCTTTTTTCAGGATGGAGCTGTAGCTTGGAGGCCATCACCTGGAGAATGAGAGGCATCTTCAGCACTGAGAATGCACAGCGCCAGGATTTGTTAAGAAAATAGGCAACTGTCCTCTGGGCTGGCAGCATAATGGCATATCTGCCCCTTGATGGACAGAGCTGTGGGCCAGGACCAGGTGAACAAGGACTGGTTGCATATTTTTAGCTAAATATTTAAAGATCCTGTTAATATTTTCGATCAGCATTTGGAAAAAAAAATCCCTTATATAGGAGGCTTAGATTTCTGTTCCATGCATTTCTGAATTTTCCTTCCCTTGTCCCTCTGTTTTTTGATTGTTAGATGGAGCATTAGTCTCACAAGCTTTTGGTAGGACCCAGATTAACCCTCTCAAGCTGAATACACCTTTTTCCATTAAGTATGTTAGATTTAGTAAAGTGTGTATCACAAAGGGCTAAGTGCTTAGGGTTTTGCCATGGTTTTGGGGGTTCAGGAGACATTTCAAAGTCAACTTATCCACTAGGTAGTTAATAAAAGTCTGTATCATGTCTTAAAAGAAGGCCTAATATAAAAATTCCAGAAATGAAACTTCCAAAGGTCCATCTTTTGAAGATAATGAGATATCATCTTATTTTTTTTAATTAAGAAAAGTGAGCAATTTCAAATAAAACACATTAGGAAAATATTTACCTAGAATTTATTTACCTAGCTGAACAATTTTAAAGGCAGGTTCAAAACAGTATATAACTGTTAAATGCTGTGTTATCATGTGTTGTCAAAGTAGATTTTGTTTCTTGAATTCTTTCATTGCAGAGTCCTTCTTTTTTAAATGTGCCTCCTTAACATTTTTTGTTTTAGAACACAGAAAAAAAACTATTGACCAGAAAACTCTCAGAAAATCTTTTTTTCTGGCCTCTTAATTTGTGTCTGCAGTTTGACACAGGCTCCCATTTGTAGGCAGAAACTCTTGGCTATCAGCCTGTAGATGATGCTCACATCTACAATCAGATATTTAAGTTTTAAGAATGTGCTAATGGTATTGACTCATTTCTGGGTCTGCATACAATCAAAATGTGGGGAGCAAATTTGGAAATATCCTCATGGTGTTTCTTTTCCACATGTCTGCAACCCATGAGTCAGTACTCCAACACATACATTTTGTTGTTTAAGTGGAACATGCTACAGTTATTGTCTTTTTATATTAACAATATGGTTTATCATTCTATAGAGTTTCTCGTGCAAAGATCTCATGTAGGTTTACCAGTTGAGTGAGTAACCCATTCTTGATGGATCTTGAGATCCGAGATTTTAATACACCGTTGGTTTCAGCCTGGATTAGGCATTCAGCCTTTCATTCAGATGAACATTTGGGCTGGGGGAGGTTCTTAAAACTAAGCCCGTCCTTACAGGATTTCCAGAAGTGGGTTGGGATTTATGTACTTGGTTGTTTTCCTTGTGAGCCAAGAAGCAGAATTTGGTCCCTGGCATCACACTGGCTACTGGAGATAACTGTTCCAGGGAGCCTCAGTGTCATAATTCAGTTCAAGTATGTTAGATCCTGGTGGAGGAAAAAAAATCCCAAACCACCACCAAGCAGCAGTTTGAAGCCCTTGTTCTGCAATTCTTTGCTGTCCTGTGTGATTAAATGAAGGTATGCTGACTGTGCATAAAGGACCTTTTGAAAATGGGTAGGTACAGCGTCAGAACATGCCTTGCCTTGGCTATCGTCTTCCAGCACTGTGAGGGGCAGAGAGGGGGAAGCAGAGCCCTTTCCTGTGCAGGACAGCAGCTCCTAACAGTAGTGGGATTTGTCTCATGCAGCTGGGGATCGGTTTTTTGGGAAGGAGTCCGCGGCCGCTAAATGCCATGAAAACAGCGTGGCGCAAAATGGGAGGGAAAAAATTGCCAAAAAGGTCAGAAATAGAAATGAAGGAAAAAGTGTCATCCTATCCTAGGATGGAACACTCTGCAGTGATTCTCCAGCGATGAGTTTAATGGCATTTGGCTGTCTGCAGGTTGGGTTGCTGCGCTCCCTGTTGTCAGGCAGCGGGGTGGGGGCTTCGCCATTTCTGATTAACTAAAAAAAGATGTGTGTGTTTTGGAGGTGCGTGGGTGAGGCGGTGCAAATGTCAAGTTCAGTACTGGTTATAAACAGTCTTTTTAAACAGCAGCACATTTTCATTCAGATCTCTTTAGGTTGTGAAGAATACTGTATCTGTAGCGCATATTTAAAGTTTAGGGGGAAAAAAATCTTCCTGGCAGCAAGCTCGCGGTATCTAGTGCAACATTCTCACTCTGTCTCTCTCTCATCCTCATCTGTTGAAAGAGTAAAACTTCTGAGGTAGGGCTTCAGAAATAGCAGCAGTAGCCAGCGCAAATGTGCAGTAATTGATTTGCTGCTGTTGTTGTTTGTGATTGAAGCAATGAAACCTTCCCCAGCAAAACCAAGCGGTGCAGACGAGCTCCTGCACTGTTCAAACAGTGATTTTCTAACGCTGCTAAGGGCAAACGATATGATGAAAAATAGTCTCTTCTGCTCTATCCCTTGTTTCCACTAAAATGTATCCTCACCATGCATATGCAGGCTATAATGTAGCATATTTAATCTTCCTTTCATCTCTGCAGCTTCTCTCTCAATACCAAAATAGCAAGGACTGGAGCAGTTACTCTTTCAAACAGCACTTACTGTTCTTAGACGGGGCGGGTTTTTTTGTTGTTTTTAGGGTTTTCCGTTTTTAATCTGAGCTAAGTTTGAACGACTGTAATGGTGGGAAAATCCATCCAGGGTCCATTCTTTTTTACCGCAGCATCGGGCAAACCCGGGAAGAATAGACTTTGTCATGTGCAAATATAGCGACCATAAATGGCGCTGGAGGCTTTCCCCATTGTCCTGTGACTTTGCCACGGGAGAAAGCGCGCGCAAGGAAGAAAGGCACGTTTGATAGAGTTGTGAGGAACGCCTGAATGGCTACTGGGTGTTGGGCATTGTCTGGCCCTGACCTCAATTCGGTACAGTAGAGACCCTTGAAAGCACTGTCTGAAGTCACAATACCACCATTCTCCTCCGCTCCCCAAAAGGGATTAGTTAAAAGGGTGACGTTCCGTGCAGAGAGTTCCAAGTATTCCCTGAAACAAAAGGGGCCCGAAATGTTTTTGAAGTTATTTTTAATTGAGTTGAACTAATTTAATAAAGGTCCCAAGAAGGAGGGGGGGAAGGAAAAAAAAAATATAAAGGAATGTGATTGTTTTATGATTCCTCGCAGATGGAATGGACATTTATAGCATACTTCTTCTTTAGTCTTCCAGAGAACAGTAGCCCCATTTACAGCTACTGTTAGCAATTTAAAACTGCTCCAAAATGAAGTCTTTCAAGAAGTTGACAGCTTATAAATAAATCTGTCTGATAAAATTGAACATAAACTGCATCTGTGGTTAGTTTGCCAAAATTAATTCTACATTTAATTAGAGATAGCAGTCAAACATATTTAATAAAAAACAGTCTTGGAGAGTAAATCAAATGAAGCCAGATTTTAGCAGATGCTTTTCTTTTCTCCCCCCCACCTTTTTTTTTTCTTTCCTGTTCTTTTTTTCTTTCCTCCCAAGGAGTGATGAAGTGACCTCACCTCTATGATCCTCAGATATTTAGAAGATCAGGCTGAGGGGAGGCCTGGGCAGCTCATGAGATAATGTAGAAGCCATGAATGAATGGCCTCAGACAAAGGGGGGTAATTATTGTGCTGCAATTTTTACTGATTTCTGTAATTAGGATTTTCAGCAATGCCACTGTGTTTGCTGTAAATGTTGAAGTGAATTAATATACTAATTATTAACCAAACATCAAAATTTGAATTTGGTCTGGACCTAAACCCTCTGAAGTTCTAAATTTCAGATGTTGGCATAGGTAAGCTGGAAGTTGGGCTGTGCTGTGATTGTTACTGGAATCGTGAGTGAAGTTTTTATTGTTACATCTTGGAATTGACAAGCCAGTTCTCCGCATGCAAAATTTATATTCACTACTTCACATTCTTTTTCATGTTCAGCTCGTTCATGTCTCTTCAAAAATATGGCTTGATGGACTCCTTTAGCTGGTGTGAATAGGTACAGCTTCCACTGCAGGAAGGGAGTCTGTCTCTTGGCAACAATTTTAAAAAATACAAGAAAATAAAATAATTCAGTGTCCCAATTCGCCAAATAAAGTGAGTTGAGCGGTATCAAAAACGTTTGATCCATTCCATTTTAAAATTAAGTGGAACATTTTTCTTTTCCAATCCTCCTCTCAAAGCAGCTATCTGTCTACCACTGAAAAAAACCAAACTTTATTTAAAGCCCAGATCTTGTATGGGAGATTTTAGCCCACACTGTAAAGACATTCAAAACTTGTTAAGGCTACTAGAGAAATCCTGTCTGCTTGGTTTTGTTTTTTTTTTTTAATGGTGCAGAAAATTACATGATTTCTAGACGTAAGTTTGACTGCATGAGCTGATAATAGATTCTCTTTCTCTGAGGAGTTTAGGTTATTTTGTATATAAAAGTACATAATTATTATGAGAACTCACGGTTTCCCATGTGGAAGGTATTGGTTAACTTTAACTACAACATTTTTCATTTTCCTTATTTTAGTTTGCTTTTTATTTTTCTTTTAATGTAGACACTGTTTTCGGAACAATTTTAGGTTTGTAGAAGTACTAAAAGTAAATTAAAAACTATACAGGAAACCTTGATAGGTAATGTCAATTAGTTATCCCTAGAGGTCACAGTTAAAACCTTATTTGGTTAACCTTGTTAAAATTCTGCTGTTACCAAAACCCCAAATGATCCAAGTTATACATAGGAGCCCCTAACTTAGAAATACGGACCATTTTTCAGAATACTTTTTCATTAATGTGCTGTTATGGCAGCACAGCAGCCTGCAGACTGAAATAAATATTTGTTTCTGCTTTGAAATGCAGCAGAAAGGGATCTCTTTGCTTTCCTTTTGACCCTTAAATTATGAATGGCAGTGTTCAGCAGGGACCGGTTTTTAATCCCATTTATGAGGATATCATGCAAGCATACACATGTACATCTCATTTTAGGGAGGCTGCAACTTGCAAGTCTAACAAATCACAGTGCACCCAGTGTCTTAAAATAAACCACAGCAGTGTTGACTTGAACTTTCTAGGAATTGAGGCTGAAATTTCCAGAGTTGCCTATGGAATTTGAAGTCCCTGGCCTTTTTTAAACTACTTGGGCATTTAGATATAAAATTCCACAGGCAGCTCTGAAATACTCCACTCTTCTTATTCAAGCAGTGAAGAACTCTTTTCTAATTCCCCAAACACTTCATGTTAGCTAGGTCCTCAATCCACAGAGTATGTTAAATCTTGTTGTGATTTAAATATTGGATTTGACCCTGCTGACATCTGTTTATGGCATATGTGTAGTTATTTTGGAGAGCACTCCTCGAGTGAGACAGTTGACTTGAGCATGACTTCATCTGGTTAATTATGCTGAAACAAAAGTGCTTTGCTGAATCAGAGGCTCCAACACTCCTGTTTTGTGAGGAGTCCTTAGAGGAGTTTTAGGAATTATGTGTGTGCACGTGCTCATTACCTGCAACACACGTTCATACTGATATGGGTCTTTTAAAGAACAACTGATTCTCCAAGACCTAATATATTTCTTTGAATATGGCCTAGTGATGATACATATCATTCTTCTCTTTAGCCTTCATAATTACTTATTCAAATATTTCCTACTTACCCACATTTTAAAGTTTTCAAAGGCTTATCTTTTTAATGTGATGTTCAAAAGTGCTGTGTGAAGGTCATTAAGACTAAAAATTGCCATTTTGAAGCCAAGCTAGAGATTTTACTCTTCACTTAACACAGAGTTACGATTTGAATTCAGAAGGAAAAAATTACTGCTTACATAAAGACATTTTTAAAAGTAGAGCACCTCCTTACAGAAATTAGCTCTTGCTTTTAATTGCATATCTGTGCTTGAATCTGGTGTGGATTTCAGAGGCAATAGGATGCTTTGATGTTTTATTAAATATTTTTAAAAGGTGGGGCTTTCTGAGAATTAAGCATTCATGTTGTATTTAGTGTACCAAGAACATGATAATTTCTTTCCTGTTACCAGTTCTCAAGGCATCTAATATGGAACTGTTTTTCCAAATTTTATAGTTTACTTTTAACACTCAACGAGTAATATCTGTTTTCCAAAGGGATTAGCTTAATGTAGATAAAAGGTAAAGGGTTTCTTTATGTAAAAGAAAGCAAGGATATACTTTCATTTTTCCCCCCAAAATGTGCAAGTATATCCTTTGGTGAAGAACACTTTCTGCACGGGTTGCAGTTGTAGGCAGAAAGGAAAACCATGAAGTTTGTCATTCCTCTGCAAAGGAGTAGGTAGCAGAATCCCTCAACATCCTCTTGTCCTCTGTCATTAGAATATGATGGAAAATTTCCTGAGGGTTTGGTTTACGTTTTGGTTTCTTGCTTTGTTTTGTAAGTTATTTGGTACTTGTTAATCACATCCAGTACAGGAATAATACAGATCCCTTCTGCTTTCCAGTATGAGAAGAGGGCTGAGGATCATTAACAGCCACTTTCCCACCCCGTACTTGTAGGACCTTTGGAAGATTTGCTCCCTTACTCCATCTCCTTCATCTTCTGTTTTTATGCAGTGGCAGTAACTGTTGTGTCTCTGAAAGTAAAGGGATATTTGCTGCTGTTCCCCTTTTATTTCTGTGGTTGAAACAAAACAAAGAGAGGTTCTTCATTATGCTGTTCATGTTGGGCACAGCTTGGAGTAGCAATAAGAACCTGTCCAAAGACATGATGGCAAACAAAATGTGGATGAAAGCAGGAGAGGTTATCACTCTGCCTAGAGCCTGGTTTGGATATTTTGATAATAGTCTGAATGGAGTCAGTGAAATCATTTTAGGGGCAGATGATCCTGAGCTGGAAAACAAGAACCTCTTCTCTGCCAAGGTTTTCAGCAAGCTGTAGTTCAAGAAAATGTGCCTGCAGGTGCAATAGAACTTGAACCTGATTGCTGTTTTATTATCTCCAGACAACTGGCTTAGAGTATTTCTTTATAGCTTTCCTTCCTGGTTGGCATAATCTAAAAAAGTTGCCAAAAGGCTGAGAGAATGTTTTGGTGGAGGAAAAAAAAAAAAAAAAAAAAAAAAAAAGGAAAACATGTTCTCATGCTGTTCTAGCCACCCTACCAATCTTTATCACACTGTAAGCACTTCTAACTTAAAAGAAAAAGGTTGAAAATGTTTAGGTGAAGAAGATGTTTGGGTAAAGATACACAAGGATCCATCTCTACTGGATTTTTAGTTTCTTTTTTTTTGTCTGTCATATCTGAGACTACAAACATGATTCAAAATCAGAAGGGGTGGGAGGGAAAGGTCTTGAAAGTTTTACAACTTTTTGTACAAAATTTTTGGTTGCATTTAGAATTGCTGGAACACTGCCGTTCCTGCATGAGGGACTTGAAAAAAAACAAGCAAAACTGTTCCTCTGTATCCCTGTTTGAGGGACCACAGTGTTTACCCCACTTGGTGATTTTTGCCTAGCTTGGATGAAAGGGGAGGCAAAAAAGCAGTGCCTGCAGAGTTCTCCACGCTCTGTCTTGTCATCATTATAGACAGATCACTAGTGGCAAGTATTCACAGGATATTATTGCCTAATGTCTCTAAATCAAACAAGACTATGTCACAGAAATTAGTTAAGAGGATGATTTCAAACGTGTGTAAAGCTGGAGGTTTGATTCAGATAAGAGGCCAGCACTGCTGCAAATGCAGAACTGGTTTGTAGCTGTAAAAAGCAGAATTTTTTGACTTGGACTAATTTCTGGTTTTCAGGGCTAACTATTATAATTACATTCCTGTCCTTTCAGGAAGTGCTTTAATGAGAGGAGCTTTTTTTTTTTTTTTTTTTTTTTTTTTTTTTTTTTTTTTTTTTTTTTTTTTTCCCAATCTATAGCAGTATTGGAAAATGAACCTGTTCTGTCTTGGATATTTCCTGCGTTTGGTAGGCTAGTAAGGCATTCATATTGACAGATCTCAGCATAAACCTCTGATTTGGGGTTTGGAACCAGATGATCTTTAAGGTCCCTTCCAACCCAGATTGTTTTTTGTGATTCATTGATATAATTTTGTGTAATTCTGTGGGAAGGGTAGGAGTTTTCAGCAGTTTCATTTGAAAGATGTGCCTGTCTGCATAGGACATATAAAATGTCATGTGTACTGCTGGGCTTGAGCTGTCTTACAAGTCAGCAGAGATGCCTCTGGAAAAAAAAAAAACAAAACCAAAAACACCAAAAAAACCCCCAAGCAAAACAAAAAAAAGAGCCAGCAACCACTTCGTCAAGATGCTGGAGTGTTATTTTGTATTGCATCTTTGCTTCTCTTGTGTTAGGTGAGGAGAGCCTGAGCAGCAGAGAAAGCACCAGCTCCAATGCAAATGTCCACAACCAAAAAGATTATTTACTCAGTCCTTGAATCCCTTCACCAAGGAAGGAGAAAAAACCCCCAACCAAACAAAAAACCTCTTCAGCTTATCATGGAACACTTAACAGTGTTATTGCTGATTTGCCCACAGTGAAAAATGCCAAAAGTTTGTTTGTGGGGGTTTTTTTTGGCTTTGTTTTGTTTTAAACGAAAGTAACAAATCACTCCATCCCTGAAGAGGCCTATTTCCAAGCAATCTCTGGGTCTAGATTTTTTTGAAGGTTGAAAAGATTTATACAGTTTGATTAAAGTTCACCTAAGAGCCCACATTTTGGGCTTCCTTCTTTGAACTGATGAGAGCCTTCCGAGGATTTGCTTGTCACACCTGGAAACCAGACAAATTTCACTCCTCTGCACTGGAAACTCCTATACTTTTGGCTTCTCTCCCACTCTGCATTTAATTATTTTGAATTCCAGCACGCCAAGCCAAGTTTAGCTGCTACTTTCCTGCAAGTGCTCTTTATTCTCCAGCTCTCATGCTGCCTGGCCTGCCGTGGTGTGCAAGTGAGCAGCAGCAGTGTGACAGGGAAGAAGGTTTGTTAAATGAAGACCCTCTTGGTCCCAAAGGAAAAGGGTTACTTGCTCTTCCATAGATGAAAAATGACCTCTTCCTCTCCCCTTGCCCCTGGGGGATATTTTCCTGATAACAACATGAAAACTTGGCAGGCTCCCTGTGTTAGATGACTCTGTACGTTGGTGAAGAACATTTCTGCGGCTTCTCAGCAGGGGCAGACAAGATGGCATTTGGAGAGCAGGAAGAAAAGAAGGGAGGAGAAGAAAAGAAATGGGATGGGGGGTGGAAGTGCAAGGGTCAGGCAGACTGCTGGCTGTAACTCGTAACCTGCCAAGGCTCAGATGCGTGACATGAGCCTTTATAAATGTGTGACAAATACCTCAAATGAGGGACAGGGCAGCAAAGCACAGGGGAGGCAAAAAGCACAGGATGAATGTGGAATTGGTGGCCTGAGCCTATAATATCAGCTGTAACCCCAGCCTGAAATTTTTGTTATTTCTGATTTGTTATTTCGGCTTGCAGAGTTACGAAGTGAGAGGGCCAGCACAAGGGGAAGGGAGGTAAATTTAAGGAAGCAGTGCCTGAGTACAATCAGGGATAAAATCCACTTTTGTGGACCAATACACATTCACAGGCAGAAGGAGAAAAAAAAATGCAGTGGCCAACACGGCAGAGACACAGTAATCAAAACTCAGCTGAACAGAATTGGATATAAAGTTAGGAGTATACTTCATAGTGAGGGAGTAGAGGGCTGTGTGGCTCCTACTAGTAGAGAATAAAGCTGCTGACAGCAAATACTGTTGAGATAATGGAATGTCTTCCTTCCCTTTTTGTGGAGGGATGAATGTGAGATTGAAAGCGATATTCACATTTTTAAATAGATATTTAACCAGCTCGATTCACTCCTGACGTAGGTACATTTGCATCAGACTTCAGCCAGCAATTCTTTCCTTTTTTCCCTCTTTTCCCTAGGTTTTTATCTCCACAGATCTTTCTGTCAGTCAGGGCCAATACACTGCACCAGTCAGATTGCTGACAATGGGTGATGATGTGTGTGGGCAGAAAACATCAGTTTTCCAAGGCGTGAGGTGTGGATGGATAGTAAATCATCTAGCTGTGACTTTGGGTTATGCATCCCTTCTGATTCTTTTCCATTGTGTTTTTAAAGGACGCCATCAAAGCACACAGCAACAAAACAAGCAGAAGGCTCTGGTTTACAGAGAGCTCCATGAATTTGCTGTGTGGGCTGGGCTGAGGAAGTGCTGCTCTCTGAGCCCTGGAGCCAGCACTGGGCACTGCTTGCTCCAGAGAGGCAGCTGGATGGCAAGGTGGGGTTGTAATAATGCTCATTTCATCTTTTAAAATACCTACCTCTGGTTTTTAAAAAGCAGTCAGCCCAAAACACTGCCAGGGCAGCTCTAGGCTCTGGGATCCATTCCACCCATCATTGTGCAGGGAAACATCCCTGGCAGCAGCAGTTCAAGGTGGTGGATTGAGGGGTTTCATCACAGAGTGAAGGAAGAAAAAACCATAAATACAGTTCATGTGAATTTCACAGCTCAGGGAAACCACTTGTTGCTAATAGTTGCTTTAACAGATGTTGATAAAGGATTTTGTCTTATGAGGCCCCTTCTAACCTGGCTAAGCAATTGGAATTTGAGGTTTACACATTAGGATTTCCCCCAGATTCCTGACATTTATCAAGTGTTTTTGACATGATAATGGCAAATTGAGTATTATTTTGAGTGTGATTGAAAACCAGATGAACTCTTGCTATCCAGCTACATCTGTTGTTTGCTCCTTCCAGAATAAATATGGCAGTTCCTGATGCTGAAACAGCTGGAAATCTTGCATTCATTCATGTTTCTTGAGATGAAGTGTATCCTATAGGTTTACCTGGTGATATTGCTTGTGTACTATTTATTTAAGATGTGTAACTATGAAAAAAAAGTTACTCAGTGCAAGATTTCCAGTGCTGGTACTTGGCAGCCTGGACTTCTAGAGTATATACCTTGATAATTCTTAATGTTTCCAAGTGGATTCAATTTCTGGAAGTGGTAAATATTTCTAATACCAGGGGGTTTCTAAAGCAGACAAATGAGATCTCTCTAGCCAAACCAACTCATCCTGACTTGAAGCAGCATAATGGGAGTTTGATCTGGGTGCCTCTTCTGAATAAGTAACTAAAATAATTTGCAGCTGAGGGAGAGTAAAATGCGCAGTGCATTTAATCTGGAGTCCCCACAAACACACGCACACGAGTGTGCTGATATAACACTGGTAGAATTTGCAGTCATAAACAGTAAGTGTTCATTCCAGTTGTGTGATGGGTGTGGGATAAAAGTGCAGGGATGGAGCTGAAGTGGCATAAACATTTAAACAGTCCAGAGGGGTGAGAAAAGGCACCTCTTGTCTGCCCGGTTCCAGGAGAAGTTCTTGCTTGTGCTGCTGGAGATAGCCTGAGAAGATTAGAGGGGGCTCAGCTGGGGCAAGACAAAGGGAGACTGTGTAAAGCAGGATCAAGCCTGTTTGCTTAGCAGAGCTCTCTGTCTTCTTGTTGACAGATGTAGCTGGTGCAGTATCAGACGCTGCAGGCTCCTCCTCTGGATTGTCAAGTGACAATGGTTGCAGGAGTAAATGACAGTGTAAAGTACTCCATGAGTCCTTTATTTGTTTGGTAGTTGTAGCCTGGGATGGGGATTTAATATTGAATGGACTCCAGATTGTCTAAATCGCAATCACAGTGTTTGTTTAAGGAGTCTGTGGGGACTGCTAAAGCATGTTAACTTCTGCTTCTCTCCTTTTCATGCTGCAAAGCACTGAGGTAGGAAAAAAGGGTTAAGGGGATTGGAAAGGAAAAGTTTGCACTGTAAAAACATGAGGATGTAATTCTCCTAACTGCTGAGGAATCATCAAGAGTTTCAGGTCACTGAATTAGCACGTGATGTGACGGACAAAAGCCTTCTGCATTCCTTAAATAAGAGCTTTTCCTTTTGCTGGTGCACTAATCTGTCACAGCCACTATCTCAGCTCAGTGAAGTTGCTTTCAGTGCCAGATCTCTCTTCTAATGTCAGCAAAGAGCACATACAGTAATTTGTACTTCGATCATGGTGAGGCCCAGAGAAACCAGAAAGCCCCAGACCGAGTCAACAAAGCAGAGATGGGGACTATCTGCTGAAGTAATTAAAAATTAAAACAACAACAAAAAAATCAGCTTTCATTGATTCCTCTTTCAAACTGTAAAGGAAAACTTGATCCCATTTAGGAGACAGGAGTAGCCTGAATGTAGCCTTGCAACTAAGCGAGCCAAAAAGGTTAGGGAAAAACCCAGCCAGATGTAATGAATCCTGACTATGGAAAAAAAAAAAAAAAAAAAAAAAAGTGTTATTACAAATTCTGGGACAGAGGAGGGTTTTCTTTAGCAGAAAAGGCCCTTTATTTCATATCATGGCTCAGGACACATGATCACGTTGGAAGTGCTAACAAACACATTTGGTAACAGGTCACCACTTGTTCAGTCAATAAAGACCCTTTCTTGCTCCATGTTGTGCAGGATCCTAAGCCTCAGGTACCTTTGAAAGAGCTGTAAACAATTCTATGTGGCTGTGTGTTTGCACCAGCTGATAAAAAGGACTTTAATAACCTTGATGCCACATCTGGAGCACAATGTATCTTTACTGCATCAGGATCTCCTCTCTAATCTTACCATCCAAGCCAGCAGGTTTTCCCCAGCTACAGACTGATCTGCAGCATTTTCTCCCAGTAAACTTCTCCTCATAATATGTGGTGTTTGAGGCTTCAGCCCTGGCAAAGAGGGCATGCATGCAGCTTGTCTGGAGATTGTTGTCTGAGTCCTCCCTGGTGAGCAGGGGGGGTTTTCAAGAGCATCCTGTCACTTGCAGAGGTGCAGGGATGTGGCACTGGTCTGTATTCATCACCAGCTAGGAGAAAATGCTCTCATTTTCCCAAGGAGGATTTCTTTCTCTGAGCACTTTGTTTTTCCCTTATAGCAATCATCCTTTTCAAAGCTATTGGAGTTTTTCAGTGGGGAAAGATGTAAGTAGTAATGACTTGATGTCTCAAGTGAGAGAAGGACATTAATGTTTTCCAAGAAAGTCTTGGCTATGTGAGTTCTGCTGATTCTATGCATTTTGTGGGTACAATACGAAAGCACAAAGATGATTTAGTGTAGAGTTCTCTAACCAAGAAACACTTGACCCATAGCTTCCAAATTAGTATTTTTTTTTTCCATTTAATTGTGCAGAATTTTGAAGTGCCCGTTACTGCACTTCTCCATGTCTGTAAATATGTAATCAAAAAACTGGCCAGGTGACAATTTTTTGAAACTTTATTATTCATACACCACCAGTCACACCACACAGGTTTATGCTGGGAACCCAGTTTGCAGCAGGCTACAGGAGCATCAGCCCCAGGAGACTGAGAGCCCAGTTGAGAGAAATACCCACTGGTGTGAGTACATTCCTAGATCCAGATACACTGAACGTGTCCTGAAGTGCCCTCTCCATTCAGGGACTAAGAGGAGGTAATCAGTCTTAGCAGGTGGATGTAAAATCTTGAAACATAACACAGGCTCTGCTAGAGGTTTGGTGGCTGATGTTGCTGCGACAGCATCGAGGCTTAATTCCTGAGTTGCCATCTTTGAAAACTCTGCAATAGCTCAATGTAATGACAGACCAGAGCTTTTATTTATAATCACATTGTGCATGCTTTCAGAGTTTTATGTCTGCAGTACTTAAGTGAGGATTAAGCCAACTTTAATGTCTGATTATTTGTTTTTATAATTACTCTTGCCATTGTACATAAGGAAAGCTGACAAGTATAAAGTATTTTTGAGGTCTGCACTGTCTCTGCTCTGACATCTAAATCAGCCCTTCCTTATTTTCTCTTTTTTTTTTTTTTCAAATTTACTGGGGAGGGGAGGAGTTGCCCCACGATGTCCTTTTCTCAAATTAATGGGAAGAACAAATCCTCCTGTACTCTAGCATAGATCTTCTCTTCTTTATTCTCAGACACGTGGTGTTTAAGGCTGCAAACACTAAGCCCCTCCCCACTCATTCCTTCAGTCCCATGGCAACACTTGTGAGCAGGAAAAAACCCCCAAAATCTCCCTACCAGCCCCAGGAGAAATCTTCCATCCTCAGGAATAACTGATGTACATGTGTTTTAAACACATTTAACCTGATGGGGCAAGGTTGCTGTGCGTGCAGGTGTCAGTAACTCTGTGCAGTGTTTGTGCTTGGGTAGGGAATCTGCTCCCAGGTCCTCCCTGGTTGCTCTGGGGAGATGGAGAGTGCTGAGAGCGTTGTCCAAACACTTCTTGTGCTGTGGCCACTTCCCTGGGGAGCCTCTTCCAGTGCCCAGATACCCTCTGGGCGGAAAAGTTTCTTCTGCTATCCGACCTAAACCTCCTCCAAATCAGCTTCATGACATTTCTGGAGTCCTGTCTCAGGTTGAGGGTGAAGAGGTCAGTACCTGCCCCTCTGCTTCCCCTCCTGAGGAAGCTGCAGGTCTGCCGTGGGGAGTCCCCTCGTCTCCTCCAGGCTGAACAAACCCAGTGATCTCAGCCACTCTCTGTGTTTGCACAAATGGGAGAAACTACTGCTCTTAGGGGGTGTGTAGAACAAATTACATGGGGTTCTCTCCAAAAAAGCTCAAAGTTCCCATTGGAACATGGGAATGTGCCTCTTGCTCACTATGTGGGGATGAGATTACCCCATTTTTGCCAATAGTGGGATGTAAAATATGACATCAGCTTTAGATTGAGAATGCACCCAGTGTGTTCAGCAGCACAGCAATTTTAGGCGATGTTCAGTGCTAAGATCCTGACTCAGCAAAAGATATAAGCCCTGTCTTTGCTTATGCTGGAGCCAAGCTAAGAGTTTTTCTGTGCTTTGCTGGTCACAAGTAACTAAAATACTTTTGTGTGGCTTCGATGTGCTCCTTTTATTTTCCCCTTTTTTAACTGATACTTTTTTTTAGTGTTGTGCCAAAGAGATAGCAGTGCCAGCTATGATTTTTTTTTTTTTTTAAATGTACAGATGATTGACTCAACAGACCACAAACAGTTCTTTGGAGCTGCTGCAGCCCAGTGCATTAAAGCTGCTCGGGATGGAGGGATGCTGGATTTCCCACATTCCTGATACAGTGGCTCCATTGTGCTGGAGTGGCTCCTGCGCATGTGTATCGTTCCCATCTGTCTGCTGAGACTCCTTAGGAAACTTGTGATGAGAACTAAAAGCCATTGGGCTTTTTGCAGCAGCCAGATCTGAAATCCTTGTCTCAGAAAACCGTGGCAGAGCAAGAATCATGAGACTGTAAAAAAAAAATCTCTGATACTCAAGTCAGCCTCAGCCTTCCTTATCCTAGCCTTTCACACACACATTATTTTATGCAAGTGGTAATATCAATAGCAATGTATCTCATTCATTTTAAAGCAGACAAACATTCAGAACATTTTTAATAGTTGTAATAGCGTTTCAGATATTGTTTGCTTCATCTGTTTGGGATAGTGCATTTGTCCTTGTTTTAGGCAGTGGATATGAGGAGCTGTAGAGATCAGTGCAGAGCCAGAAAGAGCCATCACCTGGGCTGTATATTCTCCCTGCCTGATCTGCTCTTTACAACAGGCCATAAAATTTCACGTTATAATTTTATCATCAAACCTAGAACCTTTCTGTCAGTTCAAATACATATTTGAGGAGTGCATTATGTAGAAAAGAGTATGTTTTATAGCACTATGAAAAGTATTGGCATAGTAGATCATGAATAGTATCTCACGTGTTATTTAGAGAGAAAATAATATGTTTTAAAACTGTGAATTCTCATATAGAGCTGACCTTTGGCAAAGCCTTTTGCCTGATTGGGAACTGCAATTTGCAGCTTTTTTTTTTTAATCCTTTGCAGTGTCAGCTTTGAAAATGTTCAGTCAATCTAAATGTATCACAAGGGTTAAAAGGAATGAACAACTTTATAGTCTTTCAACAGATAGAGGCTCGGGTCATGACAGTTATGGAATTAATGAATCAGAACCTCATCTGGTTGACTTCTGTTTTTAAAAACAAAACAAAACGCCAAACACACAAGAACAAATTGTGATTTACACAGTGAGATTTTTATCATTCGTAAAGCTAAATAAAAGGGGAAAAGAAGACCAATAAAGAAAGAACATCAATTGTTCTTACAGTTGTGTTTTAAACAGAAACCAGGTATAAAATTTGAGACACAATGGAAGTTTAGGGGAGGTTCACAATGCCATAATGCCAAAATACATGACTTTGAAGGGGATTTATAGTCAGATAAAACCTTGCAGCCCAAACAACAAGGTCATTTGATTAAGGACTAATGATGTTTACTATACCTTGTCATCTCCTCCCTCCCTCCCTCAAAGTGAGAGGGAAAGACCTGGACATCTAGGTGATCACAGGATTACTTTGAAATATTAAATGCAAAAATATGAAAAAGGTAAATTGGGTGCAGGATGTATCAGCTTTGGTATTCCCAGCAAAAGAGGGAAGGAAGCCATTGTACAATTTACATAGAAGGTTTTGTACAGCTCCGTTTGTGTGTTCAAAGGTATTAGATTATTTATTTGGCATTAATACACCAAGAAAGGGAAGAATGTTTTAAGCTAAGGGGTAAGAAAATTAAATTTTAAGCAGAAATTAGAAACCATCTACAGGTAGTTCACATCTCTTTTCAAAATTATTCTTTACAGAGATCTTACCAGTGATGAAATAGAGTGAGAAATTTTTTTTCATGAATCATCCTGGTGTAGTGCTGGGACTTTCCACAATACCATCACGTTGTTGACATGCAATTTGACTTTAACACCCAGATACTTTCCCAAGGTAGTGCTCCCTAAACAGTTGCTCCCACTCCTGCATTTATGCAGTTAACTGTTCTACCTAATTATAGTTTCATCTTCTCATCCCCATTGCATCCTTTTAAGGCTGTTCCTCCAATTTTCAAGATGATTTAGAATTCCGATTCTGCCTTCCTGCTTGCTGTCTCTCCCAGTCTGATGCTGTCTGTGGATTTCGTAGGAACACTCTTTATTCCATCATCTAAGCTGTGAGTAAAAATACTGAGTAGAGTCTGATGTAGGACAGATCCTTGTGGAAAGCTGCTCTATGCATTCTTCCATTTGAGTAGTGAGCCATTAATGATGCTTTTCGTTGTTTTCCTTGTAATTGTGTATTGCTTTCAAGTTTATCTGCGTTGTGATAGTTCCAGCAAGAGCCTTTCTCTTGAAGATCTTACACTTCACCTTTGTGAAAGCGGTGTGAGTGAGTCCCAAAAAGTGAACCACAAACCAGATATGGCAACTGCTACTCCTGGTGCTCTGAAAAGAATTTTAAGTAGCAGAAAGAGATTCACTGAGCAAGGTATTTCGTTAACAAATCAACACAAGTGTGTGTATTATTTTTCTCCTTGGTACCACTCATTTGCTTGCAAAAAGGTTGCCTTTTTTTTTTCTGATTTTCTGGGAACTGAAAGTCAACTGAAGTTTGTAATTCCCACAATTTTATTTTCTTTGAGGCCGGGTACTATTTTGTTCTTTTTGACCCATAGTTCCCCTGCCCTTTGTAAGTTTTATTCTATCTGCTGCAAAATTACTTCAATTGCTTGCAGGTATCTTAAATATACTGAAATGACTTGCATTGCATTGATCTTGCCAGAATATTTAATTTATTCAGAGTATTTTGGCATGATCAGAATTTTCTTGTAGATAAGTTTGATTTAGTGAGGGCTATTTTTTTCAATCAGAAGGAAAACCAGAGCAGACAGTTCCTGAGCATCCCAAACCAAGAAACATGGAACCAGTGATAATTTCAGCTTCTGAGTCATTTGTATTTGAGTGCTCTAAAAAGTATTTTACTCTCGTAGTAAAGCCTATGGGAAATATATGCTGGAATATTGGACAATGTGCTGTTCACCACTGGGATCTTTTCATTGTACCTTCCCAACAGTGCCGCTACAAATGTGATCTGGTGAAACACCTCCTGGGAGTAAGTTCATTTCCCATGTTTGAGTTAGGGTTAACCAACTAGTGTTATTCATGAAGGTGGGTTCTGATCCTTGAGGATCTGTGTTGGGATCATCAGATCATCCTGACCAATAAATGTGGTCTGTTTTGGCCTTTGGTACGTTCAAACAGTTGACCAAAGTAATGGAAGTCCTATAATCGCTCCTCGTAGACACCCCTCCTCAATCTTTTTGTGTTGAAAATGAATTCACAGCTGAGTTTTAAAATTAAGTAGGTAATTTTAGTAAAACCTTTCTTTAGAAAGGTTTTGTGGGCTTTTTATTGTTGCTGCTGTTCTTACCTAACCATAAATTCCCAGCGAAGGAGACTAACTGGTCCCTGAAAGTTTAGAGATGAGATGATAGATGTTTTGGGTTGGAGAGCTCAGGGAGGCTGAATATTGTCCTGTCTAGAGTTGTGAGGTGATAGTATTGATTTCTGTTCAAAGTACACATGGATGCCCCCAGATATATTCTGCATCCATTAGGTCCTGAATGGGGAGCTTTTTATTCTTGGCAAGCAGCAGCACAGAGCAGGCAGGCCTTGCCCTGCTTTGTTTGTTTTAAGTAGAAGCGAGGCTGTGTGTGTCCATTTAAAATTAATTGACCTTTTGTTGGAGCGTTACTCTTTATGGAGTGACTCCATTTGTCCGTGTGAAAAAGTGCAACACAAGGATTCTATCAGGCTGCCGCAAAAGCAGTCAGGTAGGTCAGGTTTAATGGAAACATCAGGCATTAACCCTTTTCCAGCTGCTGCCTGGGGAAATCCTGGTGGGTGGAAGTTGGGTTGTGTTACCTTACGTAGCTCTGCTGAGCCACGAGGCCGTGGTGAGCCTAATGCACCTACTCTGTCTAGCAGGGTTTACTTAGGAGCTCTGTGAGGAGACAAACATAGACCTTTTCTTTTGCTTTTCACAGAATATGAATCAATTAAGGCTGCTAAGTCCCAGGCTTTTACCATTACTCATGATCCTGCTGCTTTTCTCCACTGCTGTGCCAAGACAGTGGGGATTAGGTACTGGGTGGGCAAAGGCACGGAACAGGAATCACAATGTTAAAGCATTCCTTTTCTGAATGTAAAACTGAACACTTTCTTGAACTTGCAATTTGTAACAGAAAAGGGACTAATTATTTTTCAAACTGTTGGGGTTTCCATGCTTCCATGTGATTTGCCCGCCAGCAATAATAAATCAAAGTGGTTATGAGGACATGCATAGGATTAATTTAAAAGGAAAAACAATTGTTCATTTCAAAATTATAGTAGTTCTTAAAGACAGATAGTTGAAAATAAATAATGGCTAGAGTGAATGTTATTTTAAAAGACTATCTGCATGCTGATTTTTCCACAGCATAGAATAAGGCATGATTTCTGTCTCAAAAAGCCTGCATATTTTACACAACAGAATTAAAGTTTCTTAGGCTTAGGTCAGAGCTGAGGGCTTGACCAAGGAACATTCTAAATCAGATATTGTCTTGAATTAGGTACTAAAATTAGAAGCCTGAACTACATCCTTTGTTGAGTGGGAAAACATGTCCTATTCAGTCCCCAAATTTTGGTGCAAAGTTAGTTTCATGTTTCTTTGTTCTCCTGTGCTTGTCGTGTTAAGTGGCAACATTACAATACATGGAAACTAAAAGCACTGATTGTAAGTTGTAGGAAAATAAGAGGGGTTTTTGTAAGCACTCCCACCCATCTGGAACTTGCTGCTCCCTTATAATCAGTCACAGATTGTTAAATAAAGTCGACTTTACTTCACCCTGAACTCTCGGTTTATTCTCCTGTGAGTAGTCCAAAATAAGTATTGGATCCCTTCATTAGACCTGAATAATCAATTGGCTTGCATTACCTGCTGGCCTTCAGAGGTCGGCAGCCACTTTCCTATTTCCTTCTCATCACGCTGTATTTAATAAAGGGGTTCGCTGGCCAGCTGCCAACGTGGGGTGCCTGCACTCTTGGTGACTACAGCAAGTGTTTTTATATATCATTTGTGCAGTGCTGATTTAAATATTTTATTGTACAAAATGCAAACGGTCTCCTCTAGCTTCCCTTTGTGGATGGACCTGTTTGCTTGACTTTCTGTCTGTGTGTCATCTTTCCAACTGACATGCAGCAGTGTGGGATCTCACATTTGGATACTTCTCACTTGGCGCCGTGCTCATGCTTCCACTTACATTTTGAAGAGTAATTTCGTATTTTCTTCTCTATCATTTTGTTTGCCAGCATGGATGGGAGCCATTCCTGGAAGGGGGTTGTGCATTGGAGCTGGCACTGAGCAAACCACTGGCATAGGGAAGAGAAGCTGTTCCTGTGTCAAGAAGGCTTGGGCATGTCTAGGTTGTGCCGCCTATTCCACTCTCAGCTCAGTGCCAAAATTCTGTGTGCACCCTTATGCCAAGCCCTATTGAGAGAGAGACTGTCTGTGAGTGTGTGAATTTATAGATATTTAATTAATAATGGAGCAGATAATTTTCATAGTAATTGTCTTGCATATAGTGAGGAAAGAAAGGTAAGGTACATGTGTATGTCCTGTGCTTTACCCTTGACTGTAACCACAAGTTCATTTCCAACTTGATTTTGACAGGTGAGGGAATTTCTTTTTTTTTTTTTAGTTTGTTTGTTTGTTTGTGCTCTGTTTTCTGTTTAGGGGAAAAATTGAGAGGAGTTGTTTGTTTTGCTTAATTGATGCAACACAGGGTTCTTCCAAACCAGCCTCCTCATCAGAAATCTTTGTTCTGAGGAGCCTGCTGTAATAAGGATTTATTGCATGTAGCTCTGCTAATGTCACATGTTGGTGAGAGTGTGCCACAGATACTCCTCTGCACTTGAGCTGAGCATGAATCTTTCAGTCCTAACTGGTGAGCCATGACTGTTTAGTTTGAACTAAAGCAGCTTGTGTTTTTAGCTGTAATTCTTTGTTAGTCATTATGAATGTTAGTCATTACAGTGCCTAAAACTAGACACTATTTTTTGGCCCCACTGCAAGAAGGTGAGTCAGGGTAATGCATTTGTTAAATATATTTGCTGAAGTTGCTGATTTCTTCTGAAATGCTGACAGGAGCCAGCACTGGCTCCAGCCCCAGTGAATTGGGAGGGTGCTGCACACCCTCCTCCCTGCTGGGACTTGAAGCAGTGAGCTGTGGACCCTCCTAAAGAGATCAAGAGCTGTGGGATCTAGGGGGGAAGCTTAGAAAGTAGCACGTAGCTGAGACCTGAGCATGTTCTAGACAAAGTTGGCTTATTGTCTGCATCGCTTGAGGAGAGGTCGTCTACTGACTGCTTCATCCCCCGTCTGAAGCTGTCCTCTCACAATTCAGAACTTGAAGGATGTTCTTGTTGGGATTTTTACATAAACTTCAAAGCATCTATATGGCTTTGATGCTATCATTATCATTTGGGTTGCTTTGGCATTCATCAGCAGGAAGACCCAGTCTCCATCTTGTTACAGGAATATTTGCCATTTGAGCAGGGAGGTGAAGTTCAGGGAGATGAAGTTCAGGGAGATAACAAAGACTTTTCTCTCGTTCTTGGTACAAAGCTGCCATAATTCTACTTCCTCTGCAAGACTCAGCTGCTGTGCTAACACCATGTCAGCTGCCTGTAATTACTAGTGAGGCAGCATATGACTGTCCTTCCATCACCCCAGAGCTCACCAGAGCTACAGAAATGAGGAAGAGAGGAAAATGTGTCCATTCTATTGGGCACCATAGGTGTGTTCAGACATTTGTTTGCCTGGCAACACTGGGCAAAGCACTGGGAAAGACTTCCAAAAAGCCCACCCGGACCTCAAGGTCAATGAGCAAACAGCAGGTAAGAGGTGGACTGTGAACAACCACCTTTTGCAGAACTTCAAAGTGATTTTGAACAGTTGTAGTCTAGTCACTGACTCATCCCCTCCTCCCCCTTTTCACTTTTCCTGCCACTCCATGAACAGCATGTGAAAGCACTGAAAGAAAATAAGAATCTTAAACTCATAAACATACCTGCCTCCCATCTGGCACTCATCCCAGCAGCCTGGTGATCTCTTTAGTTGTCCAGCAGATAGTTGAAAAACAAGAGTCCTGTGAAGATTAGCATGTCACCATATCCCTGCCAGATGGCTGGTGAGTAAAACATGGGCAAATTGCGTTGGCTCTGCTTCCATCATGACAATCACAACAGAAACACTACAGTGTTGCAACATCGCTATTTTTTAAGCTAAGAAAATGAAGGGACTGCAAAGTAGGGCAATCATGGGATGCTAAACACTGTTTAAATATTGCAATGAAATAAGTAGGCTCTGAAGGGTGCAGAGCACTGGTGAAGGTGGCTCACAGGTTCTAGCCTCTCCCTTGAGAAGTATGGGGGTGAACTTCAGGAAGCTGGCACTGGGCATATTTGCTTCACCATCCTGCTGAAAAGCTCTTGCCAACTTAAATTCAATTTTAAATCCATTTTTTATTAAATGGCCATTCTTAATTTGATAAGCCTTTGTGTCTTCAAACCTGACCAAAAAAGGAGTACAACTGAACCATAAAGCTTGACCATGTGTTTGTAAGCTAGTGCACTGAGACACTCCCAATTTCATGGGGATAAGCAATTTGAGGTGATGGCATAAAAGAGGTAGAAACTTCAGCATGCAGATTGCTGCTGGTGTCGGGCTGCAGTAAAGCAATGTCTCTGCTAGAAACTTGCACCCCAAATGTGAAAGGACAATCTCTGCTCTTCTCACTTATCACACAACACTCTGCTGAGCCAATGTAACAACCTCATGTAGAAAAGGGAGGCCCTGCTCCTCCCTGTTTAGAGCCACTTGGCTCTAAATGTACCCACGTTCTTCATGTACCATTTTTTTTAGACCCTTATCTAGCTCTGACCAAGTAAATGAGTTGTTTGAGTCAGTGTGCACACAGGCCTTGTGTTTCTGGAATAGACAGCAAGACCCATCTCCTGATACACCCCTGGAGCTGGTACAGAAATCCATTTTCCCTTTGGTGAGAAGAAGCTGTCTGACCATGTATGGGAGCGTGATGTGATACATGGGGACCAGAATTCTGGGATACTGCTCAAGAGCTTACCTGTGCAGATCAAAACATCAGAGGACAGAGCTCTGGCTTTCTGTCCCACACAGAGCTGCCCAGTGCCTGGTGCAGCAATGTGGCACTGATGCAGTAATGTGATTTAGTGTTTGAGGTAGCAAAAGTGAGGCTCACCATCAGTGAGCCTGGACTGCTTTTTGACTTTCAGTGCTGGCAGTGCCTGTTCATCTTGTTTGAAAAGCTACTTGTTCCTTCTCTGAGGCTCCTGGACCCATTCTGAGCAATTTTTTTGACTGGTATCAGACAAAAGTCACAAAAGCATCAGAACTTGCAGAGTTATCCAAAGACATTTGAACCTCTGTAGACTTGCTGGTTAGTAGCTAATTTGTGACTGCAGTGTTTCAGCAGGCATTTGAGTGCCTCCTGAACCATCACAGGTCTAAATACTGTGGGTATGACTTTTTCAAAAGTGTCCCAAAAACCAAAATTTGAAATCAACCTAGGATGAAGAATTTAGTGTGAAAAAAGTACTTATTTTAGTGTTTGGATGTGTTCTAGGCAAAAGTGCCCATTTACCCTTGTTCTTATCTGAAGTTGTGAACTACTTCCTTCAGTCCAATTTCAAGGATAGCAGCAGGTGTGTGGTCAGGCTAGAGCTGCATTTCCCACTCAGAGTAAATGCAGTGCAGGCTGGGATGCTGGCAAGGTACGTGTCTCTGCTGGCTGGAGAATTAACTTTGTTGCTTTGCGTTCACTTCAGATCAGGTAAATGAGGAGAGATGGGGGTTTTTAGCCCTTGGATGAGTCAAAAAGCAGTTTGGCAATTTTTGGCTGAGGTGCTCAAGTATTATTTTTGTCCATAATAAAATTGACTGTTTTATTACGAGGCTGTTCTGTACTTGGTTTAGGCACAGGTTTCAGCGGTACAGCAATGCCTAGCACAGCTCCTGCCACACCTTTTACAAGTCCATTTACTATGTACTTAATGATACCATGCAAAGACTTACAAATCCTTCTACAAGCACCAGAGGAACTCAAATATAATTTATTTAAGAACAGGTGTTTGGTTTTCAGCATTTGTATGTTTGTTTGCATTCAGCTTGCTCTGAACCACAGATTCATTCCACGTTCCTGTGCTGCTGGTTCTGCCGAATGACCAGAGTGAAAATCTTCAGCAACATATTAAAATTATTTGTATCAGTTTTGGTAACTCTTCTTCTCCTTAAATTTGTGGTAAAAATTACCTGGCAATATCCTGCTTCATATGATAATGTTAGCATGAGTAGCTTGGCTTGAATCTACATGCAAGAGATATTCTGCAGCAGCAGTTCAGCTTATTGCTGCCTGAAGGGGATCTCCTCCAAACCAAGAGTTTTTAAATCGTGTCTTAATTTCTTACCTTTTTCTCTATCTGCCCTCTGCCTTTTGGTCTCTTTTCTTGCCCTGAAGCCTTACCCCCTTCCCTCACCACAGCTCCTAAATGCTGCTGTACCCCTCAGGCTCTGACCTCGCACAGGCAGTAAGCACAAAGCCGTGTTATTTGGAGTGAAGTAACACCAGTAGTCAGGAAGGAACAATGTAGTTCAGGCCAGACAAAATAAATCTCGCATTTCCTGTCAAGAAACTGGGCCAAAAGCAATGATGAGAGACAGAGGGGGCAAACCACGCGGCTCGAAACTAGAGACATATGGGTTAGAAACGACCGCAAGCCCTCCCTGAAAAACAGAAAACACAAAGCCAAGGCGTTGGATGAAAGAGAAGGAGCACCAGCTCCTCGGCAATAAAAACCTCACGACGTGGGGTCCAGCCAGCTTTCAAACCCAGGCCGTGTGCCTCACAAGCGGGGCCTGGATTTCTGCTACTGTACAAGATATTAATTGTCCCTTGATTCATTTATTTAATCAATACCTTGTGTTGTAAATTGGAGAGAGCTGATCTGTCTCTGGCTTGCTTCTTCACCAAGCTCTCTTCCAGGCCACAGGAGACCCACTGAGTAGAAGAAGTTGTTGCTACTTTTGTTGTATTATAGTAACTCTTCTTGCTGGTTTGCAGAGCCGTGAAAATCTCAAAATCCTGTACTGCAGCACCCTTATCCCAACAGTCAGACATTCATCCAGCACGGCTGGTGAAGGGAATATTGATGAGTACACGGGTAGAGGATTCATGATCGGTCCTCAAACCACTGAGAGTTTTGAGCACGTGTTTATTTACAGAAAAAGGCCTGTAGCACACAGGCAAACTACAGGATTTGAAGGGCATTTGATTTGCTTTTTGGATATTGATATATGTGTGTGTGTGTGTGTGGAGGGTGGTTTCATCTGAGGAGCATCCCAACGAGGCAGAAGGCGAGGGTGGCTTGCAGGGCTCTTTGGGATGCTTCCTAGTGGGGGCTGGTGTTGGATCCTGATCTGTTTTGAAGACTGAACCAAAAGCAACGCACCAGGTGGTGTAAGAATGTTCAAACAGAGACAGCACTTTCTTCTTCAAAGTACTGCACAAAGATTAACTTAATTAGATTGTTTTTCCTCCTTTGTAGGAAGGGTTTGTAAAATAGTGGTCAGGGAACAACTGGGGATATGATTTATTTAAGTGCTGAAATGCTTTGTATAAAGTTCTTCACAGGAGGCCATTAAGAAGATGCAGTTACTTTAGAATGTGCAAAAAAGAAGTCCTTTGGGATGAAGAGGCAGGAAGCAAAGAGCAGGCAGTTTTATTATGGACAAAGACAATATCTGAGCACCTCAGCTTTAAGTGCTGAGAGTTTGAAATGGGTCTTGAAAATGTACTGAAGAGGCAACACGTAATATCATGAAACGTATTTGGATTAATTCAGTACTGGGGGCAGCGGGGAGGGGGAGATTTGTGAGGCATTCCATGAGAATTTGTCCATTTTTAGCAGGTATGTCAAATAGGTGGCGAGAAGACTGGGAGGATAGTTGGATATTGTCCTGAGGAGAACATCCCATTAAAAAAAAAAAAAAAAAAAAGAATAAATGAGCTCCCCCGAAGGCAGCATGAAAAGATGCAAAAGGAAGGAAAAGGAAGGGGCTGTTTGGAACTTAGGCTGGAAATAAAGACAAGCAGTGCAGGAGTGAGTAGCAGATGAGTTTCTGTGCTCTCTGTGGAGGTGCTGAGTGTGTCCCACGGAGCACAGAGTGCTCCCAGAGGTGTGGATGGAGCTGAACCCTCACCTGGGCAGCCTGGGCAGGGCCAAGGCAGCAGGGCTTGTGCTCAGAGCAGTCCTGTGGGCTGGCCTGTGCAGGCACAGGGTTTGATCCTGGCTGCAATGAACGTCCTGACAGAAAGCTCGACTGATCTGACACAGCTCCAGCCAGAGCTGTCTAGCAGGATATCGAATAGCAATATGCTCAACCGGTGTTAGAGCAGCATACCTTCAAAACAAACTGAGCACACCCTGCAGGTATCCTTGTTTCTAGGTACTCCTGAAAGCTCTTCTCTCTCTCTCTGTTAACCCTTTCAGGTGCTGTATGTCCAGCACAGGTGGAGATACTGCACGCAGGCAATGCCTGGCTCAGTGTGATAACTGTATCAAAAATAACGTGGTCAGCAGGTCCAGGGAGGTGATTGTCCCTTTGTGCTCAGCACTGGTGAGGCCAGACCTTGAGCCCTGTGTCCAGTTCTGGGCCCCTCAGGACGAGAAAGACCTTGAGGGGCTGGAGTGTACCCAGAGAAGGAAACAGCTTGGGAAGAGTCTGGAGCACAAGTCCAATGAGGACGAGCTGGGGGTGTTTAACCTGGAGAAAAGGAGGCTCAGGAGGGATCTTCTCACTCTCCACAACTCCCTGGCAGGACAGTGCAGCCAGGTGGGAGTCGGGTTCTGCTCCCAGGAGATCAGGGCAGGACAAGAGGAAGTGGCCACAAGCTGTGCCCAGGAAGGTTCAGGTTGGGCATCAGGATAAACTTCTTCATAACAGGGTTGTTCAGCTTTGAAACAGGCTGCCCAGGGAGCTGGTGGAGTCCCCATCCCTGCAGGTGTTCGAGAAATGACTGGATGTGGCACTCAGAGCTCTGATCTAATTGACGAGGTGATCATCAGTCAAAAGTTGGGAGTAGATGATCTCAGAGGTGTTTTCCAGCCTAAATGATTCTGTGATTCTAATTCCATTGTGTAGGTGGGGTTTTCTTTTCGGCTTTAACAGGACTGTGTTCATTTCCCACCGCTCTGTGTTACAAGCTGGGAGAGAAAAAGCAGGGAGGTAACACTTGAATGGGGGATGATGTGCAAATTCCAGGTGAGGTATCTGTACTTCTGTAGGTTCTCTGCTGCTTATGAAGTATAACATAAAAATGCTTCAGTAGTGATAACTGAAGGCTGGGAAAAAAAAAGGGATATAAAAATTACCATATAATTGGAATGAAATAAATAAAGGAACCTTTTGACAGGGTTTTTATAGCTTGTAAAGCTATAAATAATCCAGATTTCCAGGCAACACTCTAGCTCGATCAGAGAAACTTCCACCTAGAAGATGATCGTTGATTCTCAGAGCTTGAGGGCATCTAGATCTGCATGTGGGCTCATTTTTAGCAAAAACCTGGATTTAGCTCAGACCCCACTCGTTTGGGATTGAGTTAGCTTGTAGTGACTAGCATGTGTGCTACAGTAAGGTTTGAGGGATAAAATTATAACACTGTGGAGCTTCATCTGAATTAGGTACCTAAATTAGGACCGAAGCCATGTGTGTAATCAATAGAGACAGGTAGGCTCATCCAAGGGGGCTTCAGAGCCCCAGAGCAGGAGCTTCCCCTGACTCCATGAGCACTTTGATCCCTGAAGCTGGGTGATGTGCATACCCCTGTCTTTTGGGTAAAGCTCTCAGAGGACCAAAACAGCATGAGCAACTCTGGGCTTGCACTGGAACCAGGAATTGAAGAGTCTGAAGCGCAAGATTTCGCGTGATTTAGCAAATAACGTCTTGGGTAATGTTGCTGAATTTCAGAGCTGTCTCTAGCAGAGTTCAACGTGTATTCCTGATCAAATTCAGGATTAAATTCTCACTCTGAATGTGCACATCTGTTAATATTTTAACTGATCATATATCAGAATTCTCCAGATTTCCTGGCAAGTCATGCTCAGGATGAAGTCTTTCCAACTGTTTGTGTTCAAGGATGTGTTTATATATATATATATGGGTATATACAAACACACATGGTCTAGACAGTGTGTAGGTGAGAATGTTGTTACAAGCAAAGATTATTCCAAATTATTTATTGCAAGAGACAGTAGAAATCTGAGCCTTTAGATTGCTTCAGTTAATTTTAAATGATCCTGTTGGACAAAAAAAAAACTTTAATGTTTGCTCTGCCTTGGGCTTGCTTTAAAATTTGCTATTGAAAAAAAAAAATTCCAAGTTTTAGCCGTAGAACTTTGTGACGCCGTGAAATTCCAGGTTTCAGCAGTAGGATTTTGTCATGCCCTGAGGCTCTGTCTAAACCTGGTGATGACACAAGCCTGTGGAAAGTCTCTGTTTCGCTTTCATGGTGATTTTCCAGGCAGTGGCTGTCAGGTCAGAGGAGCTGAGCTCCAAACCACCTCCACTGCTGCAGCACGTGCTGAGCTGGGCATCCATGGGCATCCATGGGCATCCACAGCAGCTGGAGCAGGGTGGTGAGAGCACCTCCTCTCCCAGTCAACCCCCTGCATCCAATTTCTCCTTCCTACCTCCCTACACTGGCATCAGCTGGAGCTTCCCTAGCAGTGTAGCTGGAAGATGGGAAAAACTGGTGAGATCTCCCGGCTGGGGACCAGACTGTACCTTATTTTCTGCAGACTCCAGCTCATACCCTGAAGCTCAAAGAGCAGATATTTGTGCAGAGGCTAAACCTTGCCAGGGAGGCATGTTTTGGGAAGCTTCAGCAGTTGTATGTAATATATTTAGCTTTTTATCTTCCTTTTTTTTTTTTTTTTAAATTAACCCGCTTTAGAAAAAGAGGAAAGTTCATGCAAATTGCAAAGCCAAACATTGATAATTAAGATCGAACTCAGGTTGTCCCTCCAATCACACTCCTGCCCTCTTGTGTGAATGCCCTGTGATACACTTCTGGACTGCAAAAACCTGGGCTGGTTTTCCTACTTTGGTGCAGACAATGGACACACAACAGGACACAATTAATGGACAAGTTGAAAACTGGTATTTCCTAATCTTAAAATGCTTGATTTTTAACCTTTTTCTCCTAATGTTTTTTTTTAATTTTTTTCCCCAGTATTTCTGTTGTCACTGATTTCAGAATATACAGTTAACTAAAACTGAAAAGATGCATTTCTGTCTCATGCAGCTTCTCTGAAGTTACTGGTTTCATCAGGGATGAATTTGGCCCATTGCATCTAATGAATTGTATATTCCAAAATCAATATTAATAATGCCAGGTGCTCTTTTTAAATAGACTGTAGACATTCATATAGTCTGTGTAAAGTTCATATGAAATGATACTTGCCTATTCTTAATTCATTCTTTTGTTTAATAAATAATCCTTCAACCTTTCAGTGGTTGATTTCTGGGATTCTCTTGGACATCTGTATTTATCATTTAGGAAGTCATCATCAGTGAATCTTTTCCTCCTCAAATTTTTGTCATAAGGCCCAGAATTTTCAGAATTGTTGTGTACTTCTCATTGAGTTTGGGGTCTTCTTTTGTGGCTTTTTAATATATTTGTCACCTATTCTATTGGTGAGTTTGCAGTTTATCAGTTGAGGAAAATGTACAGCACGGTTAAGGTACAAAGAAGGAAAATCCACCATTGCCTTGCTGAAAGTCTGCATTTGCTGCAAGGCACCATTTCATCTGGGGGATATGAGTGACTCACAGAGGATGGAGGGACTCATAATTTCCATAGTACAGCACTCTTTGCTAGGATTTTCTGACTTTTGTATTTATCATTAAAGGCATCATTACACAACGTGGAAGAAAAGAGAAATCTAGCCCTCACAGTTAGTGTGCTTTCCTGATTGTAAATGGGTCTGGATATCCTGTGCTAAAATGTCAGGTTAGATCCTTTGTAAACTCTGAAGCCTGCTCTCAGAATAGAACACTTCTGGAGTGTATTAAATTGGTGTTAATTGAGAAACACATATGCCAATGACATTTTAAGCTACGCTAAATAAAACCAAACCTTTAGCAGGTCCCTATCACAGAGAGATCCTGAGATTTCACTGAACCTGCTGCTGCCGTCATCTTTTTTCCATCTATGCATATGTTGCTTGCAATGATATATGGTAACTCCTGATGCAAATACCACTCATGCTGTTACAGCTTAAAAGGGCCAGAAATAGAATGCAAACACAATGTCTGTTTTTTTTCTTCTCCATGTTATAAAAACCTATGACCAGCAGCCGAAAGTTTGATTCCTTTTCCCTGCAGTTTTCACACCAGCTGAGTTCAAAACATACGTTTCACGCTGCAAGTCATGAAAAATTCATCATCTCTCTCTTTTTTGAAGGGGACTGATTCTGCAAGTGTCTCAGGGTGCTCTGGCTCCTGCCACAGGTCAACCCTCCAGGAGGGGTCCCGTCCTCAGGTGACCCAGTGCCCAGTGCATGCACTGTCTCTGTTCCCCAATGTGACTGGCCCCTGTATCAGGCCAGAATGTGTGCTTTATCGTAAGACAAACAAAGCCATTTGAAAAACACAAAGCAAAATGGGGGGTTGAAGTCCCACTTGTGTCAATATACACATGAGATGTGGCAATATTTTGTTGCACATTTGGTTTGTTACAGAGAAGGAAGGGCGGCCTGGGAGTTTCCTAGGGCTGGGTGTCGGCAGCACTGGATGTTCAGCAGTGAAATCCTGCTCCAGTGCAACAGCACAAACCCTGCCTGGCTCTGCAGGACTGCTCTTGTTAGAACAGCTGTCTCCTGCTGCAGGTTAGGGCAAGAGGTCAAGAGCCATTTATGAAGTCTGGTACCATTGAGCTGGCATGATACAGCTGCTAGTGAAACTCTCACTGCTCTTTTAGGCAGGACCTGTGACTTATTGGGATGCAGCTGATGCCTTAAGTTTCAGCTTTCATGTTTTTCACATTCTGTGCTGCCCAGGGGTGCAGTTCTGAGCCTCATATTCAGTGCCAGTCAGCTCTCTGCACAGAGTAGGGAGACAAAACAAATCCTTTTCCTGCTGAAGACCAAGGACAACTTTCAGCCCCAAAAGCACAAACAGTGGGCTGAAGGGAGGAACAAGAAGGATGGGACCTCACAACCTGAAGCTGTAACTAGACAATTAACCCAAATATGCAAGTGGACCAAAACATAAAAATGTAAGACCTCGTGACCATTTGTCCATTTTGTGACCATTTTGGATCCACCTTGGGTGTAGCCCTGGTCAGGCTCTGTCCTGCTCAAGGTGTATCCTAAAAGCCTTTCAATAAATCCCTACTTTATTCTCCGGCTCTGTTTCAGGTCAGGCTTCCCAAGGCATCACAGCCAATGGGGAAAGGTACCTCCCTGTTCTCTCTACTCAGAAGTCAGACAGCTAAAAGTAAAACATCTCAGTTCATTATGCACATTGCCAATCTTCTTTCCAGCTTACTCCTGGTGTTTCAGAAAAGGCCCTGGGTTGTGGAAGGTCTGGTAGAACAGCATCAGTGGATGTGTTTCCTGTGGGACATGGGCAGCTGGTGGCTTTTCTCCAGGTCTCAGTAAGCTGGGTGCTGGCCCGTGGTGTCTGTGAGAAGCAAGGACTGGGGTTTATCATCTACCATTAATAAAAGGAAATTAATGAAGCTATGTAGTTTTTGAAGTGGTGTCTCCCTTCCAAGCCTTCTCTTGAGTGAGAAGTACTAGACTGGGTTTAGTAGTTCCTAATTCAGGACGTGTATTTTTCAGGTCAGCCCTGTTTTCCTGCTCTTTTTTGTTGTGTCCAGTACAGTGCATGTTTTCAATATAGATATGTGCCTACAGCACCCTACAAAGATGGCAGCATCTGTGTTTGCAGTGTGCAGATGAGAAAAAGCAAAGCCATTTTATTAACCAAATTTTGTTAACTCTGGCCTGGGGACCCCTCAGTGACAGCTCTGGAGGTGCAGTACTTGGACAGTGCAGATTTTAACATAAAATATTTTGTCCTGTCTGCTTGTTCATCTACCTCCTGGACCTACATGCGTGCTGGAATAGCTTGGGGAAGGTCAGAGGGAGTTCAGGATCTCAGAAAGAAGGGTCAGTTTTTGTGTGAGTGCATGCGCTGCTCCAGCTCACTGATGAGGCGTCTTGGCAGGACATCCCAACTTACAGACAAGCCACATCCATCCAGAGGACACGAGCGCCCTTCTTGTGAAACATGGTCAAGAGTTATTTGCCAGAGGTGACTTTTTTATGGCTTTCTTGATGATAATGTTGCCTCACAAATAGCTCTGCTGGAAACCTGCAGATATCCCCGGCGATTCTGCTGTCTTTGCCGCAGATAAGCGTGGTATGCACAGCGGGGCCAGAGATTTGGGACATCTGTACATTGGCACACGCTCTAAAACAGGGAAGCAGAGTGCGTGCAATGGAGCTGAGGGGGCTTGAGTGCCTTGGGGTGGGAGTACGTGTGTGGTGGGGCCGCCCAAACAGCTTGGAGGTGTTTCACTCCGTGACTTTTTTTTGTGCCAAGTACTCCTTTCCAGTTTCAAGAAAGCTTTTGTAGGTGAATTGGAGATTAATCCCTCCACACACGCACTGAGGATTCTGTGGCTGGTGTGTTGCTGGCATCTTGCTCTGGAGCCATCAGTGGGAAGGGAGCAGCCAGGTTTCCAGCAGCAGCCACGGCTCACAGAGGGACTGTTGGGAAGCAGGAAGCCCCTGGCAGGGTTATGGACCAGACAGTCTCTCCCAAGGCAGGTCAAAGGGTGAGCTCACTGTTTACAAAATCGGTAAATAGGCAATTATTCAGCCTGGCAACAGGCAAAACACCACACAGGATGTAAATCCTTGCCAATTCAGCATTATCTGGCGGGGAATGGGTTGGAGATCCAAGGATCCCTTGCAGTAGCAAAAGGGAGCTCTCTGCACTTTAAAACCTTTTAGGGTCATTGTGTGATGCCATGGAGCCATTAAGGAGTCCTCACGTGCCAGAAGCAGTTTAACAGGCCCAGTGTTGGGCACTTAATTGTGTCAATAATTATTCACGCATTAGCACCGGCTCCTCCTTAAAGTGTGTACTGCAGAGACTCATTAAGTTATTGCTGGTATTCATTACCAATAAAATTAGCCTTTTTTCAAAGTGTAGAAATTTATGTTTTATAGAAAAATATTGCTAGAAGTGCCACAGCTTTGCTCTACTCCCTGCTTGGTGCAGAGAAAAGCAAGACTATGCGGAGATGAAGCAATATTTTTTGTCCCAAAAGAGGCCCTCAAATTATAAAGAGCCTTGTGCTTTTTTGTTTTTCTTTTCCCCACAGTGGGTTTTATGTACTTTAGCTTGGGGTAGGGGAGAAGCCTGGCTTTGGCTGTCAGTCCTGTGTGGGTAAGTGCTATTTCCTGGTATCACAAGATAACCAGTGTCTTTTGATTAATCAAGTGTTAATGTACATGCAGCTGTCTTTATGCTAACTGCATCACGGTGCACTTTGTTTCTTTGAATGCTGATCGTTTACAGTGAGCGTGTACAGTATATGTGCCTGGAAGGAGAGCAATTGTTATACAACTCCTTAATCCCAACCATGATTAAAACCCCTTTTGTTCCCCCCTCTCTGCCTTACTCCAGCCTATCATCTTCTCTGAGAAATCATTAGGCAAGTAGAAACATGTGTATTTTAAGGGAATAACTCCTTTTTAAGGATCAGTTTTGCTTTTGTTCTGCTTTTAGGACTTAGTTTTTTTACATTTCAATATACAGCGCCGTTCAAAAGGCGTGGGAGGGTCATACCCATTTTTTGAGTGAATAAGGTATAATTGAAATACGATGTATGCAGATATCATCACTTCCACAGCAATTATCCGGATTGTTTGTTTAGGGGGAGCATACTTTCGAGCAGGGGTTGGTCAGTGGCAATCGTGTTGCGTGACGCAGCTGAGAGAAATGGCAAAGAGCACGTAAAGGCTCACACTGTGAAATTTCACATTGCACTGAGGGGGAATCATTAGGAATTTGGGAGGTGAGGGCCGTGGCAGTTTCAGTAAAGGAGGACAGGGAGGCTGGTGCTTAGATCTTAGGGAGAGGCCGGGGTTTAACATTCTGTTTCATGTGGAGACCAGCAGTTAATGGGGTCTTGTTGAAACTTGAAACAGCTCTATTAGTAGCTTGACTGGGGAAAGGAGAGGAGACCAAGAGTAAACAAAAAAATGTGTGATCTGGAGATGGGCTTAATTGTGCACAATACATCTTGCCTCTGTGCGGCTTATTCTAATCACTCCAAATGGCAACACGCACACTCACACACACAAATTTGATCTGCTCAAGCAGATAAAACTGCTATGTGCATAATACTGCCAGGCTAGGAGAGGAAAAAAAATGGACATCTGTTTAACAATTCTCTATTGTAGACAGGATCATAGAAACACTGTTGCCTGCCTGTCGTGTTCAATCAAAATGAATAAAATGCTGATTTAAAAAGAGAAAAGAAATCAGGCAGAAGACCACCTCAAAGTATTTGCTTACACTATTTTTTTTTTTCAGCAGCAAATGAGGAAAGGGAATCCCAGGGGCAAGAGGAGGTTTCAGGAACAGTGAAGGGAAGATATTTGTTTTGTTTGGTATTTATCCTCGGCACAGCCGAGAGAGGCGTACAGCAGTCGGAACTAATTGTAGCTCACTCAGGAAAGTCTTCATTAGCACTTGCCACACATGGTTACCAGATGTGCTGAAGAAGGGGTGGGAGGAGGGAGGAAAGGGTATGTGGAGAATGGGTTACATACTTAAACCTAATAATCTGTCTTTTGTTTTCAGGTCTATTGTGTTGGGGAGGGGAGGGATGGGGAGAGGGAGAAATCCTGCGCTGCTTTTTTGATGCAGCCAGTTCCTACTAGCTGAATGGCATTCCTTGTCTTAGAGCCTCTTCCAAGGGAGGAAGAAGCCTTCAATCATGACCAAGTAAAGAGGGATTTATGCATTTATTTATTTATTTAAAGGCTGTCAGTGAACTATTATTCCAGTGAACTATTTTTCCACTGAACTTGGCTGAAAGTATTTGGATACCCAAACTGGTGAAGCACTATCTGCTTCTGACCAGCTTGTGAATTTGAGCTGGGGTGGGGATTTTTGTGAGCTTACGGGCTCCCAGAGTGTCAGTGGGGCTGTTAAACTTCGCAGTTCAGCAGCAGCAGCATCTCTGTTCACGTGTACTTTGCCAGTGAGTGTGGGATGCAGTCAGGAAAGCCAAGTGCAGCAGGAAGGTAAGAGCAGCCCTGTGGTCCTGTTGGTCACCCTGAGGTTGTCGCCTCGGTCAGATGTTTTGCCTTCTGCCTGTTGCTGTTAAAACCAATTAAACAGATCTTCCATGCATAGTGGCCATTGCTGCTGCAGACCAAATCCTGGCCCGGCTGCCCACAAAGATGGTTTTCACAGAAACCGCTGTTAATTTTACTGCAGAAGTTAACAGAAATTTTGCTGATTGCTTCCTAGGGAAAAAAAGCACTCTCCTTCTTACTTTGAACTGGTCATCTGCAGGGGCACCCTCTGTTATCCCTGCCATCTCCCTCTGTTTCAGCAGCACTGCACCTTTTTCCCTTCCCAGTCCCTGCAACGTTCCCACAAGGTGAACATTTTTCACACGGGCACAGTCTGTTCTTGGAGGTCTCCTTTCCTCCTGTACTCCCCTCTTCATTCCAGTGGTGGGTGAACATCACCCTGTCTGGATGACAGGGCTGAGATGACTCTCCAAGGTCTGAATAATCAGGGCTGAAGGTTTAATTATGGCACTACACATGATAGCCACAAGATTTGTCACTCTGGTCATGTGAAAGAACAGCACTAGACGAGCTTCTACTAATTAAGCACTCTGTTTCTCTTCCTTCTCAAAACTGGAAGGAGGTATAAATATGGGAAATCACTTAAGTTAATGCGAAATAGAGACATTTTTGGAATCTTAAATAATCTGAGTTGAACCTAAATCTTTGTGGCTCTGGCCTTGTTTTATCCAGCTCAGTTTGCCAGTCTGTAATCTCATCCTGCTTTGGAGCCTGGAAATGTTCTTGCTCACAATCTCAAAGCAGAGCAGATGTTGCATAAATAGAAAATAGGTTGTGTGCACAACCTAATCTAAGCACAGGGCACAGAAGGAGGTTTGGATGAATGTAAGCTAATCAGGGCACAGATCTGCTATACTTTGGGACTTAGGACCAAATTTTTTTCCAGCTATATTCTACTTGGCAGATCCCAAATACGCCATTCATGTTTTCCCACTGCATGGCTTGTGTTTTTTTTTATTTTTAATTTGCTGAGAATAAAGTAATGCCTGTCAGCTCAAGCTCACGAAACAAATGGTTGGTAAGAGTCTATTCCATCCTTTCTTCTGTGTTTGACAGATTTCTGCATCCAGTGATGTTATTCCAGGTCCGCAATAATCAAAACTCAGAAATTTGTTTTTTAGATTCCCTCACAGGAATTAATAAAACCAAATCACAATGGTAGTTGTATCTACCTTTCCTACTATAGAATGTAGAGTCTCTTTCAACCTGACGATATGGCTTCAATAAAATGTCTTTATTAACCATCAGAAAGGCCCAAGGGGAATTTTGGTAAAACCCCATGCTATTTATTTACCATCCCGTTTTTTGCCGTAGTTGCTATTGCATCAGTTGTTTTCTTAATAAAATTAAGTGCCACATTTGCAATTTTTCTAATGCTATCCCAAATTATTTACACGAGAATGAACTGTGATTGTGCCAAAGTGTATTATGTAGGGACAATGTGTCTGCTTAGAGTATTTCATGTTTAGAAAACACAACACTGCAAAGTTGACGTTTCTGTCAAGTTTCCTTTCTTCCAGAGATGCATATACATATATTTTTTTTTTTCAAGTGTTATTATCCACAGAGTGAGTTTCATGTGGAAATGTTACTGCCTTAACGGTGAAACCACAGCCATGCACAACAGGTATCATCATAGGTGATTTTCATAGTCAGGTATTCCATAGATAGATTAATTAGGATTTGGAAGGGATATTGTTGGCTCAGATGCTTGTGCTCACTGCTCAACAGCTCTGCAGTTACTTGGGGCTTCAGCAGAACTCAGAAGTGCTTTCTGAAATCTGACACGCTGAATGTAATTTTAAGACGTTCTTTGTATTACTAACTTCATCTTTAATTATTGTGTTAATTATTTTTAAAATTTATCAGCTTGGAGTAGGAAAGGAGAAAGGTCAGATTTATTTCCTGCTTTTTGCGCGTTTCCGTGCTGAAGTCGAGGTTTCAGGCAACAAGGCAAATATTTTTATGCAGATGCAAAACTAATCAACCAAACATAGAAATACTCCTATGGGGTTTCCTGGAGGCCTTGCTGGGGATACTGCAATGCAAATAATATATAATGCAAATAATAAATAATACAGTATAAGTATTGTAAGACAGTAGGATTCAGCTAGGGATGGAACATACTGGGTGGTCCATGTGAGGTGGTACTACCATCCTTTTTATGATGCTTGAAATCTTATGGCTTTGCTATCTGGATCTACTATCAGGCTTTTTTTTTACTCTCACAAAGTTCTTCTATACAGTGCTCCGTTAAAATGCATGTTTCCTCACAGATGATGTCATTTAAGCAGAAAAGAATTGTAAATCCTTTTTTGGCCTCCTGTAGATTTTTTCCTCTGTAGCTGGCTGAGCTCAAACTAATTCTCTTTCCAATAGGAGATATATATAAATAACAACATGATTATTTTTCTAAGCACATCAACAGTACTCTGTGTAATTAGAGAGTACCCAGCACTATGCTGATGCTACACAGTGATTTCATATTGACCATTTTTCTCCCTGTGATTTGCCACTTTTCCAGTACAAAGCAAGTGACCAACACGACAGACAGGGAATTTCCATTGTTATGTTAGGGAAAATCAAGGAGAGCAAGTTTACTGGGGAGAGTACAAATAGCTTTTCTCTTCTGCCAGGTAATGACTTGAAGGTAGATAGGCAGTGCAGCAACATGAGGTCCATCTTTTTGTCACCTCCAAATGAGGTTCCTGTGGCATGCTGGCGAGGGGGAACCAGCAGGCTGCTGGTGGCCAGGCACTGGCACAGGGGATTGCAGCCTGCTCTGTTTGCATGATGGAAGAAGGGGAGCCTGTTGCTCCAGCAAGTTCCCGATACTTACGGTGGAAAGTTTCCAGAAGGGTTTGGGACCCTATTAACTTCTCTTGTTGGGGCTCAGCTGAGACTGCAGCAAGGCAGGGGGGAAACAGGTTCAAAGAGAGGTGCTGGTAAAGTATAAAACACCTTGTCATGTATGCCACACCCCTCCCTTTTCTTTTTCCTTCTCCATCCCTAAATCTGCTGAGAAAGATAAGGGATCAGGTTAATACATTTGAGTGATCCGTATCTTTTCAATTTTTAATGATTGGGCATTTACACTTTCATCATACACTGAAGAAGAAACATAACTATGAAGCAAGAAGCATTCCCAACTGAATAAGTTTATTTTTATTTTGTTTTACTTCGTTCTGTTTCAGGGGCAAAACAGATCAGCTTCCCAACACAATGTCTGCAATTTTATCGTAAAGCTTACAATATGTAACAAGTCTTGTAAGCCCTGTTATGAGATAATATGAATGTGTAAGAATCTCTACCTCCACTTATTAAAAAAATACATTTTTGCTACAAGGAATTGCAGGGAAAAACTTGAAAATATGACGTGGGGGAAGCCTAGAGAAGTGAGAGAAAGATAAACCAAAAGGATCTCAAATGCATTGGAAGACATTAGTTTAGGGTTTTTGTTTATTTTTATGTTTCTAAGCATTATTGTTTATGGTAAACCTTAGGACTTTAAGTCTGGTCTGATGACTTTTGGGTAGTTGGGAGGGGTAGCACCTAAAATATCTTTCCGACTTTCTCCTCAAGTTGCTTGGTTTCTCCTCTGCCAGAGCGGTGTGCTTGGTCTTTCCCTTTCCCTAGGCTCTTAGCTCCTGGCAGTGCTCCCTTACTGTGACTATGGAGGTCTTGGCTTCTCTGTCATCCCGGCAAAACCAGTGAAAAAAAACGTTTCTGGGAGAGCAAAGCACTTCCAGTTCTGCTTTTCCCTCTCCCCCAGCTCAGCCTCCATCGTTTCGCAGGGTGTTGATTATCCTGATTTGGATTTGGCTCTGGGAACAGTGAGTTGTCTGAAGAGTCAGCTGTCTTTAGCATTATACTTTTAGGAGAACAGAAAGCAAATGACACAGAGTATAAAATAAGTATTTTAGCAAACATTTGAATCCCTCTTGGGGCAGTTTGACAAAACATGAAAACATACCACGTGCAAATGTGTCTGCACACCACCGCTGTCCCTTTTCATTTGCTTGAGCACCCCTGGAGATGTTTAAAAGAAGGGTGGATGTGGCACTTTGGGATGTGGTTCCATGGTGGACCTGGCAGTGTTAGGGTAATGGTTGGACTCCACGACCTTTGAGGTCCTTTCCAACCTATAAGATCCTGGGATTCTCTGATCTTAGGGAAGGCTGTGCTTGTGATTTTGCCTCAGCTCTTGGCAGCTGCGTGTGTGACCAAGCCTTGTTGCTCTGCAGATCCCACTGGCTCTAAGAGCAGCCTCTGCAGCTGAGCAAGTGCCTGCTGTTACACAACATGAGCAGCAAGGTCTCAAATGCTAATTCTTCAGTTTCACCTGAAGGCATGGCTTGCCCAATTTCAGCCTGTTTCTGGTCCATGATGGAGCAATGAAAGCAGCAGTGCTTTCCAGAGGTGAGGCCGTGCTGTAATTCAAACCAGGAAAAGAAATCATGTCCTAGTCTAGCCTATTATTAATTTCAAAATCTATACAAAAGTTTGAATAGATTTTTTCTTTTCATCAGACAATGCAACTATGACCTTTTTTCATCGAAAGGAAAGAAGCAGCAGCAACAATAATTTACTTCAGTGCATTGTCAATTCTTTGTACCAATGGTGAATATGAAACAACTTTAAAAATTAAAAAAGGAACCAAGCAAACCCAACCAAAACCTATTTGACTACGGGAACAGTAATTTCCAGACCACTACTTAACTTCTGTGAGCAAATTTCCTCTAGTTTAGGGAATTCAGAATTGTTTCCATTTCGATAAGAATGGAACATCCACTCACCAGACAATAGGAGCTGTTCAAACCTGTTAAATACTATGAAATAGATGTGTACAGCTAATTAAGGTATGTGTTGAATCGTAATTATGTCATCCTGAGGGATTTACAAATAGACTCTAGTTAAAATTTGATTCAATCTTTTATCGTTCACAGAAGGTGCAAATTATTATTCATTTTACATGCTCTGATTTCAGTTCTAAAGGTAATCCAGAAAAAAAGGGAGAGGGATTTCTGTTTTATCAGCATTGTTTAAGAACTAAGATCCCTTAATTATCGCACTGTACCAATAGTCTGCTACCCAACTCACTGAAGCAGTCATTCAGCTTTGAAACTAACAATTTACCCTCCAAGCAAAGAGAGATACAAGGGAAAAGTGTTTAGTCAGCAAGCAAACACACCAAATTGTATGTTTTGGCTTTTGTTGGTGTTGGTGTTTCAGAGCTGCGCAAATGTGAGTCATTTACACAATGCCTTTCAATCAAAGGCATCAAAGCGAAGGGGACAGATTTCACAAGAAAATTAAAAAAAAAAAAAAAAAGAAAAGGCAAAGGTGAAATTATTTATGGGATCCAGTTCTTTCAAGCTTCTGGAACCTCTTTCTAGGTTTATACAACATGAATAGACTCTTAGTCTTGCTCCTTTATGTAATATCTCATCATAGTAATGAAGAATTAGATAAGATTCCTGATAGCTTTGTTAAAGTAGATTATAAATTCTTTTACAAGGAAGTTACTGCTGTGTTTCTAGATTTATAACAATAATTGGCAATCTCCATAATTACCATTAAAGCTGGCCAAAAATGAAAAGGAAAAAAAATCGTTTCATGAAATATTTTTGTGTCTTGGAATGAAAGCTGTATCTTTCAAGGAAATTATGTCTTGCCCTGCTTAATGCCAACCAGTACTGAAGAGCAGCCACCTCTGAGAGGGAGACCAGAAATTACCCAGAAACTCTTAGTGTGGTGTGCAGTCCTTTAAGCTGAGCTTAAACAAAGGTGCTGGACTTTTTCGGAAAAATTATCCAGGTGTAAAACCCAATTTGCTGTGTCGTGATTTTATCTTTCTACTGGAAGTGGCATTTTGGTAAGGTGAATAGAAGAATCCACATTATCTTTGGTTGGTTGGCTTGGTTTTCTTTGGGAGAGACAAATGGGCTTGACATAACTGGTTTTCTCTGCACATCCCATCATATTTAATTTTTTGACACAGCTGCTTGCTTGCAGTACAGTTTGGAATATTATCCACTGAAAAACTGGTTGCTTGGAATCTCTCAGAGAACTACCATATTTATGCATGATTTTTTTTCATGCAGACTCTTAGGGTGTTTAATAGGGGTGGCAAACACTGTAATAGAAGTGGAAAGTGTTCCCAGTTCTTAGCAAGATAAGAAAATGTTGTTTCTTATCTGTGATTTGAAAAGAGATGAAGGGTCAGTGAGGTAAAGATATGTGAAAGCTCTTTCACACTTGGTAAGAGCTACAGAGGAATGTTTCTCACTGGTGGCTTGTTTAAATGGAAAGGAAGAGAAAGAGGCAGCTCCTAGGTAAAAGGAAAGGATAAGAAAAAATGTCAGGTAAAATCAGGGTAATTTTTTGGTTTATTTCCTTAAAGATACAGGTACACAGCTCTGAGACGATTGCCACAAAGGAAAGAGCAAGTCAAGCTGAGGGCAGCTTTCAATGCTTGCCTGTTGCTGATACTTTGGGATTTATAAAATTTCAGAAGGCTTTAAAGGTGGCTGAGAGGAGCAAGGAGAGTGGGATGGGCTCTAAACCACCTTGAGTTTTGGGGAATATAGGAATATAAGGAAGTCTGCTGGTGCCCAGATGTGCTTACCCAGGGCTTGCCTTGTCATCCCTGTAGCCAGAGAGGGAGGCAGTTGTGCCCAAAGTGAAATGGGGAATATTTTAGGCTATGCCTGTCCCACCTAGTGTAGCTCCTTGGAGGTTGTTTTTCACCACAGTGTTTACACGAGTGATGAAGATGGGCATAGTTTGATTTCAAGACTCAAAATGCATCTGCCAAACCTAGTAGCCGGGGCTGGTCGGGTCTGCAGCCACTTAAATAAATTCTTTTCCTCTTCATCCTCAGCAGATTTGTGGGTTATCATCTGATGTAGGCCGCAGGAACTTTTATAGACCTGGCCTGCGCTGGGATTTGGGCTGGGAGAGAGGGCAGATGCCCCTGACTCTCTTCTTCTGTAGAAAGCAGAAGAGAGCTGTCCCAAGTGCCTTTTTTTTTTTTTCCTTTTTTTTTTCTTTGTGTGTGCGTGTGTGGAATTACAATAGCAGTGGATATATTTCATCACTGTGGTGAGCTCTTTTTCTAAACACATCAGCTTTTGTCTTGTGTTTCTTTGCACACAATTCACCGATGAGTGAGAGGTGCGTGTCCTGTGTTGAGAGGAGTAAGGTCACCTCATGGACCTGGGGACTAGTGCTGGGAAGTGGGAGCCTAAAACATTCCTGAGCGTGTGCTATCTACAGAATGAGTCCTATGAGGAGTGCCTGAGGGAGCTGGGGTTGTTTATCCTGGAGAAAAGGAGGCTCAGAGGGACTTTACCACTCTTCAAACCCCCTGACAGGAAGGTATGGCCAGATGGGGGTCGGTCTCTTCTCCCAGAGAACAGTGACGGGACAAGAGGACATGGCTTTAAGCTACACCAAGGGAGGTCCAGGTTGGACATCAGGAGGAATTTCTTGACAGAAAGGGTTGTTAAACATTGGAATGGGCTTCCCAATTGCCCAAGGAGGTGGCAGAGTCACCATCCCTGGAGGAGTTCAAGAAATGACTGTGTGGTACTCAATGCCATGGTCTAATTGATAAGGTGGTGATCAAAGGTTGGACTTGATCATCTCAGAGGTCTTTTCCAACCTAAATGATTCTGTGATTCTTTTACTCTTAGAGAGAAAAAACTTATTTGCTTTTTAGTAATTATGATGCATGAGAAATGTGTGACCAGTCTTTCTCCCATTACACTGAAGGCTACAAGCTTAACTAGCTTTCATGGGAATGGGAAAGGGAAATCTTGTCCTCCTATTATTCTTACTGGGATATGTGCACAGGTTTCCTTCTTTGACAGATGAATAAGTGGGCCAAACTTTTGGAGCTGCACACTAAAAACTTTCATTTTACTTTTGTTCTGAAGAGTGGAAGTCGCTAAAATAACCAGTAGTGCATGTAAGTTAATTTGTTGCTGAGCTTCTAATAGTAACAGATTTCAAAAACTATTTTTTGAATACATTTTGGAGCTGGTGAAATGCTTGAAAGATTTATTTCTAACAGAATTTGCATTCCTTGTAATTTGGATTTAATGACTGGTATAACACAGGCAAAAGGGTTTCTGAGTATATGACTCTCCTTTTCCATGGCACAGTAGGGTATTTCATCTTAATTTTTGGTTGCATGCTAAGAAATCAATATGTAAAGCAAGAGAGTACAGATACTTAAAAGGAAAGCATCAGAGAAGTTGAATTGTCACGTATTGGGTTAATATTAAAAACTGGAATATTTCTGAGTGGGAAAGGGCTTCAGAATTGGGTAATTCACAAACCTCTTCTTCCCCTCCAACAGCTATTTCAGAGGCAGCAATTTTGTGACCAGCCCCGTGGCAAAGAGGACCAAGTGTGGCTTGTGACAGAATTGAATGGAGATGATCCCAAGCTGAAAGTGAGAAGAGAGTCTTCTTTTAAGCTCACCGAGTGACCTGCAATTTTATTCCAGCATCTAACACAGGTAAGAGATTCTACAGAATCTGCATTTCCCAAGGTGTTTTAATATCCCAGTCATAAGTCCTGTTCTTCAGTGCCTGCAGGTTTGGAACTAATGCCAGGTGCTAGTACCATGTTTTTGTGTAGTTTTATTGGGCTTTAAAGTATCTCTTGGTAAAGTCAAGTCAGAAAGTCCTGGTACATTTGTCAGCAATCCTGCAAGGTATTCATGCACAGAATATTATTTTAACCAGAATTTAAGATTAAAAGACAACTGTTGCTTGAGTCTTTGTATCTCATTTCCATGTAAATCAGGAGAGATTTGTCTGAGTTAAGCAAGAGGTCTACATCAAGGTGGGAAGTGTTGTTGGCTTCTTGCTGGAGCTGATTCCTGGGGACAGTAAACTTGGTCCCAAACTGTTGCTGTTACAGAATATACAACAAAACCCCCAATGAATTAAACCCTGAGACATTCCAGCTTGAATTTGAAATGTATACAAACAACTGAGATCTATCTGAGAGAGAGTACCTGCCCCATCCAGGCTGGGCCAGCTGCTGGCAGCTGTGTGGCAAACTGATGTGAGTGAGCTGATGGGCAGAATGGGGTTTTTTCACTTCTTCCAGAAGGCAGTGAGGGTGGGAATGCACCCCGTGCTGCAGATCCCCACCATGAAGCTTCTTTCTTGCTCTTTTTTCATTTCTCTAGGCTTCCTCTTGGCATGGGGTGCCAGATTCCTAAGTAGACCTGAACTTCCCTTTTTTCTTTATATAGAATAACTGTGCAGTCCATATAAAACGCTCTGCCATGTGAGCTGCTCGAGAAGTCATGTTCCATGGGATCAGGAAGGAACATGTTCCTGCTCACTGGAAGGACAGTATATCCAAGATCATGAAAACTGAGGGCTGTTTTGCTGCATCATCATTTCACTGGGGGTGTCAGCAGCAAGAAAATTTGGGATTTTATTCTTTGTGTCTTAGTTTTGGTCAGAGATAGGGTTTCAGACTAGTGATATCCTGCTTCCTCAGCTAACATCCCCAAAAGAACTCTGCATTAAGATGTAGGCAGTGCACTGAATGTGTCCCAAACATCCTGTTTTACACCCCCACCCCCAAGTGCTGTTTGTTGTAAGTGACTGTGTGGTGTGGAATGAAGCACAGAGGTTTGTGCTTCTGCTGCTGCCACAGAAGAACCCCCCACCCAAAATGAGGAGCTACCTCTGCAGCTGCATGGGGACTGAGAGCCAGGATGCTGCCATGGGGCAGCAGCCACAAAAGCCACTTTCCCACAGATACTATCCTGCCCTGGCTTCAGATTATTCCTTAATCATTAGCCCTAATGAAGGGCTTTTGTCATAATGGGGGAGGGGGGAAAAAAAAAGAAAAAAAGAAAAAGAAAAGAAACAGACAAGAAGGAGAAAAGATGGGGAATAGCTGGGATTATCTCTGTGCTGTCTCTCAGGTCCAGTGACAACACGACTACAATGGGTAGCTTTCAGGACTGCATATGGTCTTCCTTCCGAGGGAGTTGATTAAGCGACTCCGGATGAAATTGAAATCCTGTGATTTGACCTTTGTCTGGCCTGGGAGGACTGCAATTCGCATAACAATTTCCTTTTGTTCTTTGTTTGGAGTTATTAATCCAACATGAGCCTCGAATTAATCAGGGGTAGTGCGTTGTTACATTTCTAATTCACAGCTCCACTGCTTGTGTCTTTTTTAATTAAGGCCGAATGATAGCAGGCCTTAGCCCCTGATTGCAACACTTACTAACCACACATTGAGGGATGAAGAGGCTAAATAGGCAGAATGAGATTACTTCAAGGTTTCACTTAATTGTTTTTTCCTTTAAGTAAAGAGCACTGAATGAACACTGTTAATGCCAGGCTGCCAGCGTTTCTGTTCTGTATGTGTTACGTGTGTGTGTGTGCAGGGGTGGGGGAGGCTGGGGCTGGTGCACCAAGGACTCAGAGCTCTAATGGCTCCAGGGTTTGTAAAACTGAAGCCTTTGGTTATTGATTTAAACCATTCCTCCCCTGGGGGGATGGGGCAAGAGAAGGAGGAATAGAGTTGGAGAGCATTAAACTTAAGTTAGATGCGTGGATTTTCTTGTATCCTGAGCGAACGGATGGTTTATGCAGTTTGTCTTGCTGTTTGCAACTGGTTCAAAGGTATAAAAGGCAGGAAGATGGAAGGCTATCAGAGATGCTAAAGAAATGTGCTGACACACACAAAGCTCCCCAAAGCCTGGGAGTGGTAATAATCATAATAAAATAAGGGCAAGGCCATTGTGTCGCACACCAGAGTTCGCTCATACCGAAGGGTGTTTGGGTGGTTTTCAAAAGCCATTTGTAAATTTGTACTGTGAGAGCCATCCAAGGGCGCAGGTGCTATTCCAGGGGAATGGTGTGGATGATCTCAGAGAGATCCTGGATAACACAGTCTGTGCCAGACACTCGGGATGTTAGAAAAGAAAATATGCTGAGTGTCCAGCCTTGCAACATTTATTTACACAAACAGTTCTGTTAACTTAAAAAAAAAAAAAATAAAAAGAAGGAAAGGAATAACAGGATTCATATTTGCAGGTTTATGCCCGGTGTTTTGGCCTCCTGTGGTGCAGTGCTGTGGATAGGATTGTTGTGGAGAAAAGGTTAATATTTAGGCTCCCAAACCTTCAGATGCTGAGTATACGGAAATCAAATTGAATTCCATTTGTACCATGCACCTGCAACATCAGATAGAGCTCTGTAATTGTGGAAAACTAACTCTTACTGAGTTTGAGATGGATTTCATCCATCCAAGGAGCTGGGAGAGGTAATGTTTTCAATGTAAAATGGAGAGCTGGTGTTAATCATACCAGGCTGCAGATACAGAGCTGCTGTTCTGACTCTGGCATGGGATACACAGGGCAACAACAGTGTTCCCACTTTTCTGAATTCTTGGTGTGTGGAGGCTGTTCCACACAGGATTATCTAAGCATGCAATGATAAAACCTCTAGGTAGATTAAGCAGAGCTACGGTGTAAGCTCCAAAGGAGAAAAATGTGTCAGGTAAAAAGCTTATTTGTGTGTTTCAAAATCTAAGTTTTAAACTGGGTCTGCTTTTTCAGATGAGCCTGAAAGGAGCAGGCTATATTTAGCCTTCCATAGAAACCTATGTAGCATGTGGAAACAAAAAAACCTCAAGCTAACACACAAATCTTTAGATCTGGCTTTCAGTTGGTGCAAAGAAGCACTAGTGACTTCTATGATCAGTAATGTCAACACGGGATTTACACTGAACTGGGTTCACAGGTTCAAAGCCATTTTCTGCACTTTCCTGCTCTTTTCTGAGGTGCTGCCTGATCCTGTGTGTCAGCATACTTCTGGTATATTGCCAGCTCCCGTGCTGGGAGAAGTCAATGGGATAAGAAGATGCTCAGCATTAGTTGGAGTAGGGCTGCCTGACAAGCAGTTCAAGTACCTTGCACATTATTTTGTTTTTCAGAAGCAGTTTTGATGCTGTTACATTAAATGACACCTTATTCTGCAGCTGAGTCACACTTTGCATGGAGAGAATAGGATTAAACACACAAGAATCTGACCATCTATTACTTACTGTTTATCTGTTTAAAGACTGAATGCTTCACATTTGTCCACCTTCTTCTCTTTTTCCTAGAAATCTTTGCAGACCAGGGTGTGTTTGTTTATAGCAGACCCAATTCCAAAGTTGAAAACTATTTTCAGTGCTGTTCTGTGCCTTAAATCCGCATGATTCTTTTTTTTACATATATATTATTATTTGAATGATCACTGTTGTTGATTTAAAGGTGTCACATTACACTTCTAAAGGCTCTCAGCATCAATGTGTTTATTATATGAGTGTTTTGAATAATACCTTAAACCCCAAAGCTTGGTCTGTCCTATGTCCTGTTTAAACCTCATGGCAGTGGTGATTTGAATGGTATATTTGGGGTGCTTCTAAAATCTTCTTTTCCTTATTCTTGCACAGCATAATGTTCAGCATTGATGTATTCAGTGGCTCTCCTCAACAAACTTACAATACCATTTAGTGCTTTGAGATCCTGGAGGATGAAAGAAGTTGTATAAACAGATGGCAGTGGAATTACAGTGGTTCTTGAAATGGTTAACCCTTGCTGTAAACTGTCTTGCAAGAGCCACGTATCCTGTCAGTGGTTCTCAGCAGTTGGCTTGCTCTCTATAATATGACATTACTCATTCCTTTCCATTATTCTGAGAAGGAAATTAGGCTTCTTGCCATTCTCAGGAGCCAAAAAACCAGGTCAGAGTGCATGATAATGCTTTTCCATCCTTGTCCAAAGTGGCCATGGTTGCACTTATTTGAGGGACAATCCGCAAAGATCTCCAGATCTTCGATATTTGCAGCTTCACGGATCAACACCGATGATCCCACAGATAAAATAAGGAGTGACTTTGGGTGCTGCCATTCTTCCTGACAGTTCTAGACAATCTGTTGCTATTTATGAAATCTTCCTGTTGGGATCAAAACTGCCCTGAACTCTGCTCCAGCAGGGATGTAGTTCCCATGTCTGCCCTGGCACGTCAGCCTCGTGCAGCCCCATGCCCAGTTCTGGCAGCAGTGCCTGTCCTGCACCGCGTGTGGAGGTGCTGACGCTCCTTGGAACCGGGGCAGGTCGGCCCCAGCCCGCTCTGCTTCCCTGCTCTCCTCTTTTGGACATAAGGTAGAGATTAGGATTTAATGGTGCTTTGAGCTGCCCGGCGCTCCTCCCTCGGCGCTGTCTCCCCACGATCCCCCTGCCCGCGCCCTCCCTCTCTGCCATCAATGGGAGCCTTTGATGTCGCACAAGGGAGGAACTGTTGGCTAACAGTCTGGAGCTGCCTCGCTTGAGCCAACCACCACATGAAAACAAATGCGAGCCATCATATTTCATTAACTGGCTGCCCCCCGTTCAAGTGCCCTTTTTTGATGTCGGAGCGCATCCTGACAGAAATCAGGACGATACGTGTGATTAAGGGCAGCAATAATAGTTAGTGCATTGTATTGTAAATTACCTTTCTGGGCCCTGCTACTTTATCAGCCCCACTGGCCTTGGCTTGGGTACATTTTTGACTACTCTGTATATACAGTGTATTAGCGCAATGGAGATCATTATGTGGCCTGTATTTGAGTCATTTTTATTTAAGATGCCAAACAATAAGCTGTTGATTGGGGGAACAAGAGGCGAACAATAATGTTCTGTGTCACATAATACACCACCATTTTCCAGCTTTGCTTTAGAAGGGCCCTCTTTATTGTTTTTGTATAAAAATGGTTCTTAGGAGGAGGAATATTTTGCTGAGGTATGTCATTATTTTGCAAATTTCTATTATCTCATCATGTTGTCTTCATTGTAAATTGCAGCTAATTAGGAACCTAGTTAGAGCCCCAGCTTTGAGGCTGGCTTTTTTGTGAAAAGAGCCCACCGATTACCGCACTACAAGAGAGGAAGGGAGAGAAAAAGGAGATTAATCTGGTTACCTAGGCGACACTCGCTTCCATCTGCGAGGAACAATACATTTTTGTTTCCTTGGCTCAGTTCAGATCTGTTTTGTTTAGGGGAAAAAAAAAAAAAGAGAGAGAGAGAGAGGGAAAGGGAGAGAGAGAGAGAGAAGGGGAAAGAGGGAGAGGGAGAGGAGGCAGCCCCACAACAATGCTGGACTCTGTCTGGCCCCGGCTTACCCGTTTCCATCCCTCTGCAAGTTCGGGGTCTCGGGGGAGTGGGAAGATGAAAGAGATAAGCTCCAAAGTTGTCAAAGGTCATAACCTTGCCACACAAAGCCAGCAGTTTTACTTCTAAATCCCCTTCTCCGAAAAAGCACTTAATGAAATAATATACTGTGCTTCTCAACACCCTGTAGTCTTTATTAAGCAGCCAGGCCCCAGAGATGGTGAATTTAAGGAGCCGGGTAAAACTTTGGACTAAACAGTTGCTGCCTTGGAGCGTCTACTGTAGATCTGATGGGGATTTTCTTAGAGGCACAGACAACTTTCCTTCCACTTTCTTTCATTAGCACTTTTGTGGCTTCCCTGACACATGTTTTAGAGCTGCCTTCACACAAAGGCAGAGGTCTGTGAAAGCAGAGCATTCTGATTTTTATGTTTTATTTTTTATTTTTTATTTTAATTTTAAATTTCTTTTTGGTTACCTTCACAAGGTCATGCCATAACAGACAACAGTGACCTGTGTATTTGTTGTGCATCAAACTATTAAACCCTTCTGTAACTTTTGCATTGGGTAGACAATGCAGCCACATTATTTGCTTCTTGTTTTGGAGCAGCTTGCCAGAAAAAGGACAGAGGTAATAACCAGAGCTGATAGAGCCTGGCTAAAAGCTCAGAAATGCTCACGAGGTCTTGAACTGAATTGGCTAAACCCACAGCCTTTTGATAAGCACAATGCTTTCTCCAGGTGTTATGTCATCATGTATAATGTTTTACTATACAGTAGCTGTTATGGATGATGACACGAAGTCACAAAAATATCAAAGTTACCAATTTTAGCTTATCTGAGCTTTCCAAACCTGGACTGTGCTGATCAAATCAGAGCAAGTATCAGGTTAACAACCCTAAACCTCTTATTCTGCATTGCTCTGAAGTACTGCACTTACATTTTCTTCCTCTAAAGAAGATTCTGAGAGCTGCTTCAGTGATGTGTTGCTCCCTCTAACTGGAAATGATGGTCATCAAGTTACAAAATCACAAGTGTTCAGGAGGAAAGAATGAATGAAAGTACAACTGCTTTTGTGGGTGGAGAATGTGAGACGTCTTGGAAGTGAAGTCATATTTGAATTTCCAGTTCTGCCACGTGCTTTCTCTTGGCTCTTGGCCAATTATTTTGGCCTATTTCTGCCTTGTACCTTGACCTGTAAAGTAGGCAAAGCTATATTTCTCCACCACGGAGAATAACTTGAGTCTTAATTAATTAATTAGTGTTTTAGGAAGAGTTTGAGGAGGTGTATGCAGAAAATTTAACCCTTACCTATTCTGTTTCAATACATGCCTCGTTGAGTACACCTGAACAAGTTCTTCTTCTGAGAAGAACTCTCAAGTGAGAATTAAATCAAACACACTAGACTTTGTTAATTGGAGTGACTTGCTAAGATGCTTTGCAGACATGTGGATGGAGCAGTTGTCACCGCACAGACAATTAGCCCAGTTTTCCAAGCCCTGAGGAGAATGTCCACAGTAATTCTGCAATGCCATAAAACGAGGTGAGGGAGAAAAAATGGCTCTGTGTGCAAAAAAGAGAAGGATGCTACCCTGCAGTACAAAATTGGCACTGTGCGAGGGAAAGATTTGGAGAGTGAGGTATCAATCAGAGACACTTAGCAGTATCAAGTAAGGAGAGGAATATTTTTCAAGCTTCTTAAATGGCAATTTTCTATTTTAGTAGCAATGTAAATTCTGAAGAAACCAGGAATTTAGAATGCTCCAAAGTTGTAAGGGGGAGAGGGGTAGAAATCTTCACCCATTATTGGAAAGAACCAGAATTACTCCACATAACAAGTTAAAAATGTTACTTTGAACTACATTATAATTTGAGGAGGCTCTAGAGTTAGCCTTCCTGTTCTGAAAGATGGGTGAAGAGCGGGAATTCAGTAACTTTTGTTGGCCTACATTGTTCTTGCATCTTGTGGAAAAGGTTGACAGTGATGGGGTGTGGACAAATAATGGGGCCCATTACTTGTTAAACAGACATTGTAACATTAAAATAAAGTCATATTACTCTTACTGGGGTGTGCTACACATGCTTTTGGTCACCAAAGAGCATTATCTCCAGCTAGGAATTATCAAGGAAAGAAAAAAAAAGGAATACCAGGGTTCAAGAATTTAAAAAAAAGCACTTTAGAAAACATCTCCAGGGTGACCCAAGAGCTTTACTGAGTGCTGAAGATACAGAGGTGGAACAATATGCATAGAGAATTGTTAAAGTCTCAGAAAAGATCAGTGTTTGCTTCAGCACCAGCACAAAGGGTGGAGCATTTATTGTCAATTCTGTACCATTGTCATCACAACGATGTCTTTGTATGAACATCTAAGGACACATTCAGATTTGTTTTGTACTTTTGAAGTGGAGGAGATCTGTTATCCCAGGGAAGACCCCTCTCATGTCCTGGCACTGCTGCCAAGACCTGCAATACTGTATCAATATCTAGATCAACCTGATTTACAGCTAAGATTTCTTAATGCCTCAGCCAGCTGGTTTCTTTTTGAGATGGTGAGGGTGAGATGCTCTGCAGTGCAGCCTTGCAGCCTCAGAACCTGTGCCCCCTCTAACACCAGCCTGGAGCATGGGATGGGGACAGGTTTCCAGAGAGTAGCTCCAGGACCTTTCTTCTGGAGACTCCAATGCTCCCCTGGGAGGCCTTTCTGTCTTTATTGCTAATCGGTGTAAAGGCTGCCTGGCTCCATCAGAGCTGACAAAATAAAAGCCAGAGGGGGAATGTTTCTTCAGCCTCGCGTCTCAACTTTGCTGTTGTGTTTTGGAGCAATGCAGAGTGTCATCTTGTAAGTCTGGAAGCTCCTCAAAGGGTTTCTGTTCAGCCAGTCCCTTATCAGAGCCAGTTAAAGAAATTTAGCTCTTAAATTCTGTTTCTTTTGAGACTCTTTTTTTCCTGTGTTCTGTGATAGTTTCCCTGTGTTTCCAGTCCATTACTGTCCAGTTCTTTTTGGAATGTCAGATTGCATAAAATTTGCTATAAACACTCAAGCAGAGCTTGAAGCAACCCCTGAATGAATTTTGTCTTGGCAAACCTATTCCTGTACCAAAAATAAATTCTGAATAATCATTGGAAGTATGAAGATCTGTGTTTATTCTAAGAATTGGTAATTATTTTTCATATAAGACTCGGAGGGACAAGTTACAGTAATTCTTGTTTCTTCGTCTGACACTTCTAATAATTTTACCTTCTCTTTCACTTTAATTTCCCTGGAAGAATGAGATATGTTTGCCTCCTAAGTAACCCTCAACTAGCCACTAGCAGAGGATAGTTTGGCCATTTAAACCACAGTTAGAATCAGAATTTATGTTGGCACAAACCCTCTGAAAGTCATCTGATCCAACTGCTCACTCAAAGGAGGTCCAGCTTGGAAGTTAATTCAGGTTGTTCAGGATCTTGTTCTGTTTCTAAGCAGCTGGTCTGGTGCTGTATCACCCTCACTCTCTTTTTCCTATGTATTTATCATTATTTTCTTTGTTGTAATTGCACTGCTGAACAGCATAGGCTCTATCTAAAAACCTTTCAGTCACATTTCAGTGCCAGATTTATCTGTTTGATGGAGGGAATTTAGGTGGTACGGGATTGACCGTCGGTGCAGTCCTTGGCAAACACGGGAGGTGCCCGTTGTGGCTGGATCCCCTGAGATGACAAAATCCTTGGTGCACGCTGGCTGTCAGAGAACGTGGTGCTCATGAGGAGCCTCCTCTGTGACTCTCACCAGGGCAGCTCTCTGGCTTCTGACAGAGGAGAAAGAAGGGGAGGAAAAGAGGGAGAGAATCCTCCTGTTCCTTCGGAAGAATGTCCAGTCTGAGAGGCCAGTGTTCCATTTACAAATGAGCTGCAGATCTTCTTTAGCTTTATCCCTTTCTAGGCCACGCCACATCAATGGCTTGACTGGGTGCGCTTGAAAGGACTTCAAGCAAAGAGTTTATGATCACTTTTACTTCTTCCTTGCTTTATTTTTATCCGTGGTTGCCCAGTCCCAAAATGAGAGGACTTTTGTTCATTGTTTGTATTTTCTCTGTGAGCAGGGAGCTATGTTTAGATTCTCATGACTGGATAAACTTCTTACAGATAAGAGCTTTCCTTAAGACAGGCTCTATCATGTGGGCATTCCGTGAGACTGTTTCTCCATTCTACTTCATCCTCTTTTCTGCTCCTTCAAAAGTGGAAAAAGACCAGTAGGAACAGATTTTGAGGAAATATCCATGGTTTAAAGGCTTTCCCAGGTTAATATCTGTGCCTTCCTCTTCAAATGGAACTGTTCCCTATCAGCTCTTGAGAGAAGCTGACAGATACCTCCTCTTTTTCTTAAAAAAAATATGCTAGACATGTTTGAAGAAGACTTCAGTCCGGTGCACAGAGATTTTGTTGGCTGCTTTGTTAAATGCTTCGGTTCAACAGTCCAGAGAGTAAAACAGAAGTGTTGCCAGTATTTGAAAATAATAAATTAAATCCCAAAATGCAAGCTTGGCACAATAGTCTTGGTATTATAAAGTAACAATTCCTGCCTAATTTTTTCTTTAAAATTTTTTTTCTGGACTTCTTCAGTGCATTCAGCTGGGCATTAACAGTAAATCTCAACTTTTTAAAAGTGAGTCCCAATGTGATCTAATGTGATCACTTGACTGAAAGAGAGAGGCACAGACTGGAAGATTTGTGAGTAATGAAGGCTAATAGAAGATTCAGAAAGTCAGTTTGGATCCACTCCTGAAATCTTGGCTATGTGTAGGTCAATAGTTTGGAGGTCTCGAGTGCAAGTTAATGTCATTATTGCTGGAAGCACCCCTTTATACAACAAAAGGGAAGTGCAAAAGTAACGAGAAAAGGATGCTAAACACAGGTGTTTAAAGTGTATACAACACTCACCAGGAACTCAGTCTAAAACAATTTATACATGTATTTATTTGTAGTTGAGCCATTTAAAAATGCAAAGCTGATTGGCTCTCTTTCAGAAAGAAAGGTATTTTCCTTACTAGTGCCCCCTGTGGACCAGCCTAGGGGGCATTAGTAAAGAAAATTTTCACTTTCAACTAGTAAACAACACATTGATTGCTCTTTCTTCAGGCTTTTCACTCTGGAACTTTCCATCACATTGATGAACAGTAATTAAAAAAAATAAATAAATTGAGGGAAATTGAAGGACTGATTGTTTTTCATGCTTTGAAAATTCTAAGTCAGATTGCAACAGAAGAAGACAAGGAAATTAAGATTTCTCAAGAGTTTTTCCATCTCAGCTGTGCTTGTACATGGTGTTACAGTGAAATTCCCTAAACTAGGCTGATTGCATACATTGGATTGACTGAAGGCTTTTATAATTTAGTGTAAAAGTCAAGTACACGATGCACTATTCTCCACACTTTCTCAACTCTTTCTGCCATCTCATGTATATTCTGGCCTTTAAGGGCATCCTTTCTATAGATAGTGCTTTGTAGTATGTAAATGTTTCAGCAGCTAGATGAAGTCTTTGGCCAGCAAGTCAATAAAACTTGCTGTGAATCTGCACATTTTCTATTGCATTCAACTTTTATGCTTCCAGAGTGAAGATGATTAACTTTTAAAAAGTTTGGAGAACTTGACTTTAAGCATTGTTGACAGTTTCAGGAATCATTGGGCAGCCTGACATAATGTTATTCATGATGAGAGTGCTGTCAGCACAGATCAGGAGTGATACCAGAGAGAAATGTAAGGCAATATTTTTGTTATAGGTTGTGGAGATTTAGCTGTGTGACTTCTATTAATAATGGGAGTTTGCAGTTAATTCCGCAGGCATCATCCCCGCAAAAAACGCTGAAAACATGCCCTGTAGCATAGCTTGAATTAAATTTTGTGTTGGTTGTTGTTTGGACATTGAAGATCATTGCATCTGAGCAGTCACTCTGCTTCCAGTTTCCTTCAGGTGCTGCCGAAGAGCAAGCAGGGAATTTATTGTGGTTTAACCCCAGCTGGCAACTAAGCCCTGCACAGGCTCCCTGTCCCCTTCCAGTGGAACTGGGAAGGGGTAAAAGTGAGAAAACTCATGAGCTAAGAACAGTTTAATAATTGAATTAAAGTAAAAGAATCAATTGCTGTAACGAAAAAGGAAAGTTACAGAAGGAGATAAAAATAAACCCCAAGAAAAACAAGAGATGCATGTTAAAAAGCAATTGCTCACCAGCAACCCGGTGATGCCTGGTGTGTTCCTCAGCTGTTGGCCAACTTTCCTCCAGATGTGTCCTCTCCCAGACTGTGTCCTGTCCCAATCTTCTTGTGCACCTCCAGCCCCCTTCCTGGCAGGGCAGTGTGAGGAACTGACAGGTCCTTGACTTAGGGTAAACACTGCTTAGCAAGAACTTGAAACTTCAGAGTGTTATCCGTGCTACTCTCATCCCAAATCCAAAACACAGCACTGTGCTAACTACTAGGAAGAGAATTAACTCTATCCCAGCCAAAACCAGGACAGAACCGGTATGGTGGATGGAGAGAGGGATTTGTGAGCACTGTCACTTTCTGTGCATTTAAGGATCAGCAGATGCACCTGTCTTCCAACAGAGGTCCTGACTTTGGGCAGATCTGACCTATTGGTGTTCATGTACAGCAGGATTGATCCATCAGGATTCTGTCCCCCCCACTGCAGTTGCACAGAATTGCCTCTAGTCCCATTTGACAGAATTTCTGAGTGAGTTTCTGTTTGGACCTTTCTTTTCCTGGGGTGTATTCTTGCTGAGTTTCCAGCATATTGAACTGTAGCTTGCTTCGGATGATGCAGATGATGTTGATAACTGGGCTGGGAAAGTCAACACGAGCAGAATGATGAGATGATCTACTCTGCAATCACTTTCTTTCTCTTTTACTCTCCAACTAATCACTCTCCAAGATTCTGGAATGCTTGGGACATTAAGCAAAGGAGAGGACACTTTGTATGAGGAGAGCCTCTCTGCTGTCATTCCTGGTTTTGTAGGAATAACAGGAATAACAAATTCCCATGTACAGCGTGGGTCAGGGAGGGAGTGGAAAGCTGCTGGGAATGATCAGCAAGCCTCGGTAATGAGGGCAATCCACAGTAAAATGTCTGAATTTTCTTCAAGTTAGTTGACTTCTCCTCCTCTTTAGAGCCTATAGAAATGCAGGAACTTTGGGAACTTCTTTATCCAGCAGCAGTGCGGAAGAAAAAAGGAATTGAGCCCAGTTTAAAAATATTCTGTAACTGCCATTGCATACCTGAGTTAGTGTATTTCCATGACAGAAACAGCCATGCCATAAAACCTTGGCTGGACCATTGGAGAGTTCAGTTTTGTTTGGCTGCACATCTCAGTGGTGAATAGAGCCATAGGTGTTGACTGGAAACCCAGGTCCTCATGATCATGGTCTTCAAATGTAATTTTTTTTAGGATGAGATTGCATCTCTGTGTTTGGAAAGCGTGCATTATTTTGTGATCACTAATGTAATATAAATATGACATCTTCAGATTTTTTTATGGCCACTAAATGTTTTCTGTCTGTTACCATAATTATTTTTCATTTTCCATACATTTTTCTCATTAAATTTTGATGCAATTTGGGGAGGGGGGAGAATAGAGGAAGCAGAATGTAGTAAACCATCAAAATCTGTGCTGGAAATGTTCACATGCTTCTACTGAAAGCTCTTGCATCTCAATTTTAACCCACGGCTTCAATCCACTCTTGTTTCTGTTTGCCTTTAAAGTATTTCCAGTCATTGTATACTTATAAAATAATTAGCATACTTCAGAAACTACTATTTTTGTAAAGCCAAGGGTTCTATGGTATGAATTTTTCCCAGCTGTGCTGAAACACTCTTGAAATTAACATTAGCTTGATGAGATTTGTATGGGACTTGGTAAACAGGAACAGCCTTTGTGCTGCTGTAGCTGAAGTTACCTCAGCACTTCCCAGTGCAACCTCAGTGATTGCTTCAGCTGCCCCCACATCTGTTGCAGTGATGTTTGTTGTACATAATTTCAGGGGTTTGCTGCCCTATCAGATCCAAATTTAAGATATTTGAATCATTTTCTCCTAGAAGGGGGTTTTTTCCCCCCTTAATATCATTATGCATATTTCCTTTCTTTTAAAGCAATTTGTTAGACTCCCTGGCTATTCCTGATGTCGGTTACCTTTGTTTTTGCATGCACATCTCTTAAATATTTCATTGAGGCTCGATCTTGCCATGTCCAGAGTAGTTCCATGATTAAATATCAGTGAGTGCTTTGTAGGATCTTCAGTGGGAGTGCTGGGGCAGGAGCAAGCCCTGTAGCAGAGCCAGGGTGAGCTCTTGGCTAAGGACTGCCACTTAGTACTCCTGACAGTCAGACTCACCTCCTGCTGGGGTTTAACCTCACCTCACTTCACTACAGGGTGGATATGGGAACATTTGTGTCCCTTTCTGCAGTTTTCTTTGGTTAATCAACCGATGCTTGAAACATTCTGTGAGTTCTTATAGAAAAGTGCATGTTTGACTTTGTTTATGGGTGCTTATAAGCATGCAAAATATTTATTTATTCCAATTTGATGGAGTTATAGTCCCAGCTTGACTGCAGATGTACTGTAAAATGACTGGAAAACCTCTTTTTAATGCATCAGACACTGTAATGTGCAATCCATGTCCCATCCTTTAAACTCTTATGATGCTGAAACTTGGAATCCCTGCAGAATGCCAGGTAAAACTCATCTTTTTATCTAAGAGTTTAAGACAGTTATACCTCTTTATGCTGATTATGAACAGTTCGAGTCTCTCTGGCAAATGTTTTAATTTATAAAACTTCTGAGACAAACTTGAAGTGTTTTTAAAAATGCAGATACAAAGGAACTCGGTGTTCTTCAAGTGCTTCTGCCCAGGGCAGGGCTGGGTAACCACTGATTATTAAAAAACAGCAGCGTGGCTTCCAAGCCTGAACTGTGTCACAGGATTCAGCCACAAGGGCACACCATCACAAGGTCTGACAGCAATCTAAATGTGGCATTTCCAGGTGTCTTTGGGATCCTGACACATGCTCAGCCCTGCCCTGACACGGCATACAGCGCTGGGATTCCTGGCAGAGCTTTGCCATCTCCTGTCTGTGAGCTTCTCCTCTCTGTGGCTCTCCATCTCTGTGATAAAAGTGCTGAGGATCCTGGACACAGAAGGATTTTTTTCACACAGCTCTTGAGGGCGAGGTCCCAGTGCCCCCCCAGCAACAATGAGTGTCACAAGCAGAGGAACTGACTTTGAATTTCCCTTTTATTTTTTTTATGTTCGAGGAGAGCTGGGATTCTGACTCCATAAAGACTGAAGCAGTGCATGCATTTCTTTTGAGTACTTTGTTGTGGCCTGTTCAGCTGATCTCAGTTTTCCTGGGTGTATGAGAAAATGCTGTGATAGAGTCTGATTGCATGAAGGCCCAGGGCTATGGTGTTTAGCTTGTTATATTGCTTCTCATAATATGGTTTCACTCCTGTCTTGATGAACAAACTGCCAGAAGAGCCTTAAGTGTCGGGAGACATTCTCAAATTTCATGTACCTGGTTTTAATCCTATTAGTTAGCAGCAAACTAAAATTCCTGACTTTATTTTGGTTAGTGTCCAGGGGATAAAGAGAATGATTCTTCCACCTGCACCACACAGGGCTACATGACAAGGTTTGTGCTCTGTAGGGTTTTCTTCTCTCTGGCAGAACACTGGTGATGTACATTCATTGATTCTTTAGTTTTGGATGGGTTTTTTGGGTCTGGGTGATGATGTGATCTTTGCAGGCAATTCTGGGTGGTTAATCCACTTGCAATTGCTGCACTCAAACTGGATGCATCTTCCCCAGAGACCGAAAGACAACCTGAAAAAAAAAAATCTGCTTATATTAATTCCAGGTGAATTACATGAGAGTCTTTGTAATAAATACAAGCACTAAGGGTTTCCTGTTGTTGGCTATACCCTGCTCAGCATTTGTTTCCTTTCTGCTGCCATCCTAATTACCAAGTTTATGCAGCTATTTATTGAAGTTTATCCAGGTATATGGGGCACTGAGGTGTGAAAGTTTATATTATGGAGTGACTTGCTTAGTGTCTCTTGCTGAGGACTTGGTGACATTGATTCCTTGTATCATATATATTCATTTCCTGTGTGCCTTTAGCACAACTTCTATCGAGCTACTAATTCAATAGACATTAATGGTTTTAATCTGGCTATGAAAAGCACATGTATGAGGCAGATTTTTAGTCTTCAGTTCACATTGGTGTACATGAAAGATAAACCCCCACAGGGGTTCTGTCTACAAGCACTAGGGACTTCTCAGAGGAAAATGTACTGACAGATCTCAGGTCAATACCATAATCATCCCTCACAGAGATTGATTCCAGACATACCCTAGGTAATGGATATATTTTTGTTCTGTTGGGATTTATGTCACTTTGTGGTCCAATTGTGCTAGACATTTTGTCCATCAAAGTAGGAGCATCTACACAGAGCAATAAAATAACAGCTTGTCTCCTTGGATCTAACAAATAAAAAACCAAAAATACTTTCTGATCATTCAGGCTTTTCCAGATCTGTAGCACTGCAAAAAATTTATTGCAGTAGTGTTTGTTGGCTGCTCATGGCTCCCCGGGTTCTCTAAAAAGCATCTGGCAAAAGGTGATTGTTGTACCTGGCTCCTTTCTGGTGTCTATCCCTCCTTCCTCTGTACCACCTTTGGTTCACAGTGGATGGCACATTGCTACAGAGCAGCTGCAGAAATCTAGTAGTGTGACCAAAAAGAAAAAAAAAAAAAAAAAAGCAGCAAACTGCTGGCATGAAAAGAAACTGCTCACAGTGCTGGGCCTGAAGGAGAAGATCTTGGGTGGCCTCCATGCCACTGGACAATGGCAGAGCAATCTGTGTGTATTTATGAGACTGGATAAGAGACTGAAAATTTGATGGATTTGGGTATAAACTCAGTCACTCACAGCCCAAAGTCTTATCCTTCCTTACTATCAACACATCCTGTGGTTTCCTTTAACATCTTTCCTTCTGCATTTCCATTTTGACCCCGTTCCAGCATCCCCCTCTGCATATCAAATCGTCTTCCTCTTTCACTGGTTCTTTCTGTCTCCCTTATTTTCTCTAAGGAACATCCACTTTTTTCTTGCTGTTCTTATCTAGCCAGCAGGAAGACCTGCTTCCAGCACTGGAAGTTGCTCTGGCTCTGGGGCCATTGGAAGTATCCAGGAGAAACCCTTGGAATGCTAAGATGAAGTTGTCATGATGGCTGTTCAGAACACTGGCTGATTTGACAATGTTTACTTTCCCTGCAGTTTTGGTTGAAAAGAAAACTGGTGTGTCTGGGGAGTAAATCTGTAACTTGCAGCCTGGACTGGATGCTCCTAAAAAACGCCTATAATTTTATAAAAACATAATGAAATAGTTAGGTGTCATAGAAGATAACATGTTAGTGATCTGCGATAATTTTCTGAGACTCTTAAATTTCCAGGCAACCTTCACTTGTTAAATCAGAACTTTTTAGGCAAGGGCACTGTATTTTTAATTGTAAATATCCCCTGTTAATAGCCAGATATCCAACTAAAACACACAAATGTGGATATTGTAAATGGGGCAAATACCACTTGTGCAAAAAGTCTTCCTCTACTTCAAAGGAATAACATTAATGCTTGTACTGAATTGAGCTCCAGGGACTGAAATTCTCTGTCCATTCACAGAGCTGTTGTACCCCACTCAGCAGCAAAGTTCAGCCACACTGTATTACAGAAATGCCCTGATTTTATGATGCATTTCTGATATCCTTACATAGGTAGCTCTCAGTATAATTCATTTCTTGGCCCATTTAGTTCCTTGGACAAAATCAGGCTTGTCAGGCCCAATCCTGAATATAATTTGCTGAATGTTGCAAACAAGCAACTGTCCTATTGAAATCACTACTCAGAATAGTGATGTATTGCTTTGGTACGTTTCCCTGATCCAGGATATTCTTAGCCAAGCTTTCTCCCACTCCTGTGCAAGATAGCTTCAAGAAAAGAGCAAAAGCTGCAGCTGGATGCTGCATGACATCTTAATTTCTAGTATGAGCCATGTTTCTTCTTCTCAGCCCTGAAAAAAAAAAAAAAACTTGAATCATTTGAACAGGGGGAATATCTAATTAATGTAATATCAACAGATAATACGAATCCTTAAATGGTGCCAACTGCAAATTCCTACCTCTTTTGATGTGTTACTTAGGCATAATTTCATTTCAGCTGGAAAAAGAAAGGAAAGGGTCAAATCGTGCCCTTACAGGCAAATCCAAAGGCAACATTTACATCTAAATATACAATTAGGTCGTAACAAATCACTTGATCAGTCAGTGAGCTGCCTGATCTTTTCTGCCTGGCAATCAAAGGGCAGATTCTGATATCATTTTGGTAAGTAGCCAAATTGGTTCCATCTACATGAACAGATTCACAGGAACTTTAATGTGAAGGAACTCCTTAACTCACATTTCATACATGCACGAAAGCCTGTGGCTCCCTTCTAACTTGAGTTCTCAGATCTGGGTATTGAAAAAGGGCTCGAGTCCTGGCAGCCCACAGAGCTTCACGTGGATATAAAAAGTAGCTGGGACTGTAGCCCTCAGCAGTAACACCTGACATCATTAAAAAATAAAATTTTAAAAAAAAAAAAAGGTAAGAGAATTATCCCCCAAATGCCCACAGTTGTCTTGAACAGCTCCCAATTCCAGCTGCACTTCCAGAGGTTTTCCAGAATTCTGTTGATTCTTCTGTCAGCTCCTAACTCTCCAGCTGTTGACTTTCTCCTCTAGTACCCATCCAAACCAGATCCAAAAAGTACATTTTAAATACTTTTTAATTGCTCTTCCATGCTACCCTGACACAGAACTCCAGTGAGGGCAATCAGAAAATCAGGGGCTTCTCATCCTCACAAACCTCCTGGAGTGCCAGCTACCACTCTGCTATGGATTGCTTTAAACTTTACAATGTTTTATAATCTGTTCAGCTGCGTGGTCTCCTGTGATCTGCAAACATTAAATATTTACGTTAAAAATCTAATGCACATCGCAGGAATAAGAGGAGCATGTTAAATCCTCGCAGAGAGAGTTGTGCGGAGTGGCTGGGGAACCTCGGAGACTGTAACAACCACAAAGACTTTCCTCTTGCCTTTTCTTTGGGACCAGGTGGATGGTCCAGGCTGGAGTGCTCTGCGTGCAAAGTAGGTACAAATTATTAGCTATGTAAAGAGTTACCTGCTGTGTCAATGAGCATGGCCTGTGCTGTTGGGATGTACAGGAATTTAGCTGGAAATCGGGATGTCTTGCCAGCCCCACTGAGGTCACAGGAGCTGCTTCTCCTGAGTAACACTGCCACTTTTTTTTTTTTTTTTTTAATTGAAAGGGTCAGCTTCTGGAGCATAACATTTATTAAAATAGGTAAATATTGCTACAAAGTGAGTGTTCTAAAGAGTAGCAAAAATATATGCCATCCTCAATTTTCTTTCCCGATGCAATCCATTACATGGTGTTGTACATTGGCTGGCATTTCCACCTTTTTATTGTATTAACCATCCCTCTGGTTGAGATCAACTTCATATAATGCTTTTCAAATGCGATGTTCTTGATCTGCTACATTTTATATCTATTGTGCATTGGCCACTGACCTGCCATCATTCAACTCAAATGCCTCAGTGCCCTTTCCATCCATTTTTTTTCTCTGTGTGCGCTGAGAATGAGATTTAAAGCAATGTGCCAGTGATTAAACAATTACTCTGTCCTGTCTCTTTCATATCAACAATTTGAAAGAGAAAAAAGCCAGCTATTCTTTTGTGTGTTTGACTATGACCTCAAGCTTTGAATCTAGTCTATGACAAAGTGGTGTCTGCTTAAAAAATAATAATAATAATATTGTAACACATGTGGCCTTTTCAATTCTATTTGGGGACCTTTAACCATCCTAAAACAAAGCTAGAAATTTAATGCAGACTTTGATAATGTCAGTTTTGGTCACCTTTTAATTAATAAACATGAAAAGCCTGAAATTGGATAGATCTTCTGAACTAGTAATGGCAGCAATGTGAACTCATTTTCAAAGACAATTTCAAGGGTATTTGAAGGTGAGCATTACTATTTAGGAAAAGGGATGGGATGACCAGCTACCAGTTAAGAGTCACTCAGTTGTGTTTGGGCTAAGAGTGCAGGACACTGATATTGTACTGCTCTTCATGTCAGCATGTATGTTTTATGCTCTGTAAGAACCAAATGCTAGGAGAAGTTTATAACTGAACTGAAGGGAAGCACAGGGTAGCTGACTTCCCTACCAAGTTGGAGGGAGGATTGGCTGGGAGCCTGAGACATGTCTGGTGCATGTCTTCTCTTTGTCTCCACAGACCTCACTGAAGGGTACTGCTTCTCCATCTGCTCACTGTGGAGGCAAAGGCAGAATCCCTGCCACTGGAGCTCATATCAGGATATGCACTGCCCTTTTGGATGCTGTTAAAATAATCATTCCATGAGGATGAGAGTCCACAGAGACTGCATGTTGTTCAGAGGACTCCAGGGCTTTTGTTTCTGGTATTTCTGGACTCCATAGCAGCTCTGCTTCTTGAGAAGACATATTCCCAGACTTCCCCTTTGCAGGAGCTCATAAAATAAGGGAGGGAGGACACAAGGAAAACCAGGATGGCTGTGACACTGGAAATTACTTCCTATTGCTTTTCCATTTCTCTCTTGTGCAAACATGCAATTACATATGCAATGTGTAACCTGCAGCCAGAGCTCAGGTCCTGGTATTTGGACAAATGTAACTTTAGTCCAGGTTCCTGCTTTGAGCTAAAGTACACAAAGGAGCTGCAATGTGACTAGGAAAAGTAGAAGTGCTGTTTCAGTTTACAAACTTCTGAAGAAAGGATGTTCAGTAGCATTAATTGGAATATCAAATGCTGGTTATGATCGTCAGGGTAACTTGTCTCTTAACAATGGCAGTACTTATAACTGTAAGGCTTGTTCTTTTCCTATTACTGATAATCAGTGCTTTGCCATGTGGCAAAAAAGATGGCACTTTAAGTTGTGAATATCTTGTAACACTCAGCAAAAAAAGTATTTCAGCCAGTTTTTAGATGCTTCAAAATTCTGTTCATTCCTATCACTGAATTCTCCAAACTGCACAACAGAAAATCCATCACCGTCCATCTAATTGGACAAGTAGTAACCTAAAGGGTGGTCTTTGTATCACAATGCTCTCCTTTTGATCTGGAATGGGAAGAGCCAGTGCCTTTTGCTGTCATGACCTGAGGAGGATGAGTTCCATGCACTATTAGGGAAGCAGATGAAGAGGTCCTGAATATACAACCAGAAAAAATACCTGTTGCCAGTCCTTCATCTTTCCGGAACAGATATGTTGGATTTGAATCCATCTGTTGACCAAAGCTGAGAGGTTTGCACACGAGGAAGGTTCCTGCCTTGTGTCAAAGCTGATCACCTTAAGTGGGCCATCAGTGATTCGCCAACCCTCTGTGAAACACGGGATATGTGAGGCTTTGTTTGTAAAATAAGCAGGAATATTCTCCAGTGACGGTATTTGCCAGTTGATTTCAAAGTAAAATACCTTTACAATTCATTATATTAGACTAAATGCACAATCCTGAAAGAGATTTAAGATTACATCCATCTTTGGGGCCCCCAAAATAAGAAGCATGTAGGTATGCTGGAGCAAGTCCAGAGAAGAGCAACGAATCTGATCCCAGGACTGAGACCACCTCTCCAAGGGGACAGGCTGAGAGAGTTGGGGTTGTTCAGCCTGGCAATGGAAGGCTCCAGGAAGACCCTAAAGGGGCTGCAAGAAATCAAGAGAGGGACTTTTGGCAAGGGCCTGTAGTGAAAAGAGAAAGGAGAATGGCTTCTAGCTAGCAGAGCTACAAGGTTTAGATTGGATATGAGGAAGAAATTCTTTACTATGAGTGTGGTGAGACACTGGCACAGGTTGCCCAGAGAAGCTGTGGCTGCCCCATCCCTGGAAGTGTTCCAGGCCAGGTTGGATGGAGCTCAGAGCAAGCTGGGATAGTGCAATGTGTCCTTGCTCAGGGTAGGGGTTTGGAATTACATGATGTTCAAGGCCCCCTCCAACCCAAACTGTTCTATGATTCCATGATTTAAATTCCTGAATTCTACTAATTTTGGTGGAAGTTAGTACCTAACATGGGTTTCTAAGTGACTGTGGTGTTGATACTTACAGTACAGGTTTCATTTGAAATGGGAGGTTGTTCTCTGCCTGGGAAGAACTAAGGAAACTCAAAGGATGTGCTCCTACAAGAGCATCATCCATTCCCACTAAAAAAAGGGGATGTTTTATGTCTCACAGCCTTGAGTTGAAAGTGCTTCCTAGATACTCAGGAGTGTGATTTGGCTCAGCCACTGATGGAATATAGAAGTGAAGATATCATGGAACTGAATGGAAAGGCACAGTGAACTGAAGGGAAATGCCACTATCAATTTGAAGTAGCAAGCACAATTTAAAACCTAGCTTTTTTCCCAGCAGTGTATCTCCTGGTACAACCTGCATTCCACTGGTGAATTGGCAAGAACACATCCCAGAGTAATCCATTTGCAAGCATCTTTTCTGAAGTGAAAAAAAGAGCAGTTAATGCATATGCAGAAAGGAAAATATTCTTATCTCATTAACAGACTTTCTTTAAGCTTGCTAAGATTAGAATACTTAGTTATTTCAAATTGGTAAAACATGCATTCATTATAAACATGATTATAATGATAACTTTGTAGATAATAATCAATTATTTAAATATGAATTATTTCCCTACATTAGAGTCATGTTTTCAGCTGTAATCACCTCGGGTGCTCAATTCCTCCCTCCTTTACGGCACCTCTGGCTGCATGTGTAACATTAACTATTTGCTTCCAGGCACAGGCCAGATACAGAACCAAAATTTACTGTGTTGTCCTGACCAACAAGTTAAACATGTGCCTCCTTCAGACTTTCTTAGGTGAGAAAAAAATTCCATGGAAATGGCCATCTTAACTCACAATTTTTTGCCCCTTTCCTTTTTTTATGAAAGGCTTGCAGAAATGCACCGGGAGCAATGCTCATGGGATTAATAAATAAAAAACTGATGTCCTGGCTGTTTGGAAGCACATGCAGCTATCCATTTTTAATAAGAATTCTGGGAAGATTAGCACCCTGCAACAAGAGCTTCATTTATGGTCTTGCCAGGCTCAGTGGCACAATCAACTCTCCTGGCTGGAATATCCTCCTTACCTCCAGTTGAGGATTTAACCAAGTTCTTCGCTTCTCCTCATGGTGTGGAGAAAATCCACCTTGAAATACTAGCTCTCTTGAGCACGTGTAACATGCTAAACATTTGTAAGATAGACTATTCACAACATTTATGTGCAGCCAGTGGAATTTAATCTCTTTTATTTCTTGCTCCAAGTCTTGTCAGTTGTTTCCCCCCATTCTTTAGTAGTCTCTTTAATATGGTTTGCACATACTTAATATATTCCCTCTGAGGTTCTCAGCACACTTTCAAGAGCTACTTTTGCCTTGCTATGACTCTGCAGCGTATCTAGAATGTAATAGCACTATAATATACCTTTTTTATAGATATATAAACTGAAACATTGAGAAGTTAAATGGTTTGCTGGTGGTTATGTTCAGAAAGAAGGGAAAGAATTCATGCAACTGGACTATCAATAACCTGGTTTAACCTCCAGACACAGTGGGTGCAATCCATCTCACCTAACTTCAGCTGCCTTTGAAGTAGATGCTGTGGCAAAATGAGTTACCTCTTCTTTCTATCTGGTCAAAGCAGAGCTGCAACTCACAAAATCCTTTAGTAGCTATTTAGGAGGTGTCAAATTAATTCTGTCCTGTGAGATCCCACTTCTCTCTGCTAAGTATGAATGGAGTCTAGATCTGATATTAACAGCTATGCTGAAGATGTGTAATATTAGGTGAGACAGATCCCATCTGAGCTTCCCTTCCCATAAATTTTAATTCTGAGTGCTAAGTGGCTCTTTATCAAGGTTTCAAGGAGAATACTTTGGCAATAAGATTAATTAAATACTTAAAGGGAAAACTTGGCTGCTACCAGATTTAGCCCAGGAAGAAAGGGTTTATTGTCACAGAGCATTGAGCTGTGTATGGGGAGAAGAGGAATTTTGGAGCAAAGTTTTTAGCATGATGGGTCAGTGCCTAAGTTACTTAGGCACAGGGAGGTTCACCTGGAATTTTAAAATGTGCTTAAGCACTACTTCTATAAGCAGTTTTGAATGCTACAGAGTGATTGTCTAGTTACATTTTTTTTAGAATCTGTCCCCAGGTACTTCAGGAAAAAAAAAATCTATGGTTATCATAAGGGAGGTTGAGCAAGAGAAAGTCATATTTCAGAGGGGGAGTAAAATATACTAGAGAAACTGTACTGCATTTGGGCACAGTGATTTATATGCTTGTAGGGATTAATAACTTCTTTATTTCATAACTGCTTCACAGCACAGCTGTGTCTCTCAGTCTGCACTCTCAGCTTTCAGAGCAGCAGTGACAGCCCAGGACAGAAGTCCATTACTGCAGGAGCTGAAATGGCACAGTCGAGCCATTCCCAAGCAATAAACCAGAATACACTGGTTGTCTGCAAAGCTTGACAAAGAGGTGTATGAAGCTGTTGAAACTCTGGCTGGACTGATGGTTTGTCTTAATATCTAAAATAACTTGTTAGGTCTCTGTGAGACCACTGCATAATAATCTTGAGCAAATGTATTTCATTACTTCCATACTGCCACAGTCTAAGTGCTGCCTCTTGTTTCATAACTTGCCAAATGCCTGGGGCAGGAGCTATGATTTTTCACAGCAGCAGCTACCATCCACTGGTGGCTGAGGTTCCTAGGCAGTACCATTATAACAGTTGTGTTCTGATAATTGCACAGGTAAAGAGGCAGATGCTCAAAATTTCATATATTCCTAGATGGCTCACTGAATTGCAGGAATACAGAGGCAATGAGAAGAGGGGCAGGAAAAAAAGGAAGGAAGGGAAGGAAGTGAAGGGTGTTATTGTATAATGTCATTTTTTTTCAACAGTGTCAATCCCTAAAAATAGGCACTCATCTTTAGAAAGTTCAGGATTCGAGCAGAGTAGGGAAGGATCCTATGCTGATGTCTGAAAATGTTTCTTAGAGAATTTGGCTTGCTTCAACAGAATACAATGATAGGTGTGTTTTATGTTGGACTGGGAGAAGAAGGTAAGAATTTAATTATGAATATCTTTGTAAGTAGACCATTTATCATCATGATGGATATAAAGTCGAAAACATGGCAGAGCTGGCAAGCGCATTCCTTAAGTGAATCTAACCTGAACTTAATAAAGAAATGCCAAACTAACTGCAAAACACTGTTCCGCCAAGATCCAGGCTCCAGTCAATCATCCTGCCAGGTGACACTGTGTTTGATGCTGGGACAATATATCACTAACAATCTCAGCTGCTACCAGCTCAGCAGAATTAGACTATTTACTGAACAAAAGCCAGGGAAGCAGTGCCAGTGGCACAGAAGTTGGAGCCGCTGCTATTCTTAGAGGAGTGTGAACTACAGCCTGCGTGGAAAAGGAAGCAGGAAGAGGGGAACTAAGTCCTGCTCTTAAAAAACCCAAAGAGGACCTGGTGGCAGCTCTCTGAGTTGCATAGCTGCTCAGTTTGGCTGGGGAGTGTAAGGCTGGGGAGAGCAAGGTTCCGCGCTCGCGTCGCTTCGCTGGCTGACAGCGGCGCCGCTGGTTACGCGCACAGTTTGTGAGCCTTCAAAACACGACAGCTCCTCACTAAGGATCTGAAAGGTGGGATGGCTCTTCTCCCCTTTTACAGTTTTTTGAATGGAAGAGTAGGGGGGGTAGTTTTTATGTGTCAGTTAAGCTCGGAAAACTGCCTTGCCAAAAACCTCAGAAAATTACTGTTTGTTTTCTCAAGCATCTTTAATTTTAAAATGTGCAGTTGCTTTCCATTATCTGTCCTACCCTAACCACTGTGTTGTATTTATGTATATTTACTCTCTGACTAGTTGAAAATGTTTGTCTGCTCCTGAAAGTGAAAGAGGTATGTGAATTTGTAGCAAGTGCAAAGGCATATATGATATTTTAAGTGTTTCTTTTCTCTAAAGCGTTCAAGCACGGGAGTTGCCCACATGCCTCTAGACAGAAATTCAAGAGTTAAAAATAAACTGGCACAACTGAGGAAGTTTGTATTTCCTATGACTTTGCAAGTTTCAGGGAATGTTAAGCGCTGTTTTCCTTTGGTCCTTTACCTCCATGCTAGAATCAGTGCCCAAGCTGGGATATGGCTTTGAATTCTGGGCAGATTTTTCTGGATAGAAGCCACGAGCTGCCCACTGATGGCACCAATAGGTCAGATTTTAGAATGGCACAGAGGAAGGTCAGTGCAGGAGGCATCTCAGAGAAGCATCAGCTCCTACTGAGATCCTGATTCCCCAGGAGGAGCCCAGAGCCTCTGCCTCACACAGAGGCACGACAGTGCCAATCAGCTGATTGGCAGCATGTTGCCTCTTTGAGAGGCAGCGTCTGTTGGCTCCTGCAAAGTTCCTGCCAGCATTCTTAAACTCTAATTTGGGAAAGAAAATTGCAATCTGGCATATCCCTGTTGGAAGGTTGCCGACCCCTGCTCCAGACTCGGAGAGCAGTGGGATGAGGCTCCCTTTGTTCCCTGCATCGGGAGTGGGCATCTGAAGGTGGCTCCTCCTCTGAAGGCAGCCGAGGCGATGGAGCTGTCCACGTGTTGACAGTGAACAAATTGTCTCTGCCTATTGTTGCTGAATGAGCCACTAGGTAACCAGATTGATTTTATGATCCCTCACTGAGTGTTCAGGACTGGTGCTTGAAAAAGACATCTTTTATCTGTCAGCCAGTAAATCTCACATTGAGTTGCAAACATACTGGAGAGCTAGAATTCAGCAATACAATTTTTATGAATAGAAACATTTTCAGAATAGACACTCTCCTGAACACACAGTTGTTTTACAGGAATTAAAGAAGTCCTTATGGTGGATGGATAAGCCAACTCCAGATAAAATAAGAACCAGTCTATGCTTTGATCTGCTGTTTGAACAGAACCGTTTTGAAGAACTTAAAAAGTTCTGAGTTTTGTTGGTCTTTTTGCCTCCTTCCTTGCTTTTCTCTTTCTAGGTTTAATTGCAAGCAAAGAGTACACAATACAAGATAAGAGGTTTGTTTGCCCTATTATTGACATGAAATGTATCAGACTTGCAAAAAAATGGTTTTTCTGGTTTATCAACATTAGATATTAACATTAGATATCCAACATTGAGATCTTGGATATCTGACATGCATATTATAAAGCAAAATGCTTTGTTGACCAAAATCCAAATACCACAGCAAAGAACATGTCAGCTACAATGGCCACCACCTCATCTTTTCAAAACAGCCATAATTCCCCAAGAAGGCAAAGCTAAGAATGAGCAAACCTTGATTTTTTTTTTTTTCTCAAATGAATGTTCACGACATTTCCAGGTCATCCAGTCAGTAGTGTCCCATCCTTTGCACCATTTTTTGCATTTTGGTAACAGATGATTGATAAGAGGCCATCAGAGGAAGGTGCAGAATACAGTCCCACTGAAATCCACTCCAGTCTGATCTTTTCTCTTGTTTTCTACATTCCTTGCTGAGTATTAGAGAAGTCAGTAACATACTAACAGTGACTCAAAGAAAACAGCCTCTCAATGAGAGAAATTGTGGCTGTTGAAACAACAGTTCCACCAAAGATCCATTGGTATGTTCTTGTAGCAATTCTGTGCCCTTATGCACTATTCTCTATTTTGAAAGTGCTGTAAAAAAATTAACTAGTCTTGGAAGCTCCATAAAATAACTACTGGCTTTTTTTAAAGATTGGGAATGCTTAGTACTGAGGTTGACAAGACCTTAAAGATCTGAAAGGAGCTGGACCAACACTGGCATTGTAAATTGGGGAATTCCTGCCCTATGGTCACCTGTTTGAATTATCAGGCAGCTCATCTTTACCTCAGTGATGTTTTCTGTACCTAAAGATGACATGATGTGTATTTTTTGGTGATGCATGTTAAAATCAAAGAGTGTTCATTATGTAGACATAATTGTTTGGAAATTACCAAGTGTCTTTGAAGTGTTTTTTGAGAGAACCCTGATAATCCCATAGCACTTAGTTCATGCACATAGTGCTGCTGTCCTGTGTTGTCTTGTCTGAGTGAGTTGTTTAGCTGTACTGCAAGAGCCCTGTGATGAGTCCTGCACATATCCTGGAGTGGTTTGACAGTGAAACTTAATAAAACTTAACTTTTGCCACTCCTTGAACATTTGAGTGGCTTTGAGCAGATACTGAAGGTGTAGCACACCTTCATGTTTTTCAGAATCAAAGAGAATAATTCCAAGAGATTGCTAACTACCAGATTCAAACTCTGGAGTTTACATGTATTTCCAGCCTGTTTCCTGTCAGGGACTTTTATTCACACCACATCCATTTTCTTTACACAGGGAATATCTTGTTCCCTTTAACTGAAGCTGCACTTAGGCTCAGATCTGCAAGTGTTTAATGTGAACAGTGACAGAGCCTAAGTGCCTAAATGAAATCTTGTGATCCCAAGAACCTCCTCTTAGCTTCTCTCTGCCCTGATTGTGCTGAAACTTCCCAATTGTGAGAGATCCTTAACTTAAAATAAAGTGCACTCAGCAGCACTGCTTTCTTGGTTGAAATGAGGAGCATTTAGCACTTATCTTCCTCAAAGATCTCTCTGGATCCACAAATGAAGTGCTGCTCTGGGGGTTTAGTCTCTCCTCTCGCCACAAGGGGATAAGATTGTGTTTCCCACTTTTGAGGAGAGTAGCCTAACCACCAGAATGAAGGAGAGGCTGGGGCTGGCTGAGATCTGTAATGTTTTTAACGAAATTGTTCAAACTGGCCAGAAAGAATGAAAGAGTAATTTGGCTGCAGAAAGATATTTCTCTTCTAGCTTAATGAATTAGCTAATGAAACTATTTTAATGCTTCATCTGTGGTCATTTTCATGTAAAATGGAGGAACAGGCCATGGAAGAGAGTGTGGAAACTGGAGGGCCATCTTCTCAGTTGTGTGTTTTACTTGCAGTGCTAGTAGATTGTCATTGTGCCACTCAGATTTCCCATCAAAACGGGGGTTTTTGCCCTTTGTACCAGTTTCCAGACAGACTTTTGGTCAGTAGTTGCAGTTTTAGTACGTAGTGGTTGGAATAAACCTTTGGGAACAGCGAGGCATGAGCTTGTAGCCTTCGGGCAGAGGAGGGCTGGCCCCAGCTTCTCCATTCCCTGGGTGCCCTCACTGAACATGGAACAGCCATGGAACCGGTGTGTGGGGCACGGAGAGCCGTGGGCACTGCCCTCCCTCCTTCCTCCTCTGGCAGGGAACAAGGTGATCCCTTCTCTTCTCCTAAAAGCAGCAGCCTAATAAGGTCCAAAGGGACAGGATAGGCTTGAATTGTGTGGTCCAAGGACAAGGGGCTGTCTCTTGGCAGCAGTGAATTCAAACACCACTGGGGGTGGTATTTAAATTCTGTCCCCACACTCTTTAATGAGCTTCCTTCCACAGATGAGACTGTATAATGTCTAAGACACCTAATGCAGTGTATAGACAGCTTATGTGTATAACTGGGAGTGTGTTCATGTAGGAGTGCAGTGTTCCCACTCTCATCTCTTAAGGAAGATGCTCGTGATGTTGACTTTTATTTGCTGTAGGTATTGGAGGCTGTTGGGTAGGTTTTGTAATGGGTGGGTGATGAAGTGGGGCTCATTGTCAGGGTGCCAGCAGGGCCTGGGGCTGTGGGGGCTCCCCCCAGGCTGGCTGGGCAGGAGCAGGGCAGCTCCAGCTCCATGTGTGGGGTACCTCCACAGGGCCAGGGTGTGGGGCCATGGGTGTGGGCAGCTTTGGCAGGGCTGTGGGGAGATGGAGACTGGCCATGCTGCAGCATCCTTGGGATGCTGCTGCTGCTGCTGGCCCCAGGGCTGACATGGGGTCCTGAGTAGGGTGGAGAGAGTCCTGGGGGTGGGCTCCAGGCCCTGGCACCTGTCTCCAGTCATTGAGTTAGCCCTGCTGGGCAGCAGCTCCACCAGATGAAAATGGTTCATTTCTTCCTGCATTACATTTTCTGAGCAGTCTGATAGGTTTTCTTTCACATCCTTTGAGATTAGTCTTTATTTCAGACAATGCTTTCAACGCTAAAAGGGTCATAAAAATAGACATTTCCTGAGAGCTTAGAAAGAAAAACTGTTAGTCTCCCATCCTTCTCCCTCCTCCCAAATTATTTGATAATGGAATGGGAAGCTTTCCCATAATCTTTTGCTTGATTTTTGCTAATATGAACCTGTCAAAGATCATGGCATTTCTTTACTGTGTGATGTGGAGCCAGCTGGAACCAAATAATCCACCCACGTTTTTCATCATCTTTGTATTCTGATAGGAGCTTCTGCCTAGCAGAAATGAGAAAATACCTGTTATTCCTTCCTTGCTTTCATGGTGGCCACATTGAGGCTGTTTCCTCTTGGCTGAAGTGTGACTAAACCTGAATAAACGTGACCAGACCAAAAATAAAGGGTTTTCTGCCTGGAACCAACACCTTACTCTTATTGCAGTTCATGAGGAAGGCAAATTAAGAAATGACACTTTCCACTCACTGTCACAAATAAATATTTTCTAGGATGAGTCTGGAACGTTCCTCCTTCGGCTTGAAGGTGCAGAGATTTGGGTCTGAAATCTGATACCTTCCTTTATCCTTAACCTTCTTTTCTTGCATAAAGGAGAACGTTCATGTGAGCACCTGGACCTGCTTACCAGAGAACATGAGTAACTTCTGCTGTTATATGAATTGTACTCTTCTTAACAAAAGCCATCTAAAGGATGGGCAGTGCAAAATACAGCTCCTCAGCCCCTTGTTTTCCAGGCCTGATGCCTCTGCAGCTGGAGGAAAGAATCTCTCCCATTTCAGTTTCCCATTTCCACCTTCTCTCTTAGTCTATATTGCATCTGTTTTAATCCCCAGTGTTCTGTATGTAACATCTCTCAAAGTCTAATCCATTGCTATGGACCCACCTAGTGACAGCTTTATAAAGATCCTTTATATTCATAAAGGCACTTTTTAAAATCTTCGTTATTTTTGTTAGGCTTGGGTTGCTTGGTTTTGCAGGGGTTGTTTTTGGTGTTTGAAATATATCTCAGTATCCAGAATGAACACTTTCTTTGAATATTTCCTCCACTGAGAAAGCAATGATACTTACGTGGTTACCTGTGAATAAATGCCTAAGTGCAAGGAGTATGGTCACAGTTTTCAGAAAATGACCGCAAATACTACGTAAAATACATCACAAGTAAGAATTGTCTGCAGTCTAAGAGTGAGGAAGGTTTTACTCATGGGTATGGGAATGGAAGGGAATGGAAGTGAATGGAAGTGATCAGTCCAGTTCAGAATGATGCTGAGAGGCCTTCCCAGGGCTCCTGGTCTGTGTTGGAGTTGACTCAGGGGATGTTCTCAGCCTGAGAACACAAACTGTAAAGAATTAGCAACATGCTATGGCTTTCAGAGATAATCTACTGCCTTGTTGCTTTGTTCAGTGATATCTGTGGCATTTTTGGACAGCCAGAAACAGCTCAGCAACACCTGACTTCAGCCACTGGTGCTGAATATCTGAAAATCCTGGGCAGGTGCTCCTGGTTTATGTGTAGCCAGGCTGATGAAGCAAAGGTGCACAGGATTTGCTGTTCACGTGGTGTGGGATTCAGTTAAGTGTGTGTCATGTGTCTGTAGCCTTTGGGGTGCCCACGGAGGTGGGGATGAGCCTCCCTCCTGCTGTTCCTAGTATTCATGAACCTGAAAATCTGAGGAGTGCAACAAACTGTTTCTCAGAGGTTTGCTCACTGTAGTCCTCCCCATTTAGTAAATTCCCTGTGTTATATTAATAACTGAATATTGACATATGAGCATTCATTGTGGCACACAGATCTTGTGTGTAACAACCTTTAAAAACACTCTTCTAGGATTTTTTTTATTGACTATCCCATGTTTTAGGGATAGGTTGCAGGTCCTGTATGGACATTGGAGAGAATGGCAGAGGTTGTGAATATTTACCAATAATGAAACTGTGTTTGCAGGTAAAGTTTTAGTGCAATAAGATCTTTTATAAGGTTTATAAGAAATATTTTTTTCAATTTTAAAAAACCCACTAATGTGTAATATGTTGGTTAATACTGAAATTATTCCATCCTGGTTTTATATGCTTTCTCTCATGTTTATGAAAATCCTCAAGCCGTGCACAGTAGCCACACAAAACTCTACAGTCAGATTTGTAAATGCAAGTCATTGGATCATTTCTAAAAAAAAAAAAGCCAGAGTATTTTTTCTTAGATGGACTAGTCCAACCATGTGCAGAGACTGCCAAAACTCTTACATGGTACAAAATGTACATCTTGTGGAATCTCTCAGTTGCAGGAACCTATAGTTCCCTCAGTTCTGGAGAGCTGATGCCATTTCATCACCTTTCATATCAAAGACAGGCTCTGATTTTCTAGATATCCTTGCTATTAATGCATGGTTAAAGTTCATTAACCCCTGAAGGCTTCCCAAGTCTGGAGTAGGGACTTGGCTCCAAGTTGTTGGAAAACTTGATTTGCACAGCTCAGTCTACAGTATTAGGAGAGGAAGTGTGGCCTTGGAATAGGTGTGGCTTAAAACTGGAGGACAACAGGATTATTGCTAGCTAGAAATGTGGGAAAACTCCATCCAAAAAGAGCACAATGTCTTGGGATGTATTGAAGTTACACCAAATAAATTCAGGTGTTTTCCAAAAGGCTATCCATGCCACATTTGTAAATATTTTTTCCCTCTGTACTGTAACACAGAATAATAGTTAAGGGTTTTTTCCTTGCTATTGTAGCACAGAATAATAGGTTAAAAGGGTAACAGGTCTGCTTAAAAACCAAATTATTTCCTAGTCATATTCAATTCCATAAGGCTTAAGAGGGAAATCTTACCTGTAGCCATTCTTTTGCAACCTTAAGGACTGGCTACCATCAAAGAAAAAAGTGAAGGTAAACCAGATGCTAAACTCATCAAATGAAGAGCAGCAGAGCAGTGGGTAAAGTTGGACATATCAAAATGTGCGACTGGAAATTGATGATGAGCTCAAATAGGGCTGCTAACTTAATATGTATTCTTTCCTTTTAATATTGGCTTCTAACCTGTAAGGTTGGAGAAAGCCATTTTTCTGCTTCTCTTTAATTGAACAGGAGAATTGATGCTGAGAATTACTCTAATGACTTTTCTTTCCTTACTTGATAAATTGTTTGAAATGGTAATAAAAAGTAAAATTAGGAGACATATAGATGAGTGTTGTGATACAATGGCTATCCATCAGCAAAAAATATATAGAGAAAAAATATGTATAAAGATAATTGCTTGAGCTTGTCAACAAATAATAAAATACAATCATTAGATTTCAATGTCGGTTTTTGAAAAAGACCTTCACAAGGTGCTTGAATAGAGTGACTTCTGTATGAGGAAAAAAGCTACGAGACTTTATTAAGTAAAAGAAAGGGAGATCAGTTACTTGTTATTTTTTGAGTTATGATAAGAACGAGTCGGTCAAATGCAAACACACAAAACAGGAAAGTCTTTTATGTAACTTGCAATTTACTTTTGTCTCAGAAGTAACTTATATTTGTATTTATATACTTTTATGAAGTAATAAAGCATTTAAAGCATTCAGCAGGAGATGAGGGACAGGAATAAGCTTCCCCTCTCATTATAGAACACTTGTCCAGTCTGAGCCCACCTCATTTGAAATACCTCGAAGATAATGTAATGGAGACCTGACTCTTTGATGCAGGCTGTACTTTGTGTCTGAGGCAGAGCCCTCACTTAAATTCAGTGGTGATTTTTCAAAATAACATAAGAAAAAAATTGCTTTTATTAAGTGATGTACATTTTTTTTCATGCAATGAAACACAAATCCTGGGAACGTCATGTTTTTGTGGCCCTATGTGCCGTGGCCCACAAATCAGTCTGAAAGCTGTGATCTTTTTAGAGATTACAGGCACAAAGCCCTGTATGGTTGCTTTTGTGCCAAATGCCTGTCCTGGCTGCATACAGCAGGTTTTAACTTTGACTACAGTATTGGGACCCTTCTGAAAAATTTATAGCAAGTTGTAAAATAAATGAAAAAGTCATGGCCAGTTAAAAACAAACAAACAAACCCTACCAAAACCCCACAAACAAACCAACAACAAAAAAACCCTGAAGAAGATAAAGGTAGATGTCTCCTTCTCCTTTAATTTTCCACCCAATTTGCACTTCTGGAAACACCTGCTGCCATTCTATTGCTAGCTCAGACCTCCTTAAGGAAACAAGCTTCACCTGTGACATTCTCACTTGTGAAAGCCTTGGCCAGGTTTTGAACCCCATTTCTCTCAAGAAAGAGCAGGAGCCACATGCAAATACCAGGAGAAATGGCTGACAGGACTCATTGTGTGGGGGCAAATGTTAAAAAGGTAAGTACAAATGTGATTTCTTTTCTTGAAAAAGCGTCAGAAGACTATCTTGTATCTGATGTGGTGACATTACACTGTTTCTGCATTTTTATGTTTTTCTCTGTATGGCTCAGACTGTTAACATTTAGAAGCTGTCTAATTTATTTTATTTTATTTATTGGATGGGGTCAGGCACTTTGTAAATTATGTACTGCATTCTCAGTGAATCAAAATATTTAGGTTGCTTGTGTGGTTCAGTCTTTGGCATCATGTCACTAATTACTTTAACACAACTCTGAAATAATGACAAAAAGAAAATGCATTGAAAAGAATGAGAAATTAAACTTTGTACACCAAAACAAAAGCCACATTAAAATAGAAAATGTTATTGAAAGCAAAAAGTGGGTGACCAAATGTGCAGTCTGGATTCAGTAGAATGTTACATGGCAAGAGAAGAGACACTGAGCTCTGGATCTTCTCCAGGCAGAGGAAAATTTATGACATAAATTTTCTTTGATAAACATTCCTGAGAAACTTCTTTGTATTTTTATCTTACTGAAAGTCTGTTTGTCTCAGTCCAGTGGTCTTCTTTACTTCTGTGTTTTTATTATTTTTTATATTGCCTTTCCGATTCTTTTATATTCCGAATATACCTCAATGGCAACTGTTGAAGATCTGTCTTACAAGCTAATTGGTACTAGAAAGTAGTCAGCCCTGTACCTGGGTTGCTCTAGGGCTTTTGAAGAGTGTCCCCAGGTATTCTGATTTTCCCATATTTATGCTTCAGAACTCTGTGGCAGTATTTTCTCAGTTTTTCCCTGTACAAGGTACAGAAGCATTCCCAGGGGCCTTTAGCATCCTGCCCTGGCAATGTTTCTAGGCTCTAGCTGTCCCATGTAATGAGAGATGAGAAACAAGAGTTAAGCCTCCATAGAAATAGCAATAACAAGCCATTGGTCTGCTTTATACCATACTTATGTATTTATTTCTCTGTAATAGTGGCTGAATTGAGGTCTGTGTGCTGAAAGTAGGAGTTTAGGTTTTTGCTTTTACTTAGAAGTGGAAAATCACTCATAAAACTTCATCAGAGCACCGTTAAAATAAATTAAGGGTTATGTATGCTTTTGTAACTTTATAAATGAGATGTACCTCTACATACTCATTGATTGCTGCTCACTGTTTAAGGTGCGAGATGGCAACGTGTTTTTATATCTCCTTCCCTTGCATTTAATGTCATTAGAATCACCGCTTAATTTAGAGTTTAATCTTCACAGTGACTCGTATAACAAGTTAAATACCAATAGACTACATTTAATAAACACTGATTTGTATTAATCTTATGAAAGACTGTATACATAATGTTGGGATCCTGTGCTTGGCATACTAGAAATGAATATATTTCCAAATTTGTTCTGAATTTGACATTTCAGTATTTCTATTTATGAAACATTTTCTAGATAGCAGTTACACGTGTGAGTCCTTACAGACTAAAAGAGAATAGAATGGGGAAAGAGTTTGCAGAATGTAGGAATGTTACCTCTTTTTCTGTTCTTTGTCTAATTGCAATTGCAGTCAAAACTGTAAACTGCTTCAGAGAGAGGATATTTCTTACAAAAGACCTATTTCTTCACTGTTCCTCCAGTAAAAAGTGAATAGCAAATGGTAATATTATTTGAAAGAACTTTATATTGCTACTTTTTGTAATCCAGTGAAGCATATAAAATGGAGGGCAGCCATGAATTAAACTCTGTTTGAGCCTTGCACACCTGCAAAGAGTTCAGTCTGGTTAGCTCAGGGTGGCTGTAGTTCTGTGCTAAAAGTGTCATGAATGACTGTAATGGCACTACAAGGAAACCACTTCTAGTAAGGAAAGCAGACAGTCAATGTGTGTGTGGGTGTGGAGAATTTGGGTGGCAAACACCAGAGCAAACCTCATGACCACAAGAGGAAGGCTGGAATGCCTTCACAAAACACACAGGAGGGGGTGATGTGGACTATTCCAAAACAACCTTGCACTCCTGGTTGCAGTGGGAGCAAACCTGTTTGTTTTAAACCCAGCGTCCTCAGTGAACAAGTTAGAGCAGACTAGAGTGGAAAAAGCAGTGAGATTAGAAATACAGAGACAAAATGCGGTGACTTTGTTCAATGGATCAGTGATAAAAAGAGACGGAGTTCTTATTGTGGGAGTGATGAGTACGTGGTGGGATAAGAATTGTGAGAGCCATGAAGAAAAGCCCAGTGGGTTGAGCAGGAAGATCTCAATTTCAGTGCACTTGGAATCACACTTGACAATTATTATTATCTACCATTACAAGTAGATCAAAGTTGTGGTTTTAGGATACTCAGGCTCAGAAGCTTATGTTGCCTGTTAAGTGTTGATTTCTGCCAACCCCTCCTGTGCACCAGAGGAAAAGGGAGTAATTCCCCTTTGCTGGGAGTCTGTGTGTGAATGTGTTGGGGTCTTTGCTGGGTGTATTGTGGCAGGCACTTACACCTTCACAGCAGTCATTGGGAGCGACACTGAGGGAGAACATCCTTGCTGGCATTGTCACTGGAGAGGCACTGATAGCAAACAGAGCTGTCACTCCAAGGAATCATCCCTGTGACCAGCAAGGAATGCTGGTCTGAGGTGAGGCTGTGGCCATCACCTGGGATGGGATGTTCCATCCAAAACACAAGACTCAGAGCAATAGGTTCCTATTTTAGTAACATTTCGTGTTCAGAACCTTAATGAGGAACTGTAAATTTGAAACCCAGTTATCTTCTTAAATAATTTCAATCACAGCTCATTTCCATGGGTATGCTCTCTATTTTTATGACTATTTTTTTATGGTCCTGGTTTTGTTTAATTTTTTTTGCAAGCTACTTCTGTGCAGACCAAGGATACTAAGATAAACAGTAAAGAGACCTTGTGTGCAACTGAAAGTATACAGAAATAATGAAACAATAATAACCCCCAAAACAGAGGGGGTTAGGAGGTTGAGAGACCGACACAAGACTGGGATTGTGCCATGTCACTAATGTTTCCCAGTTTTACAATTAAAAGTTACTTATTGCTAAAATAGATATGTAATTCAGTTTTAAATGTGTTTACATGCACTTTTTTAATTTCCAAAAATCCCTACTTATATTAGAGTTTGCAAGTATGTTGATGTTGAGATTCCTTTACCCTGGCTGATTCTGAGTGGATGGGATAAAAGAGTGAGTTTCAACCTCCTTTTAAAAAAAAAGGGACTTTATTGTACTATTCAGGGAAGTTTGAATTTAGATGAAGGTTCAGATTTCTTTTTAAGGGTAGCATCAGTCCTTTTTCACAGGGAAGGTTGCAGATGGTAGGGCCTTGCTAAAAGTGCAAGTGAATAACTGATAAATGAGGGCTTCCCACTTACAAATGAGATGGTTTTACTTTTCCTTGAAGAAATGCAGTAAATTGAAAAACTCTAAATAGCACAGAAATTTCAGTCCTCCAGACCGCCTTCTCCTTCTCAGATTTTGCTATACTATATTGAGCATTCAGTTTTGCCAACACTGAACATGCCTGATGTGGCATTTACATTCTTTTAAAAAAGGCATACATTAGTTTTATTTCTAAGAGTTAACTTCTCCTCTTGACACATGTACTTAATTCCCATTAATGGAAATGGCAGCTAGGCATGCACATTGGAAAGAAAAATCTGTTCCTAAGCATATGATCCAAACTGCATTGTAGCTAAACATTTCCATGCTCTGAAGCAAGCACTCATTATTTGCAAGATATTTTTCATAATAAATGCATCAACCCCGCTCTATTCTCCCTCCACTCTCCCGTAGTGTGTTGCAAAACACCCTTTCTTAGAAGTCTTACGGTTTCGTTCTTAATGCTGCAGTTGTCTTGAGTGTGTGCCTAAAAAAGAAAACCAATTTAGGATCTTCAGAGTTTTGCATATTTTCTGTGAGAATTTTCCAGTAAATCGTTCCATGGAACATCTTACATTGCCTTGGACTTTGTAGGTCTCTGTTATTAAAACCTACAGTGGAAATAACAAACCCCAAAAAGCTCTTTTTTCCCCCCCAGAACTTCCTTTGCTGAAACTATTGCAGTATCTGCCAAAAGCACTAGAATGAAGTGATATCATTTAAGGATTAAAGAAAAAAAATATTGTTTCATTTAAGGTTTTTCTTCTTCCGATATGCTTGTCTAAAGTCTTGAGGATTCTGCCTGTGCAATATTCCAGAGTTATAGTATTTCTAACTTGAGCTGGGTGTATAATTGATTTTTTTGGTTCACCTCTTCAACTGGAAAACCACAATAGCCAAAAAAAAAAAAAATTAGTTAAACACAAAAAATTTTTGTAGGAGTTTATGATTTCAGTTGTGTCCCCTCATGCAAATGAAAATCAGACTTTTTTGTTTAGTTCAATCCAAATTGTCCTCTTTTACTGGGACTTTTATTTTGGGGGGCACACCTTAAAGAGAGCAAAGCAAGAGAAATACAGATTCACTGAAATGCTAGGGGAGTAGTAAGGGGGTTTTAATTTTTCTCATCAGTTAAAGATATTTGAACTTGTATCTGAAGTCTCAGTTTGAGAAGAAAGATTTGAGAGCCTTAAATGTGGATGCTGGAGGTTGCAAGTGGGTTTTGTAATTATGACCCACTCAGTAAAAAGGGGCACCAGAGCTTCCTATTACTAGTCAAAGTTTCAGAAGATAAAATTTCTTATGTTAAAAACTCGACAGTTGCATGTTATGTACATTTTCTTCTTTTTCAGTGGTTATTTATCTGAATTTCTCAGGTTTTCCACTTTCTGATATGCTAGCAGACTTTGTGACATGTCCTGGCAATTTCTAAAAAGCAAGCTAAAAGTTAATACAAAATGATTTTTTAAAGGGTTTCAAGATTCCCTCAAACCACTTAACTTGCCTTTTCCCCATCTTGCAATTGCAATTGAACTTATGAGAAAATAATTTAATCAGAAAGTCTATACTTAACTGTCTATATTCCAGTTATGTATATATAATCCATATAATCCAGAACAGTACAAGGATACCATAATACAGTATCACTACAACAACAACAGTAAGTTGGCTTTTTTTTCTCCTCTTTGGGCACCACTCTTTTTCCCCCAGTCATCTGGGAGCAGGAGCTCAGTATTTGCAGAAAACATAAAATGAAGGTAATGAGGAAGAAGGTACCTGAGCACAAAATTTATTGGGGTAGGAGTAATTGTAAACTAGGTTAAGTAAAAGAAGAATTCATGTCAGACCCATTTAGGGTAGAGATCTCTATTTCCTTCCTAACTTCCATTTCCTCTCCCCTTCTCAGCTCTCCCTTTTGTTCAGTTATCTTAATTTTCTCTCCCACACTTTTATTTTTCTTTTTTTTCCTCCTTTTAATACGCTTCTCTGCTTCTTCCTAGTCTAGCCCAGGCCTTCTTCTATAATTCTTGATGTTGATGGTGGTTGCTTTGGTTTATAATCATATTAGCTGAGAGCCAGCAAACCAGGAGAACCAGCGTGCTAGGAATAATACTGGCTTGGAGGGAGGTATGTGATTGTTGTCCTGAAAAAGCTCAAATAGGAAATGATATGGGAAAGGAGTAAATCCATGTGAACAAAGGGAGGACATGGTAGAAGGGCAGTGGTGGAGTGGAGCTGAGTTGGTAAAAGGATATGAGGTTACAGCTGACATGCAGTCAAAATACAGGTATTCCTGTTCTACCCAAATGGTTGAGATTGATGCTTCTTTTAATAAAAGGTGGTGTTAATCTTCCTCCAGATGTGGCTTCTGTGTAGCTTCACTCTGTAAACTTCTCACGAGGCCACGCGTGAGGAAATAGGGGAAGCAAAGCAAGAGCTGGGACAGAAGGAACAGCATTTGTGGATGGGCAGTGGTGCATCACAGGGAAAATGAAACACCAAGAAGAGGGGCCTTACAGAATGTGAATACAGAAATGAAGCATGTTTTAAACAAAACAGTAAAAGTAAAAAAACAAAGTCTGTGGGGAAAAAAGCTCGAACATCTATATATATGTATATATGTTTCAGCAGCATTAAGGGCTGTTGTTGACTGTGAGGCATGTGGGGTCTTTGTTTTTCATCCTTTTGCTGGAGTTGACTAACTGTGTCAACTTGGGCAAGCTACTAAGCCTGCCTGCGTCTCAGTTTCCTTATTTGAGGCCAAATTCTCTTACTAAGTAGCCTCCTACTCCACACAGAGATTTGCTGATTTGAATGGAGCCCCTGCAGAGTGAGATACTTTTCAATACAAATAAAGTTTTGGAATCGGCCCTAATTATATTTATTACCTGCAGAGGAGTAATGTGAGACTTAACATGGTTTGAGACCCTCAGATGAAAGAGAAAGTATTTGGAATTGTTCTTTTTAATCATCTGCTGCCTTTTCAAAGTCTACTTCATGGCTGTCCTAAAAGGGATAGCTACGAAAAAAAAACAAATGAAAAACCCTTGTACACATTAACAGGTTCGTCAGGCTCCCGTGAATGGACCTCTGTGGAAAATACTATTTGTCGGGGGCTACCGAAGGGAGTTGGTTTACCCTGCCCCGCAGTCAGGAGCCATTAGATCTCCCTCATGCCAGGAGTTGACAGATTGTGCTGGGCTCGGAGCGCCGTGGTGGTGGCAGGCAGGCTGGGGGCTGCCTTTGCACATCCTCCTGCCACAACATGAACCACAGCATCCACGGCATCCTCGCATACGCGTTTCCCTCCGTGGCTGGGCCGGCGCTCCTCGGTGGGGATGCGCAGGAATCGCGAGTGGGTTCGCTCCTGGTGATCAAAGCCAGCAGCCCAGCTGGTGATGCCTTTATACCAGCGCTGGGCTGATTGGCCTCTGCACGAGCCTGCTGGTTTCTAACATATGCACCGAGAGCGAAAAGCAGCAAATTAAACAGTGTAGCTGTTGGATATTAAAAATAATAGGCTCTTTTTTTTTTTTTTTCCCTGGTTGGCGATTTTTCTTAAGCCAGTGGGCATGAAAAATGTTGAAAGTTTTACGGATGCTCCGTGCAAATTTGTGTATACATTTCAAAAAGTAAACTTGCTATCTCCGTGCCACTGGGAGGCAGGGATGAGAGGGGTGGCAGTGGACCTAACCGAACTGCTGTGGGGTCAAAACCACGTGCGTTTTAAAGGCCCTTAATGTTGTCCAGCTGCAGATTAAAAGGGGTGGAAGAGAGAAAAGAATTAGGGCAGGGGAACTGGAAAGAATGGGGTATAGATACGCGGTCCCGTGTGGGTGTGTATGCACGTGTGTGTGAAAGAACAAGGGAGCCCAATTTTTTTTCTTTTTTTTT